>CM077222.1:8037029-8497029 GCA_039654775.1 Spinibarbus caldwelli | reverse complement strand
CAGGATATTATAATTCCTGAGATTGTTCTACCTGCAGCAGTAATGCATGTTCAATCTGAACACATGGATTATCGTAATGTTTGGGAAAGCCACTTGGTTTATTTAATGTGCCATGTGTTGGTTCACTCTGTTGATCTAGACGTCCCCTTCAAACACACACACACACAGACAGAAACAGGTCAAATAAGACCCTCCCTCTTTTGTTCCATAACATATACACAAGCTTTTTATGTAATGAAATTACAAGGACTCGTGTGTCCCATCATGTCCCATAGAGTTATAGGGAGGTTTTACATAAAATTCATATTGTGCAGGATGCATGTGTGCATATGCATGTCCAGCCGCATTAGAGGAATGAGTACAATAAATACATGAATATTAAAATAAGAGCTAAGTGCTGATTTGCTGGGCAGAGGCTCTCACATTAAACACATGCAGAACAACTGTGAACAAAAGAATAAATAATTGACAAAACAGATGTGCATCATTAAAATCTAAATGCACACTTACTGTGATGACATTTACTTAAATAAACTATTGTACCAATCACATTCATGCAGTTTTTGTTATATTAGCTGTCCAGTCAGTGTGTGATATCACATAAAGCGGTTTTGTATGAAATTAAAGTGGGCTTTTGTCATTCGCATCTAATATTTAGTGACTACAATGCTTATTTATAAAAAAAAAAATGCAATTGACATTTCTAAATTTGAACTGATTTCATACATGCTGCCTGCAAAAACTGACCAGGCAGCAGATCTCATGATAATTCATAAGGAGTGGGTGATTTTGAATGCATTTGTACAATCTGAAACACATACATATAGGTAAAACTTACAACGGAGGTTAATAGTGCATGGAAAGCTATTATATAAATAATAATCAAGAGCCAAAAAACAATGAAAATATTTGAACAGAACAAAATGTCCACTTCATTTTTTAAATTATATTTCATAAATAAAAAATAATGTCACTTTTCAAAGTGAATTGTGAGTATCGTCTTGAAAATTTAGTGTCAATTTATGTGGCTGCAACATAATTCATATTACATTTATATAAAACATAAATTTGAATATAATATTTTATATAATTAAAAAATAGCACTTAATTTTTAAAATAGAATTTTAGCATTTAAAAATAGCAAACAAAATTCCATTTCATTAGATTTTTGTTTTTCTCTCTAAATCTTTTTTTTTTTTTTTTTTTTAAGTTTTGTTTTTTTAGTTTATTTCAAAAATGTGAGTATGTTAAGTGTTAAAGCATGGCTTCATGAGTAATGACTGTCACTTATTTCATCAAAATCAAAATCAGCTGCATTTCTAGAGAGATGTTATTTTTGATCTCTGCAAACTTGTTGAGGCTGAAGGTTGTTCTGCAGAAGAACTCAGGGGTCAGAGGTTAGAGTCGGGGTGCTGCTCTTTGGCCTCGTCTTACGGACACACATAATCCAACATGCACCGCTTGGATTTCTACAGGCAAATCTGCTATTTCAAAACACTGGATTATGCATTTCTTTTATTAATGTGGAGCTGCGGGTTAAGAGGTGAGCTGATCAGATTATGAGGAAGCTCAAGGACTTAAATGTCACCGTGAGTTATAATAAAATATCAAGATGACGGGCTAGAATTATGACACTAAAACATAAAAAAGGTAAAAAAAAAATAAATAAATAAAAATAGGTCTGTTGGGAAGCAGTAATCCATCTGAACTCACATGCTTCAGTCCAACAAACATCACTGATAAAAATGTGACATTATCTGGAGTACTGTAAAAATGATTTTTAAAGTTGCAAATAAAACAAAAATTACTAGAGCACGTTTTACAAGAAAATACTATTTAAATGTTTCTAATTCTAAATTTTAGGTTTTATTCATTATATTGTATTATTGTATTAATTATATTAACAAATTATATTATATATTAATACATATTAATTATATTATTAAATCATTTTGGTAAAATAATTTTTTTTTTTTATTTGCTTCTGCAAATTGTAAAAAGTAGTAAGCTCTGCAATTGTTACCATGAAGCTTTTTTATTTTATTTTATTTTTTTTACCTTATTTAACCGATAAATTGAAGTTTTGTTGTAATAAAATAATGTATTTAGGTTAATTCAGTGATATTAAATATTCTTAAACAAAACCAGTTTTGCATTCCCAGAATTCATCAGACAACTCAAATCCCAAGTCCCTCTACTAACCTAATCTGACTTGGAGGGCCTGGATTAATATTATGAATCAGGTTATAAATGGCAGAAGTGCAATGTTTTGAATGTGGTTCAAGCTTTAAGAAGTCATCCAATGGGGATTCAGTGGGCGATTCTGGAAATCAGGGAATAGTTTTTGAACAAAGTGCCTGACTTGATAGAAGTGAAATAAATGGGAATTAGGAGCTGGCTTATTTCCCTATAAAAAAATGAAATGATAAGTTTGACCAAATCATTAAAAAAAAAAATAATAAAAATAAAAACCTTTTTCTTGAGGTAAATTGGAATATGTTGAAACAAGTACAAAAAATGGGTAGAACAATCATCTTTATTAGGCTTATATGTCCAGCCAGGGAAAGAGTTCACAATTTCTAAGTAAAAGGGCAAAATTAGAAGCATACATTCCGTTTAAAGATTTAATCACAAAAATGTCCAAATACTTAAATACATCAGCTGCCCATCTAAAAGTTAAAAGTGAATGTACAAGGTTATTCACCAAAGAATTTTCAGGGAACAGCTCACTCTTATGAAAGTTAAGCTTATACCCTGAAATTTTACTGAACTTGTTTAAAACATTCAAAATAATATGAACAGAAGTCTCTGCGTCAGAAATGTGCATGTATTTCATTTATTTAATTATTGGTAGCTAGGGTGGTACTAAAAAAACTAATTTTTTTTTTTCATTGAAATAAACTTGAAATAAAATTAATATTAGATGAAGTTTAAAGTTCAAGTACTAAAATTATTAACTAGAATAAAATTAAAACTTAACTTAAAAATGAATTAAAACGACTTAGAAATTTTAAAAAAATGACAAATGCACATATTTCTAAAAATAAAATAAAATTAAAATATAGAGTGAAATATAATAATAAAAGCCAATTAAAAATATTAATAAATACTATAGTAGCATATAAATAATACTAAAATATAAAAATGACAAAAGCACATAAAGTTACTAAACAAATAAGCTGCAAATAAATTGTAAAGTAAAAATCTAAAAAATAAAATCTAACTCAAAATATTAATATAAACTTTAATAATAAATTAATACAATTAATACAAAATAACACTACAGCACTAATAACAAAATCTCAGGGTTTTCATATCATTGCTGCATGCAGGTACAATTTCCTCTATATTTCTTCAAAATAAACTGTTTATATGATCTCAGACAGAGCAGTTCAAAGCAAAGCTAGTATGTAGAGGGACTCAGAGACAGGGTTAAAATGACCTTGCATGAAACAACAACAGTCGGCCTTAATGTGCCGCATTACAAGATATGTTATAAAGCATTTTTATGAGGCGACAATAAAAGTAGTGGTAGCGGCCACACACACACACACACAGAGACCAGCAGACTCCATCTGAAGGCCGCATGTGTAAACAGGTCAGTAACCACTGATAGAGAGGTCACTGCGTCTGACTTGTGTTCTGGGTTCACCTTGGCTCTCAAACAGCTTCAGCTTCCTCATATAAATCTGGAATATTCACAATATGAAATGCTGTCTGCAGTTTCCCTTGTGTTCTCATACGAATCTATGATGGTCCTGACAGATAGATCGACTGTTGCCCTCTAATGGAGACACCAATAAATGCATTTCAGCCACTAGGAGCTTTCTGAAGCAAAAGTGAGTGATGTTTTCTCGTGCAAAACTCACCAGCATGCTGCTTAGACTGTTACTCTGGTGATTTTTTTAGTGCACTGCTCATAATCTTTCATTCATCTTCTTCTCTCCTCCATCTTCTCCTCCGTTCTCACATCGTCTCGTGCTGGGCTCTGACAGCTCTCCAGCCTCCTTATTTCACACTATGGATGTTAGGCCAGGACTTATTGATCACATCATAAATTACCCATGAGTCACTGCTCCGCTTTGCCTCATGCAAGGGGCTGGAAAGGCAGGAAAATAAGAGACTTTCTTTAAGGCTCCTTCAAATTGTTAATTAAATTCAAATCAATTGCCTAGCATCTATCAGCCACCGACCGAATCAATGAGGCCGAGACCGCCAGGAGTTTCATACATGCAACCGAACAGCACAACACTATAATATCAATCATTCATTAGTCACTGCATGCAGATTACTTTGTATATATACTTGAGTTTTCCTGCAGCTATGAGTTTAATGTATGTTTGAGCATGCGTGTATGTTCACACTCACTCTAATGCATTTTGTAAATAATGTTTTTGAAAGAAGCCACAATAGTAAAGTTTATTAAAATTATTGTTATTATTACATTTAATTATTATATTCATATTATATTATAAAACAAAATAATTGTTTTTGTTTTTTAATTGCGCATGCAAATCTGCTGTATACACTCTAAAAGTGCAATATAACCTGCAATTGTTAAGCTATTTCTGCTTTGTATAATCTAATGTATTAAGTTTGAATCTAATATCTTTTTTTTACTTAAATAAATCCAGTTCATTTACGTTACCATTTATTTTAGTATAGTTTGAGTAAATGTAGAAATTTGATCTTTAAAATATGTATGAAAACTCTACACTGTTATTTTTGCAGAAAGCTACAGAAATGTGTTTCCCTGTCTGAAAGTCTTTATTAATCATATAGGGAGATTTATTAATCTAATCGCCCCGTGGGTCGCTGTAGCAAATCATCAGAGTAATTATAGCAGTCATGGCCTTCCAAACAGACTGCGCAAACTCCATAAATCCACACCGAATCTGCACTTGAACGGTAAATTAGAAGAAGAGCAGGAAAGTCCTTGATCGCGTCATTTAGTTCATTACTGCATGCTTCAGCGTTACTGAAACACACGTTAGCCTCATATTTCCACAGCATTCATTTCTGAATTGCAGTCATCAATCTGACAATGTGTCAGAATCTATGATAACTGACACTGTGGCAGATACATGATTCAGAACCATTAGATTCAGTTTCTTCTTCAGTTGAAATTTAGGACAGAAATACTCAGAAACACAGAATATTAACCCTTTCAACAAGTCAGCAGGACACACATGCACTGGCAACCTGCTGAACAATACTGCTACACACAATGGGGAGTATATTATACACACATCAAAAACCAGATTTGGACACTGACTGATGTTTTTTATGCTTTAATATTTGAGCACTTTAAAAAAAAAAAAAAAAAAAAAACAGACACTTTTTCTAGCTGAATAGAGAGGTTTGATGTTCATGATGTCTGTCTGTCTGGTGTTTGTAATCTGTGTTTCCCTCTGGTCTGCTCTAATCTCAATGTCTCTTCAGGCTCTTTACTTTGGCAGAGCACAAGAACCAAGATGATCTCGAAAATACACCATGCCTGTCGCTTGAGGTGTTGGACACATGCCAAACACACAAACACACACACACACACACATTTTACTTATCTATCTAAATGGGGACATTTCATAGACCTCTTTATAATGAAAACATTCTGCCTTAAAAAAAATAACAATTAAAAATAGTAATTATAATAATAAAACATTCTTTATTTAGTTTATTTTATACTACTTTTACAAATGGGGACATCTCCAAAAGGAGGTTTTGTCAAATTTATCTCACTTTGGTTTACAAATTATCCCTAAAATATGGTAAAGTAGGTACACACACAACCTACACACACCAGTGGTGTGTGGTGGTGTTCTATTATTTGTTCTGAAGTTTTGTCTTTGTTAAATCAAATGTAAATTCATGTCCCAGACACATTTTCTTGGCTAAATAAAAATTACTTATACTATAAGAAAAAAAATAATTGTATTTTTACATTAACAATGTAATCAATATTCTATTTATTAAAGCCAAGTATGAATCTCAGGAAGTTATAGTCCTTTTAAGCGTTTTAGGGAACATTTATTCCAAAATAATAACTCAAGGCAGTAACAATTTAAACAATATATTTTATTCATGAACTTATGTTCAATCATTCTTTTTAATATTTAACTTTTAAGTATTTTTAAATTTTTTGGATCATCAGTCATCAAAGCTTGGTAAATATTGGTCACAGATGCAGAGATTTGCTACTTCACCAAGATGATTACTCACTAAAAACTCCTACAGATCATGTTTTCATGACATTTTATGTCTTATTTTGATGTAACAAAGAAGCCGTTTGAAGAGTTGTTTACTTACTTTTTTTAAATTAGACTTCCCATTAATGCCATTTTATTGTTCATTCAGACTGATTCGCAAGCAAGGAACACACACGAACGCAAGAAGCGGGATTTATCGCATGAACCAATCATTTACATTTACATTTACATTTATGCATTTAGCAGACGCTTTTATCCAAAGCGACTTACATTTAATTCAAGTTACAGTTTCTACATTTTATCAGCTCTTGCTTTCCCTGGGAATCGAACCCATGATCTTGGTATTGTTAGCGCCATGCTCTACTATTTGAGCTACAGGAAAATGTAAATTAGACAGCAAGACTGCATGGAAGAGATGGGATTTGTTGGCTGTGGCTTTATGGCGTTATGCACTGGAAATCTGTGTTGTAATGTTGTACTATAAAGGTGCTTGCATAGGCATAGACTGGAATAGCTGCACAATCCCAGCAGGCACAAAACAGGCACACAACGTCATAAGACGTTGATATTTGGTTAAATTTTGGTTGCGACGTCGGGTGACCAAAATTCAACATAAATTCAACGTCTAATGTCAATGTTAAATTGATGTCCAATACCGACGTCAGCTGACGTTGAGATTTTGTTGTTTTTAGGTTGTGCAACCAAAATCCAACGTTAAGTCAACGTCAAATATTGACGTCAACCCGATTTTCATTTTCAACCAAAATGCAACGTCTGTCCTGACATTACATAGACGTCTGGTGCCTGCTGGGATAGTTGACCCAGTGCAATTCTAAAAATGATAAATAAATTGTTCACAGCTTGCCAGTGAGACTCAGAAAGAAATATCAACTGCACTTTGCATTTTTGCACCCAGGAAGAATAATTTCAACCAGTTGTGAGTCAATCAAAAACATTTACCAGGCATAAGTATTTCATACCAGTCATCATTCTTAAATGATGTTTCAAACATGCATTTCTAATGAAGACAGCAACCATCTGGGCAGTAGTTAAGGTTCGGTTACATTTACTAAAGAACAGAGAAGTTTCACAGGCAAAATCCAGTCCGCCAATAGGAATATGCACAATTGAGAGTTTCGTGTGAGTGTGAAAAAAGTTCCCCACACTGTGCTTTATTTATTTCTATGCTATTGACAAAAGACAATGGCCACACCTTACATTATATTTATCAAGGCCACATACTTACATTTGGCACTTGATGAGTGTTAATTCGGGATCTTTTTATCAATCACCAGTAGTAATACATTTACATCCAGTCTAAACTGGAAACAAAAAATGCTTTGCATTCCAGCTAACAAAAATGTGTACTAAGAACATTTTGCGGTAACACTTTATTTTAAGGTGTCATAATACAGAGTAATTACCTAATTAAGTACTTAGTAGTAGCCGTTGTACTTACATGAAACAAAATATACTTACCATGTAACTAAGTTATGGAATAGCCTGTAATTAAGAGTTTGTAATTATGTAGATGTAATAGGCAGCTACTGTTACACATATGTAACAGTCCGAGTCTGTTACACAGCTACTTGTACACTGAAGTACAATCTTGATACACTTTATTTTAAGTAGCTTATGCCTGTGTAATATTCTGTAATTTTAATGTAATTAGAAAGGTATTACATGTATTTAAGCTGTGTACTCGTGGGTTAAATCAAACTAAGGTGCAGCTGGGTAAGGTGTACAGTACAGATACAAATGAAGTACGCTTAAGTACAATCTTGATACACTTTATTTTAAGTAGCTTATGTCTGTGTACTTATATTTATAATTACGTTGTATAAAATCTGCAACACATATGTAACAATCTTTTAGTTACACAAGTAGCTGTGTAACAGACTCGGTCCGTTACATATGTGTAACAGTAGCTGCCTATTACATGTATATAATTACAAACTGTAAGTACAGGCTGTTCCATAACTTAGTTACATGGTAAGTATGTTTTGTTTCACGTAAGTACAACAACTACTACTAAGTACTTAACTAGGTAATTACTCTGTATTATGGACACCTTAAAATAAAGTGTTACCCATTTTGCTAACATTTCCCTGTGAAAATGTCTTGATTATGTTAAAGACAACACAACACAAAGGAGAACTTTTTATTCCATTATTTTGAAAACATTATGGGAATGTTGCCTTTGCATGCACCTGAACCACCTTAGACAAACATCCAACTAAAATGTTTCAGAAAAAATTCCCCATGAATGATGTATAAGAATGTTTTTGTACTAATGTTTCGAGAACGCGTGTGCACAGATCTTAGAGTGTGTGTACGCTAAAATCCACACCAACATTCAGATTTATAAAAATGCTCTTTGACGTGGAAAAGTGATTAGCGCCAAGTCATGGTCTAAGCAGATGTATGCACTATTTGTGTCCGAGTACTGCAGGTATTTGGAAATTTAAGCAATTTTTGTCTCTCGCCATTTTGAAGTAAAGGATGTGTACATTACCTGGTGCACTCTTATATGTTAATGATATTAATTAGAAGGCACTTACAAGGCAGAGATCTGAAACCATTCAGCTGTACACAATTCCAAGATCATTTGCGATTTATAAATTTCGAATGAGAGGCGTACGCAAGTTTTTTGTGTGTACATTTGTTCTATGAATCACACGTACGCACATTTGAGAAGTGATAATAAGATCAATTGAAGGATGGTTTATACTCAACATTTTATGAATTAGGCCCCAAGTAACTTTAAATGAATGTTATAAAATGGATAGTTCCGGTCCTTGATTCTGATTGTTTGAGCCGTGCTCGAAGCTGTTGTAAATGACTCTACAAACATACACCTTTATTGACTTTTATGTGTTGCTCTGCAACCACTTTGTTGCAGCCACAACCGTTTCTGAGGAACTACACTGTTTGGCACAAGAACAATGTTTTATTAATATCATTACACTTTATTTGCTCTGTTTTATTTTGTGAAACCTTACTACATATATGGAATAACCCTTTTATAAAAGCAATAAGCCCTGTGAAGCCGTGGTTTACATTGAATTTATAACTCCGTGTCATGCCTAATAACACCCCTTAGCTGTTACAAATTCACTGTAAACCACGGCTTCTTGGGGCTTATTGCTTTATTCTACTAGCATTACTGAAAGAATGTTTGTTCATAACTTTGAGAGAACCTTGCCAGAAACGTTCTCAGAAACATTCACAGAAACGTTCTGAGAATGTTCCCTGTTAGCTGCCATCATGTTTACAGTGTAAACAGCCTTATTTATGCAAAAGCAATCAGGATTTGTCACATTACTTGCTCTCAGTGACATTTAGGGCTCTTTGCAATAATTGTTTGTGCTGATTGCACATTGCTCTAGATCAGGGATGGGAAAATTCGGTTCTGGAGGGCCACTGTCCTGCAGAGTCTAGCTCCAACCCTAAATAAATTAGCTTGTTATCATTTATTAGCTTGTTCAGGTGCGTTTGATTGGGGTTGAAGCTAAACTCTGCAGGACAGTGGCCCTCGAAGTTACCCAGCCCTGCTCTAGATTGTCCTGTTCATGAGATCAGTGCAGCAATAGATTCATTGTTCTAACCATATTCCACAAGTTTCATGCTTTTTGCTCAGTTTTCCTCGCCCCTAGCAGTGAGATTGTTTAGAATGCCACAAATCACACCTCGTGTTTGAGAGCCACCTGAGGGCCTCTGCCCTCAATTCTGCCTACGATTGATGGCACACCCCTCCGAAAGCATCCAACATGTGATGGAGAAAGCCGTAGCCATGGATACAGGAAATAAAGAGGTGAGAAATGGCTTTGGGGAAGTCAGCGCACCACCGCAGAGCTCCACCGTTAGACGCTGGATGTGTGAATTGCTTTCGGTTGATTCAGCGCATTCAGCAGCCAAAGGTGGGGGAAGAAAGAAGATGAGAGGACAAAGTGGATGGGCCGGAGGAGGGAGGAGGGAGGGTGGTGTGCTGATCAGAGTCTCTGCCGCACCATTTTTCACAGCAGACAAAAACATTTGCCTGGATATCAATTTGGAGCCGTGAAGCAGTCTTCCCCTCCTGCCCCGTCATCCATCATCTTTTCCTCCCCCGCCACACCACCTCCTACACGTCCTCACCTCCGGGCCGGGCGGCGCTGGAGCTCGAGGCGGGGCAAGCACTTCTGAGGGACGGTCTGCTCGCATTATGCTGCCGTCCGAGACTCCGCCCAACGCCGAGCCCTTATTGGCACCTGGGCCAGCACCCCATCAGTCATCGCGGTACCATCATCCATCACACATGGCGATCAATAGAGGGCTGTGCATTCATCAGGCGGAGGTGCTGGTGGTCAGGCCACGTTGGGGGGATGGAGCTCGGGGTCAGAGTCCAGAACAGACTTTTGATGTCTGAATTTGTAGGTGTATTTACAGGTGTGTATTTGCATGTGAGGGTTAGCATCTGCATAAACGCGTTATGAAAATGAAATTGGAGCTCAAGTGTGTCACTTCAAGGTCATCCATATGCTAGTGTACACCTAAGCAGCAGTGCACATTTATGTACGCTGTTTTGTTTTCAGAGCAAAAGAACCAAATGTATTGATGACATCATCTTGCATTTATGGGCGTAGCCAAATTTTGTTTTAATCAACCTGTCTCTGACTAGCACTTGCGCTAGCAAATCACGTTTACATAAACTAAATTATATTGGCTATTGGCTGTTAAAAAGGCATGAATCAAAAAAGCATGCATCATGCTCACTTTAAAAATCCACTGGAAATAGGACGCTACTATCCAGGCACCTTTTACACATACTAAACTGTACACTATGATGTACTATGATGTAGGATAGAGCCCGGTCAAGAGGCAATTAATAAAATACAAGTAGTGATACAACCCAATCTCACGAAAGAGAGTATAAATAGTACGCCAAATAAAAACAAAAACTTGTGGTATTGATATGCAAAAATTGACTTTGGCGGGCATATAATATGCAGTTTTCATGTACATAGGATACGAAATTTGTTGCCGTGCATATGATGATCAGTTTTCGTGTACATATGATACGCATCTATTCCACAACCCTAGTCCTACCCATTGTGTAGCATGTACATGCCAAAGTCAATTTTTGCATATCAATACCACAAGTACTTGTTTTTATTTGGCATACTATTTATATGCACTTTTATGAGATTGGGTTGTATCACTACTTGTATTTTATTAATTGCTTCTTGTACTTGTAAAAGTAATTGTGGATTAATTTGGAACGATTTACTGCCTGCCTGTGAAAAAGAAGTGCACTTAATTGTACTGAAGGTGCACTTGCACTGTACTTCAAATCTTAAAAGTAGGCCTATATTTTTAAAAATTTGCAGATGATGTGATATTAACGAAATAAAAGGCCACTTACGTGCATTTAAAAAAAGATACTTTCATGACTATTTTAGAACACACTTGAGTACACTTTTAAATAATGATGAACTTTGTAATAACTAAAAAATGTTTCACTTCAAACATTTACACGTTAAATTTAAATGAAAATTAAAATTTTATTTATTTACACTCTAGCACTCTCTATTCTAATTCTATTTTATCTATCTGTCTTCTTTCTATTTAAAAAAAAAAACACACACACACACACACACTTGACCTTCTATCAATTGCATATTTATTCTCTAACTGCTAGCTTGTCTTGAAAAACTAACACTAGCTTTATTTTTTTCTATTCTATCTATTTGTTTTCTTTATAAAAAAAATTAAAAACTAGGCTAACTAAGACTTGTCATAGCACTTGCATGTTGTTGCTCTTTTGTTGTCTTCATTTGTAGGTCGCTTTGGATAGCGTCTGCTAAATGACTAAATGTAAATGTAAAGTAAGTGTAAATAATCATGTTTTATATAATATTAAGTAATCATGTGAAGTACACTCATTTTGATGTGTTATTTAACAGGCTTCTAAAGCACATGTAAAGTACATGATTATAACTTTAACTGTAGTAGTAACTAATAGTGTGTTATTCTATTTTACATTTAAAGTTAATATGTGTAATTACATTGAAGTAGGCTATATTTTAGTTTATCATTATGCTTGTCAGTACATTCAGCAGTAGGCTACTTTAACCATATTTCAAAGACAATAGAAATAATTATGAAATTACATAAAAAGATGTCAGCCTTCAGTTATTTAAAGCACTCTAGGGTTCAGCTAATTGCGTTTAATATAATGTAAACTATTATAGCCTACATTTTCATTTAATTGCAGTTAACATGCAACGTTAACTGCAGTTAACGTGTCTGAAAACATTCAGTTTGCACTAGTCAACTTCATCTAGGCCTATCAGTCATATGTCAGTATTTAGCAGTTCATTTAAGATCTGCTCACAGAACGCTGGTAATTGTAGACGGTATTTTTTTTAACCTTTGTAAAAGCACCCTGTAAAGCGTCACACGTCAGAACAAAAGGAGAGACAGAAACATATACAGTAGGTAACATACGACCTGCAATCAGATTAGCAAGTGACGGCAGAGCGACGCTGCACTGATTTCCTGTGTCAAGTCTGATCAGAGAAGCTGCTAATATGCTAATTTTAGCCAAAGGCCCGCTGAGGTAGCGTATTAGTTCTGCACTGACAAAATGTTGCAATATGAAAAACTAACAGCATTTACAGTTTTACATGATGTGATATGTTAAAGAAAGCATTTTTACCATCCACGGTTTACTATCTATGGTTTTTGTAGTTTGTAATTAACTATTGTTTCTACAGCTACCAATTGCTTAACTAAGGTTTTGTTGTAAAACCAAAACATGCAATACTTATATTTATAGGCCCACAGTGGGAGACATACTTTAAGTAAACGTGATTGTACATTTCCTTTCAAATCATGAATTCACTATCTCATAAAATATGTTTTCTTTTGAGATTGAGTTGGAGACATTTGCTAATTCTGCATTTATGTCACATTGTAATTATCATAATTGGGCATTTCTACATTCAGGGGTTGATCTTTATTCAGACTAACAGATTTCAGATATTTCTTGATATGAAAGAGGCATTAAAACTAACTTGGGAACATTTATTTTTGCTACTTTTAAAATGCTTCGTGTAGATTTTATTGGTTTACTCTTTTCCCAGAACCAGACTTTCAAAATATGAATTGAAATGTCTGAATGAATGAATGAATGAATGTCTGAAATAGATCAAAATGATTCATATCATATATAATTTTTTTAAACAAACTACCTGTCACAGATGTATACGGGGACACGAAGGTAAGTGAACACAACAGCAGGTTTATTAAACACAGACAGGGGAAAGCAACCAAGGCAGTGAGTCCAGGTGAGTAATCAGGGAATGGTAAGGTTTCTTTTGTCTTATCTGAGAGTGATCTGTCCTTTTCCTTTTCCAGGAAATCCAAATGGAACGGTGGAGAACTAGGAGTGGCACACAGGAGCAACTAACAGGTAGACAATTCAGGTA
Organism: Spinibarbus caldwelli; assembly: GCA_039654775.1. Lineage (NCBI taxonomy): Eukaryota > Metazoa > Chordata > Actinopteri > Cypriniformes > Cyprinidae > Spinibarbus > Spinibarbus caldwelli. Next base: position 8,483,351 of record CM077222.1, on the reverse strand, counting down.
AGGGTCAGGTAAGTACACATACAATGTTCGAGACCAGACAAAGACGATGCGGAAGGAGTGCAAGGATATAGCGTGCTTGATGAGTGGAGACAAGTGCGGGGAATTAGACTCCAGGTAATGGTGATCTTGTACTGAGAGCTGATGACTGTGGTGATTGTGACTCAGAACAGGTGTGAGCCAGGGAGGATTCTGGGACATGGAGTCCAGAGCTGGTGACTGGTGAACGAGACTCCTTGACACTACCAAAATACCAAATATAATTTCCACTACAACCACAAATAACAATTTAATGACAAATATACATTTTTCATAAATTAATAGCCTACACTTTCAAAGGACAGCATCAGTGAAGGGCATGCTTGAAATTAACCATCCAATCTAGCTGTAATTTTGTCAAAGTATGCAAAACAGTGTGAAAATATTATTTAACTGTATTTAGGATACATAAAATGAAGGGTTACACTAGAATGCGTTAAATAATGCTTTAAGATGTGATGGAAATTACATTTGATCGTGAAAGTTTTTCAATTTGGACATTATTAACAGACATATTAGTGGGAGAGTGAAAAGTGTGTTTTCAGAGTTTCCACAAAACAAAAAGTGTCCAGATTTACCTTATTACAAGTATGTCACTAGATTGTGGTAATATTGTATAAAAACAACTTCATCGTCAGTCAATCCTTTCTTTTATAAACCTAGGCTCATTTTGAAAACATGCCAGCGGCAGCATTTCAGCACAATGATTTTATAATTGCTTCCTGCACGTTTTGCAACATTTTTTAAGTTAAATGCCCAGTTTTACCTAAAAAACATGAATCTGACAATGTTTTATTACATTACATATTATACGTTATACATTTATACATGTATTATGCCATTTTAGCTTGCTTCTACAAGTCTTTCAACTCTTATCGTGACTCGTGGTTCACAGGACTCGTACCTGAGTACTATCATAAGTTCAATGCTGTACCAGGTGCGCTAATGAGCAAGTTTACATTCTCAGAAAATACATTCATATGGAGCTGGTTATGTGATGCAAATGTCGAAACGTATTTGTTTACACATCATGCACTATGATAAAAGTGTTAAAAAAGATGCACACAGCATACCTGTAATATTACACACTATTGGACTAGAGTGTGTTACTGCATCCCTGAAACGATTCGGTTTCTATTACTCATTCATTTTTCTAGCTGTGTCTCGGCGATATCGCACTTGTAATCGGCTGTAAAGCTCTGGGTCGCGTTTGTCATGAGGAGTGCAGCAGCACGGGTTCACCGGCATCTGTACAAGCGGTAACGGTACACTGCTCTCCGGAGCACATTTAACCTCGGCCCTGCTTGCAGGGTGGAGACGCTCGGGGTAAAGGTCAGGTGAGAATCTCCACGGCCACACCTGGGCAGCTGATCTGCAGGTCGCTGTCGGGTCAGGTGTCACTCTCTCGTTTCAGCAGAGTTCCATCTGCCCATGGCCTGGATAATTCAAGAGCAGCAAAACACGCTTTGTCACTACCTGACTAGAACAAAACTACTCTGCTAGTTAAACTACCACTAAGATAACAGCAGGCAACACTTGGCGAGTAACCCTCACATTTTTATGCAAAACTGCAAATGAAAAATAATAATAATGAATTAAACAAAAAAAATAAATTAAAATGAATGCATGTTTAAATGTATATTATATATTTTTAAGTTAAACAAGAAATTTGACATTTTTTGTGCACAAGAATATGATGAAATATTTGATATAAATCAATATTTAATTGCATTTGTGTTGATGTTACACCTCTTAATGCCAGCTTCCATCCCACAATAGGACAACAGCCATGCTTACAGCAAACCGATGAGTGATGGGACAATTTCTTGTTTTTGTATGTGTGTGTGTGCGAGTGTGTTTTGCTCTTTGACCTTTTACACCTTACAGCCTATTGCTATACATCGATAAATATTTGATCCCACACCTGTCCATCTTCCTGGGCTCTCACACAAACACTCGGGCCTTTCCATGCAATGTATTCGCTAAGGTAGTTTGGGCACGATGTAAGAGGAGCTCCCAGGGAGATAATGGTGCGACGCTATTAATAATGTACGAATGAATGTAATCTCAAACCAGCAAAACCCAGAGACATTCAGGCTGAAACCTGAGAGGAAACTGCTAAAAAGAGATGTAGTACAAATATCAAGTAGTCCTTACAGCCAACGGACAGATATCCATATGTTTTATCAGAGAAGTATGATTTAGAGTATGATTTAAAACATGCTTCATTTACTAATGTTTTTGTAAATTTTGTAAATAAGAGAAAGTGGCAAGACTGGCACAGTGGATTCTGGTAAACATACTCCATCTTTGTTTTATTAGCAACTTGGATTTCTATCTTTTCATTTATTTTATTTTTGTTTTTATTTATTTATTTATTTTATTTTTTTGCAGTGTACACCCTCTTCACAATATTTGAAAATTTACTGTGAAATGCCTGATTAATTACAGAATTACAGAAAGCAGACTAGATTTTTTTTCTGTTTGATGAAAAAAAAGAGTTTTGATGCTATGTAGTAAAAATAGATTAATAATATGTTTAAGTTTATTAATATCGGCTGAAAAAAAGCTAGGAATTTTCACTCAGAAATTGCTAGTAATTTCATAAACTGGCAAGTAACACACTGAATTCAATGTGAAATTATGAAGTAGAAAAACCAAAATATGATTTTCTTATAAAACATGCTTCAATAATCTTCTGGAAAGTCATATTTCTTTGGGATTTTGTTTAAGCGTTTTATAATCCAGCAGGTAAAAATGGTGCATCTGATCACTTAGTAAAGTAACAACACATGATTTGATCAATCATTCATGTCTGGACAAAGCAGGGTGACTTTAATACTCAGAGGTCTGATCACTTTACAAACAACGCTAAAAAGATTTCTTCAAGCCAGATACTCTTAAAAGATCAGGTGGTTCTGTGTAAAGGCTGGTTTTCATTAGTTTGTTGTTTTTTATCAGGAACAGAAATGAGAGATGACGTTGGGATGCCTCTACCTCCTCCCTGCTTGACCTTTTAATAGGAGGGCAGTTGTTAAGTGAATTTCGGGAATCCCATAAACACAAATTGCCGTCCGTAATCTCCTGCCAGGGAAGGGAGAAATATTTCAGCAGAGGGTAATCAATCAGATGCTTAGAGCCCCTCACAGCCACAGTTCAGGAGAGAGAGAATCTGCTGTAATGCACTGCAGCCATCCAAACACAGCATTAAGCCACCTATTTGTAATGTGGCAGAAAATAGAAACAATGAAAGTCATTTTCAAAAAAATAATATGTGAAAGGAGATGTTCAGAAGTTCAATCTTAATATGAAATGAGCAGTTATGTTTTTGAAGTTTTTGCATACCAAAATTTGGAATATGTCTAAAACTAAAGTTCTTACTGTATGTTATTTTCTGTGTTATTTGCAACTTAGCTTTAAAATTAATTGTCATTACAGATGCAAAGCACATATACTGTAATAACTGTCTGAATGTAAAGGGATGTGTATGGTCCTTTACATTTTACACACACACAGCAGTGAGTAGGGAACACACACCCAGAGCAGTGGGCAGCCATTTTTACTGCGGCGCGGTTGGGGGTTCGATGCCTTGCTTAAGGGTCTCACCTAAGTCGTGGAATTTAGGGTGGACGAGAGCGCTGGTCATTCACTCCCCCCACCTACAATCCCTGGAAACCTCTCTAACCTCTCTAATCTCTCTAACCATTAGGCCACAGCTGCCCCCATTAGTTGAGGTGCTATAGCATTATACAATGTAAAGAACCTATTAGGCCCAGTGTGGTTCTTCAGCAGTTCTTTGGGGTGATTATGGTGCTATATACTGTAGCACCACTGCCAAAGAACCCGTTAAGCCCCTGTATAGTTCTTTAAAGATTCTCCAACTCTCTATTGGTCTCTTAGTTTAGTTGGGGAAAGGTTTCAAAATTACATTAAAATACATTATATTTCCTGAAGATAATATGGTTCTCAACCTTTTGCCGCCAAAGGCCTCCCTAGGAAATATTCCGAAGCCCCCACACAAGATGTTTTGACATCAGAAATGCATAAAAGTGATTAAAAAGTGAGCTTTTGCCATGGTAGTACATTCCCATTCATAGCAAACATATGGAGTAACATATGTAACATCTGAGGATAATGGGATTCCTCTTATGGTTCTACATGGCACCATTTGACAAAGGCACTGTATATAAGTGGTTCCCCTATGATTACAAGCCAATGAACAACTATTAGTGCTATTTAGCACCATTCTTGTTTAGAGTGTAAAATGGTTCTTTTAAGAACTGTTCACTGAAGGCCTCTTTTGTGGAACTAAAGATGGTATCACTGGATTCACAGCAAAAATAACCACTCAGCATATATATAAATTTTTCAGTTGATTTGAGCTGAATTACTTTATTAGCTTGTTTAGAACCAGCTACTGTTTGTCAGATGAGCTGTCTGATTTACAGTGTTGCCATCTATGACGGTCATTCAGAAAAGTTTGAACACCGAATGCTGTCTAAAAGAAAATGATTTGTTTGATAATTTTTCTTGAGTTTTTTTTTTTTTTGAGCTTGAAGAATACAGTCATCAGATGCATTTAAAACCAGCTATTATTCATGCTGTCAGTTTTACTCAAAAGTTTATGAACAGTATCCAATATTATTTGATATCCTAGATCAGCTATGAGATGTTAGATACCATTAATGCTTGTTCACAGTAATGTCAAGGTTATGTTTTGTTTTTTTGTTTTTTGCAGGGAACACTGAAAAAAATGGACTGCGAGTTGTATTGGATAAAAGCGACTGCTGAATGCATAAGATAATAGTAATAAAGGGGAACATTTGCACCTTATTTATTTGTGTGAAACCTCACTCATGCAAATCTGTCTTGTGGTTGTTGGCCAAGCTGTGTTTGAAGATTTTGCTGTTGTATGATCATAGGAGCTCACGCTAAACCTCTGGCGTTGGGTAACCAAAGCTCCGCTGTGTCTTAACCAATGGCTGGCCAGAGCGCTTGATGTAATGGGGGAGGTCACCGGCTCGCACTCCTTAACCCCTGACCTCCAAGCTCATGAGCCACGCGGGTATTTCTTTCACGGGGACACCGGAGATGTGTTTTGGACAGGTTAAAGGAAGAGTGGTAAGCAAGCTGGGATCCGTTTGTACCCACTGTAACTTTAATGGGCTCTGATAAAGATGGATCCCATGCCTCCGTGATGGATTAAGTCACTGAGCACCAGAGTTGAAACTGATGCTTTTATCTTACTTTATTTAGGCCAAGTTGTGGTTCACCACACATTTAGGTTCTGGACATTAACTTTAATGAATGACCAGAGCACTTTCTATGAGCGCGATGCTGCTGCACATACGATACTCTGACGATGGTTTCATTTAGCACTGAGTGCAATTATTTTTCAATGCTTATTCGATGCATTTTGCATGTGTTAGTCTGAATGCAACTGAGCTGAAAGATCATGAAGTGTTTTACAGCGGCTGTGTGAATGATGGCCGCAGCTTTCAGAAAGACGGTAAATAGGTGATGAATATATTCATTGTTCCGATAAAGGTATTGATATTCGCTATATCCAGATACTGTGAATTAATACCCACATAAATCTGCATGCATTTCAGATGTTTCTAGTGTTCACTCAGAAGCCATGGGGCTCGATGTCTGTAAATCAGCATAAGTAAAGCGAATGATTTTCTGGCAGTAACGCGGCCGTGCTGGCACGCACATAACTCAGCTGAAGGAGTCACGGGAGCAGCCGATAGGTTTGGTCAACCAATCGACACGCCACTTGACCCCTCTTGACCTCTGCGGCCAATAAGGCTAATGGTGGCGTGAAGCTAGAGCCGTAGCCATGGCGTGGGGGTCTAACGCGGCTGGACTGTAACATGCACCCAGCTGACGCTCCTCATGCAGGGCTTGTTAGCACTGACCCCTCGCTCACTCGCTCTCTCTCTCTCTGTGCTGAACTATTACTGCAAAATGCAACAGCACGAGGCTAATTGGTGCATTAATCAGGACGTGTCTTAATGAGTGGACACAAGCATGTTATATATGTATTTTCCAAGTGTAAACATACATGAAACCTATTAAAAATTTCAAATATTGACATATACTATTTAGCCCATGGAAATATGTATGTTTATGTACAACCCGAATTCCAGAAATATTGGGACATTTTTTAAATTTGAATAAAATGAAAACTAAAAGACTTTCAAATCACATGAGCCAATATTTTATTCACAACAGAACATAGATAACATAACAAATGTTTAAACTGAGAAATTTAAAAATAATTTTATGCACAAAATGAGCTCATTTCAAATTTGATGCCTGCTACAGGTCTTAAAATAACTGGGACGGGGGCATGTTTACCATGGTGTAGCATCTCCTCTTCTTTTCAAAACAGTTTGAAGACATCTGGTCATCGAGATTATGAGTTTCTAGAGTTTTGGTGTTGGAATTTGGTCCCTTTCTTGCTTGATATACAGTAGGTTTCCAGCTGCTGAAGAGTTTGTGGTCGTCTTTGACGTATTTTTCATTTAATGATGCGCCAAGTGTTCTCTATAGGTCAAAGATCTGGACTGCAGGCAGGCCAATTCTTCTACTACGAAGCCATGCTGTTTTAATAGCTCCAGTATGTGGTTTTTCATTGTCCTGCTGAAATACACGTTGTCTGGAGGGGAGCATATGTTGCTCTAAAACCTTTTCAGCATTCGTAGTGCCTTCCAAAACATGCAAGTTGTCCATACCGTATGCACTTTATGCACTCTCATACCATCAGAGATGCTGGCTTTTGAACGCTGATAATATGCTGAAAGGTCTCCCTCCTCTTTAGCCCGGAGGACACGGCGTCCGTGATTTCCAACAAGAATATCAAATTTGGACTCGTCTGACCATAGAACACTTTTCTACTTTGAAACAGTCCATTTTAAATGAACCTTGGCCCACAGAACACGACGGCGCTTCTGGAACATGTTCACATATGGCTTCCTTTTTACATGATAGAGCTTTAGTTGGCATCTGCAGATGGCACAGCGGATTATGTTTACTGACAGTGGTTTCTGGATGTATTCCTGGGCCCATTTAGCAATGTCAATGACAGAATCATGCCAATGAGTGATGCAGTGTCGTCTGAGCGCCCGAAGACCACGGGCATCTAACAAAGGTCTTCAGCCTTGTCCCTTACGCACAGAGATTTCTCCAGGTTCTCTGAAACTTTTTATTATGTTATGCACTGTAGATGATGAGATTTGCAAATCCTTTGCAATTTGACATTGAGGAATGTTGTTTTTAAAGTATTACACAATCATTTTATGCACTCTTTCACAGATTGGAGAGCCTCTGCCCATCTTTACTTCTGTCTCTCTAAGACATCCCTTTTATGTTACAGACCTGATGTCAGTTAACTTAATTAGTTGCTAGATGTTCTCCCAGCTGAATCTTTTCAAAATTTCTTACTTTTTCAGCCCTTTGTTGCCCCCATGCCAACTTTTTTGAGACCTGTAGCAGGCATCAAATTTGAAATGAGCTCATTTAGTGGATAAAAGTGTAAAATTTCTCTGTTTAAACATTTGTTATGTTATCTATGTTCTATTGTGAATAAAATATTGGCTCATGTGATTTGAAAACCTTTTAGTTTTCATTTTATTCAAATTTAAACAACATCCCAACATTTCCAGAATTCAGGTTGTACAGTATGTATAATACATTTTCTTTTGATATATGTCATGTATGTATATATAATTATTTAAATACATGTCTTTGTATAAATGTGTAAAACACAAATTACAAATACATACAAATAGAAATGTGAAATGTCACTAATATAACATTGATTTTATATATTTATATATTCATTATTATGTAATTGCTTATATATTTATATATAAATATTGTTTTGATTGTACATGATCTCATATACAGGATGAGTCTTTTAAAAACTACATGACACACAGAGGTCAGAGGAACAGGCCCATACAGTATATAGTTTACTGGCCAATATAGTTTACATATAGATAACTCTATATAGAAGTTACTGTGTAAGTTAATCTTGTAAATTTTCATGTGTTAAAAGTCTGTGGGAAACACATAAGGGGCAACAATTGAAATAGCCAATATATTCCATTTCTGTATATTTGTGTGTGTATATGTAAGTGTATATGTATGTGTGTGTAAAGAAACACATGATAATCATATGTAGCACACACCTATTGAACCACAAATTAAATCCTTAATATGCACTGTTTTATGTATTTTATAAAAAAAACTGTTTTACAAAATATTTTATGCTTATGTACTATATACTTATACTCTAATCATGTTATCTACATATATATCCATCATAAAGCCCATCAATTTGTTGCTATATGTAAATATAAAATAAAGTGATGTGTTACGTATGTATGTATATATACAATATTTGTGTGTGTGTGTGTGTGTGTGTGTGTGTGTGTGTGTGTGTGTGTGTGTATACACACGCATACATTTTTCTTATTCATTTTAACATATGAAGAGTTTATTTGCAAAAACAGATAACTCAGTTTTTTGACATTTTCAAAAATCATGTTTTTTTATTATGGTATCATCTATTTATTGTGTTTTATTGTGTTAGTTAGCTGTTTTTTTAATTATTTTTTTACCTAATCAAAATAACCCAAATGCAGATTGACTGAGATTAATTACACAATGAATACACAATGTAATGGAATACACAATGAAAAAACATGATTTTTGAAAATTGTTAAAACGGAGTTATCTGTTTTTGCATATATGTATATATATATATAAAACCCAGCGCTGGGTAAAATATGGACAAACCCAGCGATTGGGTTGTTTTGACCCAGCAGTTGGGATACTGCCTAGAAGGTTGGGTTAAACATTTAACCCAACTGTTGGTTGAAAACAACATTTTTTAGAGTGTACACATACACACACACACACACACACATACATATACAGTATATATATGTATATATGTACATATACAGTATATATATATATATATATATATATATATATATATATATATATATATATATATTTATAGTTAAAATACATGGCTACATACGTAAGTATAATGCCAGATAGAAATTTCTCATATACATATTAATAACATATGTACAGTTGGGCTCAAAATTATTCATACCCTTGGTAAATATGATCAAAGAAGGCTGTGAAAATAAGTCTGCATTGTTTATCCATTTGATCTTTCATTTAACAAATTTACGAAAGTATAATCTTTAATTGAAGTAAAAAAAAAAAATGAAAGTGGGAGAAAATCACATTAGGAAATAAATATTTTTCTCTGGTACACAATGGTCACAAATTCGATTATTGGTACCTCTAGAAATTCTTATGATTAAAATATCTCTGAAGTATATTCCCATTCATGTTTGCATTTTTTATCACACCAGGGTGACTAGGAACATGAAATTATCCAGCCATGGCTTCCTGTTTCACAGGAATATAAATATGAGGGGAATCAAAGGCCAAATTCCCTCAATCATTGATCACAATGAGTAAAATCAAAGAATGTATTTCTGTTGTGCAGCAAAAGATTGTTAAGTTTCACAAATTAGAAAGTGGCTATAAGAAAAGAGCTAAAGCACTAAAAATTCCCCATTTCCACCATCAGGGCAATAATTAAACATTTCCAATCAACAGAAAATGTTACAAATCTGCCTGGAAGAGGACGTGAGTCTATTTTGTCTTAAAGCAAAGTGAGGAGGATAGTTTGAGTGGCCAATGATCACAGCTGAAGAATTGCAGAAAACAGTTGAGTCTTGGGGTCAGAAAGCCTCAAAAAGAATTATCAAACAGCACCTACATCACTACATGTTGTTCAGGAGGGTTTCAAGAAAAATTCTAGAAAAGAAAACACTTTCATCCAAAAACAAACTCCAGCATATTCATTTGCTAGACACTATTGGAACTTCAAACAGGACTGGGTTCTATGGTCAGATGAAATTAAAAAATGAGCTTTTTAACAGCAAACACTCAAGATGGGTTTGGTGCACACAGGGATAAAAAAGTATCCCATGTGTACAATGAAATATGCTGCTGTATCTTTAATGTTGTGGGCCTGTTTTTCTGCCAGAGATCCTGGATATCTTGTTGGCATCATGGCATCAAGGATTCTATCAAATACCAACAGATAAAAAAATTAAAACTGACTGTCCATTCTAGAAATCTTACAATGGGCTGTGGTTGGATCCTCCAACAGGACAGTGATCCACAAACAAACAGTAAAATCAAAACAAAAATGGGTCACTGAGAACAAAACCAAGCATCTGCTATGGCCGTCCCAGTCCTCTGACCTGAACCCAATAGAAAATGAGTGAGGTGAACTGAAGAGAAGAAGCACCAACATGGAGCTGGGAATCTGAAGTGTCTGGACTGATTCTGGATGAAGGAATGGTCTCTAATCTCTTGTCAGATGTTCTCCAAACTTATCAAGAATTATAGGTGAAGATTCAAAGCTGTTATCTTGGCACAAGGAGGTTGCAAAAAGTATTGAATAAAAGGGTATGATTAATTGTGGCCAATGTGTATTAGAGAAAAACATTTATTTCATAATGAGATTTCTCTCCCATTTTAAATTCTTATTCTCCAATGAAAGGTTCGATTTTTGTAAATTTTTAAAATAAAAGATCAGAAGGATCAATAGGATTAATGATACAGATTTATTTTTACAGCCTTCTTTGATCATATTTACCAAGGGTATGAATAATTTTGAGCACAACTGTATATGTATATGACTTAGCACAGACTGATAAATGGTTTGATGTGTCTCTCATTTAAGGTTTGAGGTTCAAACTGGCTTTACACACAATTTCCCAGGGTTATTTATTTATTAGTGCTGTCATTTAAGTCAGTCACTTTATTTTAAGGTGTCCTTGTTACACATATTACATGTATTTACTATTATAATAACAATTAATTACGCATTATTACATGCAAGTAACATTAAGCCAAACCCTAATCCTAACCCTAACTATATAGTAAGTACATGTAGTTAATTACTCAGTACTTAAATGTATAAGGACACCTTAAAATAAAGTGTAACCCTATAACTAAATGTTAAAGTAGAGTGTGTCTGTCATCCTTCAGTGTTTGTGCCTCACATATGGATTAATAATTTGAGCTCTTCAGTTTCTTCTGATCTCTTCTTCTGCGTTCACACTGGATTCTCAGACTCAGCTCTCTCGCTCTTGACATTATGCGTAATTATGCATATGTTTGGAATGTGCACATGCACACACCTATGCTATGACATTCTCCGTCTCATTTTCATGCAGCTCTAGAAAAACACTCACACCCGTCACACACAGTGTCAGTGTGAATAAACCACACATCTTCTTCAAACACTGTGTTCTGTGCCATCTGTTCACCAATGTAAATCACGTTGTGTTGATGTGAGCCTCTTCCGTGTTGGTGCCAAATGCGTGTCCTCCACCACTAAATCACACGGGGAAATTCATGGCTTTATGTATATTAATGCAGAAATATGCTTGTATGCAGAATCCAGTGAACTTACGGCCACTGACTCACAAAGAGTTCATTCATACTAAAGTTTTAAAAATAATACAAAATAAATGTATCTCGGTTTCCACAAAAAATATTGCGCAGCACAACTGTTTTCAACATTGATAATAATCAGAAATGTTTCTTGAGCAGCAAATCAGCGTATTAGAATGATTTCTGAGTGATCATGTGACACTGAAGACTGGTGTGATGATGCTGAAAATTCAGCTTTGATCACAGGAATACTTTACATTTTTAAAAAATATTCACATAGAAAAGTTATTTTAAATTGTAATAATATTTAATTGTTTTTAGGTGAGCAGAAGAGATTTCTTTCAAAAAGATTAACAAAATCTTACCAGACCCAAAACTTTTGAATGATAGTGTATATGTTCAAGCAGCATTTGAACATCATATCACGCTCTAAGACATACATGTATTTCAAACATTTCCCTGTGATATTTGTCATGTTTTGCATTGTGTTGTATTGTGTGTGTGTGTGTGTGTGTGTGTGTGTGTGTGTGTATGTGAATATTGTGTCCTCGTGTCATGTTGTGGCTCCACTGGCGCTCCAGTGACTCTCAGGGATTTCTTGTGAGATTTGGGGAACATGCAGCTCAGACTGAAAGAGTGAGTTGATCTGCTGATCCTCCTGCTGCAGATGTTTAATCTGATCCAAACCCTTCAAAGCCTTACAGATTAACACTCTCCACAATCTCACTGCACCACAAACAGACGGTTTCCTTCGACTTCCTGAACTGGAATATGAAAACAGGATTATATGATGATTTCATTTGCTTCTATGATAGTGATGTTTTTAATAATTGTGCATGTATTGATATGTATATGATATTTCGCTACACCTTCGTACTGTGTGTTCATATTGTATAAACTGTTTTATTTACATTTATATAGTGTAATTTTCTGTTACTGTTACTCTGTTCTCCACAGAGGAAATACAACTCATAAATGCTCTGTATGACCTGTGTGTGTATGTGAGTGTGTGTGTGTGTGTGTGTGTATTCATGCTAATGTATTCAAATATATGCAGAGTTGATAACAAAGTAACCAAAATGACAGCAATAAATAATTACACTGACAATACTAGCAAGACACGATTAATGATAATAGCAGAACAGTGGGATTGTGTCAGTGATATTTTCTGTTTGATTAGAATTTTAACCCTATAAGGCCTATTGTATCATATCTGAACATGAATTTCTAAGGGCTCTGAATGATCAGCATGATCAAAACTTTCCTGTTAAACCTGTCAGGCTCAATCTACTGCTTGCTTCTGTCATCTGATTGATAGTTTAAACTATTTTTTATCAAGTTTTTGTATAATCATATAAACATCCTCCTTTGGCTCGTGATTCACGTGTCTTTTTGCTGTCAAATCTTTACTGATTTTTATCAAGTAAACGTAAGAATAACTTAAGTAATATTTCCAGATGAACACTTACTGGACTGAAGCAGCTTGGCTTTGCTTGATTATCCAGAGATCATTTTTTAGAAAAATCAGTGAGTCTCAAATCTGATCATCAGGCTTTTGAGGAATATTTGTTTCCAGAAGCTTTACTTTTTCATTGTTCCTCAGAGGAGGAATGATCTTCCCAAGCCTCCAAAACATCTAAGATCTTTTGAGGAACATTTATTTGTTCATATCTCAGTCATCAATGGATTGCATCACATTATATGTTTTAATCATTTATATCATCTGACTGAGACATATTATTGAAGATATAGCGTGATGACTGATATTTATAGAATTTTCTTCTATACTGTTATAAACATCTCACTAATTTACATTTCAAGCATCAGAACTTCATCGTATAAATATCAGCATCTGCAGCAAATTGTATGTTTTTGCTCAGTTTGAGTCTTTTGCTCAGCCTCTGTATACACTATATTTGAGACTATATCAGACTATGTGAGCAATAAAAGCCTGATGTATCAAATATGATACTCACACATATGCAAACTTTTCAATACAGGTTCAGTAAACTGTCCCATTTAAAAATGGTTAATGTCAGGCTTTACTAGGTTAAAAGATCAAGAAATCCCATTAGAACTCACTCAGCAGATGATTTAGAAGAAAACACAAGATGAATCTCACACCAACTTTTCTCATTTCAGTTTGTTTTCATAACTTTTGGTTCTCAAAGTGAAACTCAGCAGCTCTAGAGCTCTGTGTGTGTGTGTGTGTGTGTGTGTGTGTGTGTGTGTGTGTGTGTGTGTGTGTGTGTGTGTGTCTTTGAGGTAACAGTGAAGCAAAGTGCTCCGGTTTTTCATTTCCTGTGGATGTGTGCTTTTTCTTCCAGAATATATTAAGCACTTCATATTACACTGGTAAGCGTTTTAATTAAACTTCTTGTAATTAAAGTTCCCTTTGTTCTGATTAGCCTCTGTTAATTGATTCAGTTTGTCTCTTGTCGTGTATTGGACCTCTGCTTAGTTAATGAATTAATTGATCAACCTTCAGCGTATTTTGGGTTGGTAAGAGGATTTTGACATCTAACCGCTTTAATCTTGTGCTGGCTGAAAATTGAAGGATTTTACATCCAGCTGAGCTCTGTATATGTCCTCATGAACGTACTATCGAAATATCCTAAATTCATGCGCATAACTCACCACAAACTTCGAGGATTCACTATTTTTGTATCTAAAAATGCTTGTTTAAAAAAAAAAAAATTATCTTAGTAAAGATTATACATGTAATAATGTGCAATTTCAGCAGGACTTTTCCATGAAGAACACAAAAGTGCTTTGAATGGAAGAGTTTGAAACACCTCGGCTCATAAAATGCAATAGTGTGTATGTGAGTCAGCACTAAAAAGCAGGAGAAACAGATGAGCTGATCTTGAGATGTTTGATGATCTGACCTTGAATTTAATGTGAAGCCACACTGTGGTGGGAATAGAGCTCTCTCTAGTGGACATCAGCTATATTCAACACAAGAAGAAAGTGCTGCTGTTAATCTAATACATAGCCTATATACAGTGGTTGGACAAAATAATGTGAACACCCATTGTTATTGCGGTTAATATCATATTTGTGTAGGTGAAAAAACAAATGATGCAATTATCTTTTAGTTCTCTTTATTCTCTAGTTTTAGTGTAGTACAAGTTGTATTCAGCAGTTTTTATTACCAGCCATGGGGCAAATGGGTGACAAATCATGGACCCTGTTTACCATGAGCATTTGTAACCTTAACAGCCCAATTGTTTGGTATTTTAAGAACAACAGTCTTTGTGATTATGCAGAAACAAAGTGTGTTAAACTTCACCAGTGAAGAAGAATAGTGGATGAAATCTGAAAGTAAGCAATAGGGGGCATCAAAGAATAAGAAGGATTGTATCAAAACAACACAGAACTACTGCAGCAAATTGACAGCAATAATCACCACAAAAACACCTAAAAAGGCTGCTAAACCTTTAATCATAGACACCAGTGCTAAATGTGAAATTGTGAAATACTAAAATTTAGACATTTTCCTCCTCCAACATCTCTAGAAAAACTGTCAAATGTTCTGATAGACAACATCGAACTGGAGACTATTCAAAAGGTGCATGAATTTATTGAAAGAAGATTTATAAGAAATATTTCCATGTGATCACATTATGTTGTCCAACCCCTGTATCTTAATTTAAAACAAATTTATCTAAAACTAAACCTATATGTGACCCAGGACCACAAAACCAGTCATAAGGGTCAATTTATTTTAAATTGATCAAACATACAAAACTACATACAAACCCATTTCTTTAATCGAAATAATAATAACAATCGAAATATCCATTGACTTAAGGATGATGGAACCAGAAGTGCTAAAATGTGAACTTCATTTTGGCCTGCAAAAATACATCATCCCTGCAGCATGCTGTTGGCAACACTTTGACATGAGTCTGAATGCAGTCGTTGACTTGATATTTATAATATTGTGCAATTAGAAGCAAAAGCAAAACATGAAAACTTCACCTGACTCTCCAAATGGTTAAGTATGTTGTTAAAGATAGCATCTCATCACAAATTCCCTCCGTATCCACAGAAAGCTCATCATCAACCCTGACTGCAGCTGAAATTATTACACTGTTGATTAAATTAGTAAAAGCAATCACAATCTCTTAAGCAAGTTAATTGGGAGAATTTATTTAGCCCTACTGATGGCTTTATGCATGTTTGATTAAGTATTATAAGGTTTGTTTTTCAGATTTTGCATAATATGTCTTTAAATCTTGCACAAAATGATCGGGCGCCCTATTAACGATCATAATAAACTCTTTTTAAAAGCAGCTCCCGTTATGATTTATCTGCGGCGAGATGTGCTGCTCCGCTCACTATCTGGCCATCTGACAAATAGGCAGGATGCAATCGTACACTCATGCCATAAATCTGCAGATGTGCAGAGCTGTGCAGTGCACTGGAAAAGTTAGGCAGAGGTCAAATCAACTTTATGAGGGATCTCTCTCTCTCTCTCTCGCTCTCTCACACACACACACACACACACACAGGTTTATTTCTCTATCTTAGTGAGGACATTGCAGACTTCCATTGATTTTCTATCAGGTTAATGATGTTTTCTATCAGCTAACCCAACCACCCCTTAACTTAACCATCAGAGAATCATGTGCAGAACACTAGATTCACTAGATTTGTCAAAGTATTTCACAATATAAGTGAGGAGTACATGTTGTCCTCACAAGTAGGCCTATGGTCAAAACAAGCACACACATACTCACATAAACAGTTAAACAGAACAACTTGAGTATGAAGGCATTAGAGAATGATTCATGCAGATATACAACATTATGGCATTTCTGTTACTATCTGTGAGATGAAAACTGTTGCGAGAGCATTCAGTTCAGAGCAAAGTGCATGGAGACTATTTTAAAGCTAATGTTGGGAGAAATATGCTCCTAGTTTGATTTCTGGCTTATATCTAAAATTATCAGATGGCATTGTGATGATTAAGTTTGACCCACTGTAAAAATTTTATTTAATTATTTATATACAAGACTTAGGTGTTTTAGTTCTCTCCAGACTTGTGGGTGAATCTATTAATATTCTTTAGGCTACTTATATTTATATTACATTATACTTATATTAATGAAAAAAGTCACCAAATTAGACCGAATATCAAAATAAAATTCACAGAAGACACTTGTGAATCAAAACTAGAGACCACTGCTAATTTAATCAGCGTGAACTATTCTGATAATAATATCTTAAATCTTTAAGAAGAAAAAGAAAATAGAAACGCTCACTGTAGTCAGAGATTAAAAAAAAAAAAAAGATGAGCGTGCGCCTTTAAATTGTCCGGCTGTTGTCATAGTAACCAGCGGGCCAGTGTGTTTTGCGACAGACCGTGTTCCGCGCCGCAGCACATCACCAGCAGATGAATGCAGCATAAACGTATGTGAGTTTCATTAACTTATTCTATATATAATCACATTTTATGTATATATAATATGTAATATGTGAAGCATATGATGAGAGGTGAGTGATAATGTGATCTGCCTGTTGAACAGCCTTAAAAGAGGCCTTGCATTTATAGAATAACCATTACATGAAATATAGGCAGATTTCGGCATGTTTACATAAAAAATAAAATCCTCCTTATGTTCTTTCAACACTTAAACCTTCACAAAGTCCAATTCTATTAATTTTGGACACAGTACCATTAAGTTATTTTGAGTACTGTGTAAATACAGTGTTATAAATACAGGATATAAGTTTTCCTTGTAATACAATGGTATTCTTGGAATACTATATAAATATCACGGTTTATGAGTATGGTATTCATTCTGTATCATGTTATTACTATGTGATACCATCATTGTACCATGGTACTCCCCTTTTTCAAGGGAATGCATTCTGTGAGAGTGCTATGAATGTAATCTAAATTAAACATTGCATTTATAGCACATTTACAGCACTTTTACTGTTATTTTTGAGGTTGACCAATTTTTTTTATTTTTATTTTTATTTTTTAAATACAAGTACAAGTATCTGGAGAGCAGGGTGTCTGATGGCCTGTATGAAAGTACAGTTTAATGGCAGCAAGTGAGATGTGTGCAGTCAAGTGGTGGAATTGACACGAAACAAAGGCTGTTTCAAAGTAGTAGGATCTGATGAAGAGAAACTGCCTTTGATTCCCAGGGAATACATGAACTGATCAAATGTACAACCTGAATGCAAAGTAAGTCGCTTTGAATAAAAGCATCTGCCAAATGCATTAACGTAAATATCAATAGCATTAGTAGAGCTAATGCATCTATTAATTCTAAATTATTTACACAGGGTGTCCTTGGGGTCTTAAAAAGTATTAAAAGTTGATCAATCAATTTAGAGAAAATTAACGCCCTTAAAAAGTATTAAAAAGTCTTAAATGCCATTTTCCGAGGTATTAAATTTTGCATCATCTTTTCAATATATATATTTGTCCAAAGAGGTTGTAAATTCAGAATAACAACCTACTGCGACAAGTCTGTGTTGGATGAATATATTTAGCAGCTTACAGTTAAAGATAAAATACTTAATGCATTATTATTTAATTATTATACTATAAATAATTAACTTATTCATACTTCAGTACTATGGTGCGATCACAACTGTTGAGCACTCTTGGTTCGTCTGTGCAGTGTACGATCACACAAGTGTTTGCCTTCGCGCTGCCGCTTACCTGAAGACAGCAGCTGTCATGTAGCTTCATAAACAGTGTTTTCAACTACAAAGTAGCATTGTTTCTGTGTTACAAACATTCAAATAATCACAGAAGTACTGGGATAAAAGTTTAGTTTGGATATTGAAAAATCTTGTAAATTTGCACTCTGTTGCTAGTCCAGGTTTGGGTGAAGGCTACAGTTTGTCCGGTTAGTAGGGCTGCAACAACTAATCGATAAAATCGATTATTATCGATAATGAAAATCATCGACAACGATTCTCATCGATTAGTCGGGTCTGCCCACAGTGCACGTCCAACTTCAGCCGGTCATGTCAAATTAACATTACAGCACTGAATAACGCATTTCTAAGGCCAAAATGCATCTAAAAATAGTGGAGGAAACAGAAAGAGATGCTGCGGGAGATGTACGTGATCCAAGCTGCACAAAACATGAGAATTCTTTATTTTAAGCTTTAAGTTAATGCATTAGCGTAATTGCTTGCCCTGTCAAGCGCTTTGAAAGATGCGTGTGCGTCCTCAGCGCAAACACTTTCAGTTTACGGTCATATGCTTATCTGTAAATGTCACAAATTCACGCGAGCATTTCCATTTTTTGCATAAAGATCCATCCTGACAGTCTGTGTTAAGTTTAAATCTTTACTGAATGAGCGCCGGCGCGGCGGACGCGTGAACGCGCATCAGAGAGGGTTTAATATTCAGCGCAAAAACATTCATTGTGCTGAAATATCTGTTGTTGAACATTAAATTAAGGTTTAAAAGTCAACATGTAGTGCACGTATTT
This sequence comes from Spinibarbus caldwelli, assembly GCA_039654775.1. Classification (NCBI taxonomy): domain Eukaryota; kingdom Metazoa; phylum Chordata; class Actinopteri; order Cypriniformes; family Cyprinidae; genus Spinibarbus; species Spinibarbus caldwelli. The sequence continues at coordinate 8,464,335 of CM077222.1, read as the reverse complement.
TATGAGAGTAGGAACTGTAAAGGGATAACCGCGTATAGTTGTCTGAATATAAATATCAGATGCTTCATAGCCGTCTTTTACAGGATAAAGAAATTACAGTAAACGTGACTGTGATCAAAAAGTTGGTTAACACTGAGTTTGTGTTTTTATTCGTCTTTATTATTATCTTAATTTTGATGAAGAGATTTAAACTATAGGCCTATATACAGTGCTTAACAAATTTATTAAAACAAATGTATTTAAGGTTTATAACAAATAATGTAAGCTTTGTGCCACTGCTGCTCTAAACTAACAGTATTAATGTTTACTAAAATCATTTTTTAGCTATCTGTATTGGTTAGTCCTCCAATATGTGTAAGCTCTTTAGTAACAGTGGGCTATTTCTAATGCTATAATATAATTATTTCTGTTATCTATGAAAGAATGAAGATCTAGATCTATGAAAGATTTTTTCAGATACCCAATCACAGTCAAAAAGTAGCTAAACAATGCCAGCAAGAATGCATGCTGTTATTAAAGGGAGGAGGCTATTTTTTATGTGAATAAAAATTTAGTTGTTTCAGTTTGTTATTTGCCCAATAAATGACAATAACATTTTTAGATTTAAACAATTCTTTGACAGATTCATAAAATATTTGTGTTTTCTCTTTATTATGACAGGTGGTCTAATAAATTGTTAAGCACTGTATGTTTTCATAGCATTCAGTCGGCACGTTTGTTTGAAGGACATTGGGCAGAATGTGGAAGTGTTTTTGTTCAAATAAAAGAAGAAGAAAATTTAGCTTTTTTTATCCGATTAATCGAAACAAATAATCGATCAACTAATGCATTATCAAAATAATTGTTAGTTGCAGCCCTAAATATACAGGTGCATCTCAATAAATTAGAATGTCGTGGAAAAGTTCATTTATTTCAGTAATTCAACAAATTGTGAAACTCGTGTATTAAATAAATTCAATGAACACAGACTGAAGTAGTTTAAGTCTTTGCTTCTTTTAATTGTGATGATTTTGGATCACATTTAACATAAACCCACCAATTCACTGTCTCAACAAATTAGAATATGGTGACGTGCCAATCAGCTAATCAACTCAAAACACCTGCTAAGGTTTCCTGAGCCTTCAAAATGGTCTCTCAGTTTGGTTCACTAGGCTACACAATCATGGGGAAGACTGCTGATCTGACAGTTGTCCAGAAGACAATCATTGACACCCTTCACAAGGAGGGTAAGCCTCAAACATTCATTGCCAAAGAAGCTGGGTGTTCACAGAGTGCTGTCTCCAAGCATGTTAACAGAAAGTTGAGTGGAAGGAAAAAGTGTGGAAGAAAAAGATGCACAACCAACCGAGAGAACCGCAGCCTTATGAGGATTGTCAAGCAAAATCGATTCAAGAATTTGGGTGAACTTCACAAGGAATGGACTGAGGCTGGGGTCAAGGCATCAAGAGCCTCCACACACAGACGTGTCAAGGAATTTGGCTACAGTTGTCGTATTCCTCTTGTTAAGCCACTCCTGAACCACAGACAACGTCAGAGGCGTCTTACCTGGGCTAAGGAGAAGAAGAACTGGACTGTTGCCCAGTGGTCCAAAGTCCTCTTTTCAGATGAGATCAAGTTTCATTTGGAAACCAAGGTCCTAGAGTCTGGAGGAAGGGTGGAGAAGCTCATAGCCCAAGTTGCTTGAAGTCCAGTGTTAAGTTTCCACAGTCTGTGATGATTTGGGGTGCAATGTCATCTGCTGGTGTTGGTCCATTGTGTTTTTTGAAAACCAAAGTCACTGCACCCGTTTACCAAGAAATTTTGGAGCACTTCATGCTCCCTTCTGCTGACCAGCTTTTTAAAGATGCTGATTTCATTTTCCAGCAGGTTTTGGCACCTGCCCACACTGCCAAAAGCACCAAAAGTTGGTTAAATGACCATGATGTTGGTGTGCTTGACTGGCCAGCAAACTCACCAGACCTGAACCCCATAGAGAATCTATGGGGTATTGTCAAGAGGAAAATGAGAAACAAGAGACCAAAAAATGCAGATGAGCTGAAGGCCACTGTCAAAGAAACCTGGGCTTCCATACCACCTCAGCAGTGCCACAAACTGATCACCTCCATGCCACGCCGAATTGAGGCAGTAATTAAAGCAAAAGGAGCCCCTACCAAGTATTGAGTACATATACAGTAAATGAACATACTTTCCAGAAGGCCAACAATTCACTAAATTTTTTTTTTATTGGTCTTATGAAGTATTCTAATTTGTTGAGATAGTGAATTGGTGGGTTTTTGTTAAATATGAGCCAAAATCATCACAATTAAAAGAACCAAAGACTTAAACTACTTCAGTCTGTGTGCATTGAATTTATTTAATACACGAGTTTCACAATTTGAGTTGAATTACTGAAATGAACTTTTCCACGACATTCTAATTTATTGAGATGCACCTGTATATATAAAACACAACATTAATAAAGCTTATTTGAAAATAACTGTTCAATGGAGATAAATGTAGCATACAATATAACAACCAAAGTCTAAAAGTACTTATATAAGTGGACATTAGTGTCCAGTACAAATGTATACAAAGTATGTGTGTGCGCTAAACTGTGCATGAACTGTTCACGTGAGCGTCCCCTCTATGCAAGTGCTGTAACTTAGAATGTAAACAACTCTAGAGCGCATGCGCGCTACCTCAGATGCGGCCGTGCATCCGTGGTTATACTGACTAAATATGCATGAACTGACCGTAAATGACATAAATAATTCTGAATGATAGTGATATAATAGCAGCGGAGCACAATCATGTAAACGATATTCAAATATAAACACTTATACAGGCGGAATGGCGTTTATCTTTACAGTCGGCGTGAATGCTCAGTAATTATATGATTACTTTCGGTGTGATGCGCGCACACGCACAATCGATAAAAGCTCCTTCGATTTGTATTACTACACTTTACTTTCAACTACAAACTATCTACAATATTCAGCCAAACTCCTTTCTCGTTATCATCCACCTGCTACTCTTCTCCGTCACGCGAACTCCGATGGAAAGTTCAGGAATAGTCCATTTCACACTGGATGACCAGGGTGACTGGAAGAGTCCATGTGTCAAAGGGGAACACATTCTACAGATATAAACTCTGATGTGTACGGTAGCGATCACAGAGTAAATTTTGAAAAGTTTGAAAGATTTATCGATTACATTGTTGCGCCAGTAGGTGGCGAAAAGGGGCTGTTAAAATGTATTTGTCTTTGAATCATTCAAGAGATTCATTCAAAAACGCTGATTCATCCAGTAATGAAACAAGTAAATCTTGAGTGAGTCATTGAATCATTCATTCATAATTTTTTGTTTAGTTGTCTAATGTTTTTTTTCTTCAGAATGGTGAGAGAACCACAACCTCCATTTAATTATATATATATACTGCACACAAAAAGCTCTTAAATGAGTCCAGTTTTTATGTAGCCTGCTGATTTTTGTTCAAGGTATTCAGCTGCAACTACATGTTTTGCAAAAAGAGACAGAATAAATATGTTTGATATCTAAATGTTTAACTTCATTTTTTAATCTCATTGGAATCAAAACTGGGAATCGAAAAGAATCAGAATCAATAACCGGAATCGGAATTGATAAAATTCAAATGATACCCAACCCTAGCTATCTTACAATCAATATATAGTAAATGTAAGTTAAAGTGTCGCCGATGTAACCGGTTAAAAATGAGGTCGATGAGGTCTTAAATTTTATGGAAAGTGTCTTAAAAAAGGTCTTAAAAGGTATTAAATTCAACTCCATGATTCCTGTATATACCCTGTTACACTTTGTCATCTGTCTGAATGCTTTAAATAGAATAATTTACTGCCCAATAAGCAGGGTCATTCAGATTTAGTTAGAATATGTTCTCAACTTGACCAATTAACCAAAAAGAAACAGTGTTTCCAGTGGAGGTAAATAGGTTTAATAAGGTATTTAGTGTCTCTGAAGCTGTTAGCAAATCTTCTAGCAAAGCGTGTGCTATCGTATCTTGTGCATTATGTTTTTTTTTTATATATATATATATATATATATACTTGTATACAATCATAATTACTCATATTAGCCAAAAATAAGCCGATCGATCTGCCTGGATGATATGTTGACATATCACTAATTATTTTTATTATTAATTTTTTTTTTTTCTCCAGAGTTTCAGTGCTATGGAGATGCCCACTGGATGACTGCCAGTGCACTTAGTCATGGGAACATCGCATTTACATCCATCTGCATTTTAGTTAGCTGCCGGTGGTCCTGTTATGCAACATGCAGCCCTGGAGTTACTGGAAGTGTCCTATGAGTGGGCCTTCCTGAATCCAGGGGGTTTCCAAGCCCACCCATGCCTGTCATTCCCATCCCACGGAGGGTTCGCTCCTTCCATGGCCCTCACACTACCTGCATGCACTCCGCCTGTGGCCCGGCGCGCACCGCCCAGCTCGTACGCACCAAATACAACAACTTTGACCTGTACCTGAAGTCTCGATGGATGTATAGCTTTATCCGGTTCCTTCTCTATTTTGGCTGCAGCCTTTTTACCTCCCTCCTCTGGGTGGCACTGTCTGCACTCTTCTGCCTGCAGTACGTCAGCGTGCGAATTTTCCTTCGTCTTCAATACAAGCTGTCCGTCATTCTACTGCTGCTGGGTCACCACCGGCTGGACTTTGGCATCCTCAATGATCTGTTTATATACAGCATGCATGTTACCATGTTTCTAATCGGAGGCCTGGGATGGTGTTTCATGGTCTTTGTAGATATGTGAAGTTCGGTCTGGTTGAATGATCACTGTGTTGAAAGACACTCCATTTGATTTGGTTTTTGAGCATGCAACTTGACAGAACTGAGAACATTTGTGCGACACTTTTAAAAAAAACTGAAATACTTTTCCACAGCTTGCTTCTCTTTCCAGTGTAAGAAAAATGTTATGAGTGCATGTTTTTTTCTTTTTTTAGATTTTATATTAATTAAATGTGTTGTATTCTAACACTGTGCGTAGGGAAATATGATTTACTTTTTGTTTTTAATGTGAGTAAACCAATGATTCATATGTTTTTAGATCTGCATGTGCCTCTTATGTTTGCTTTTGAGAAGGTGCTATTTTATCTCGGTTTTCCTTCCTTCCGTTCTCATGCAGAAATATCCTTCGCTAATGGCCTCTTTCAGCTTACTTGCGGCGTTCAGACCATATTATTTGTATGGTGCCAATCAGAGCATGAGTCTGATGCCCCATGTTGCATTAGTGTGGTGTTATTGGCGCCAGCCTGGCATGAAAGTAAAGTGAGTGAGTACAATCTCCTATTGTTTGAGGATCAAACATCATATGCCTCATACTTGGCCAAGCATGCTCTTTTGTTCTGAAACTGAACGGACACCAGTGACATTTCAGACAAGCCATTGTACAGCTCAACCCAGAAGGGTCAATGCCCTGATGAACCGACACATGTACAGCTGCCGAATGACTGGAGTATCACCTGTGTCAAATGGCGAATTCTGTTTGAGGGACACATATCTACTACTGCAGACCTGCTCAAATAGTTGTTGTGGTGTAGCAGAGTTCAGTAACATCTCAGGAACAGCATCAAAACACTATGAATAGAAATTGTGTAAATCTTACCGGTGTGTGCAATTATGATTTCTGTGTATAATAAATGTGTCCTAGACAATTGTGTCCTAATTTTGATTCAAAGAGATGCACTGGGATATTCTGTGTTTTTGTCTTTGGCCAATATGGGATTTTAGTGGCCGATACTGATATCCAGAGAACAATAAAACTGATAGATTTATATTTAAAAATAGAAAAAGCAATGAACATAATCTAAATAAACACTTATTTTACATAATACTGGCTTGAAATCCACAAAAAAAAGATGTGCTTATATGACCACAACACACTCTTAGAATTGTATTTGTACAGTGTGTCCCAAAGACTCTCTTGTTTGTGGAACTACTTTCTTATGCTAAAGATTCAGGATTATTTATTACTAGTTAAAAATCATCACTTTTATCAATGACTCAGTAACTTTCAATTGCTGTCTCCTACTGGTGTAATAAAATCTTTTGAAAGAAAAACTGAGTCTGACAGTCTGTCTGGAACAGGAAAACAAGACAAGCAGAATGATACAAAGGGTGAAAAGTCCTTGTGCTGTTGGTGTCCTATATACTAAGTTCATTAAAGGAAAACGCCACCGTTTTTCCATATTCCAATATGTTTTTCCCTCAACTTAGACGAGTTGGTACGTACCTCTCCCGTCTCAGTGCGTGCACTTAATCGCTCTAGCACGCGGCGCCACTATGCTAGCATTTAGCTTAGCACCATTCATTCCTTAGGATCCAAACAAAGATGAATTTAGAAGCTACCAAACACTTCCGTGTTTTCCCTATTTAAAGACGGTTACATGAGTAGTTACACGAGTAAGTATGGTGACACAAAATAATCTGGCGATTTTCTAAGCGGATAAAAAATGGTAACTATAACGTATGGCGGAAGAGTACCTCATAGCACTTCGACCTCGGCGCAGTAATATCATCACTCCTGAAAACTCCCCCTTCCCCTCTCCCTCTAACTTCCATCAATAGAACCAATATTACTGCGCCGAGGTCAAAGTGCTGCGAAGTGCTCTTCCGCCATACATTATAGTTATCATTTTTTATCTGCTTAGAAAATTGCCACTGTTTATTTTGTGTCACCATACTTACTCATGTAACTACTCATGTAACCGTCTTTAAATAGGGAAAACATGGAAGTGTTTGGTAGCTTCTAAATTCATCCCTGTTTGGATCCTAAGAAATAAATGGTGCTAAGCTAAACGCTAGCATAGTGGCGCCGTGCGCTAGAGCGATTAAGTGCACGCACTGAGACGGGAGAGGTACGTATCAACTCGTCTAAACTGAGGGAAAAACATCTTGGAATATGGAAAAACAGTGGCGTTTTCCTTTAAACATAAATATTAAATAATTTATCTATCTGGCCATTATGTCAGTGTGCACCAAAGGTGTCTTTGGCTTGAACAACGTTTCATCAACAAGGTCTCCCCAGTGCCAACTGTTGTGCTTTCCTCCTCTAAGTTTACATGGTAGACAAGCCTGTTTCTTTTTACCATTTAATCTGAGTGAACACCTCATAGGTGCCAGGTGCCATCTTGGTGTGATGGTGTAGAATCCTTAACATTTAACCACAAGACTTGATGATGAAGGAAGGTAGCAGTAATAACACCCACTTCTCCAGTCAATCTATCATCTTAAGTTCATAATGCATGTAGTGCCCCTTTACTGGTTGATGAGGATGAGGAACAACTGCACCAGTGATTTTCAGTGTAGTGTTAAACCAAAGTGTTCAGGTTAATATACTGGTCCCAATTATACTTTTTTCGAGGAGGCTCCGCAATATCCAAGGCTATACATTGAAAGGGTTTGGCAGAAGGCACATAAGAAGAGTAAACACATAGACAGGGGTATCCAATTCTGCTCCTAGAGGGCCAGCATTCTGTAGATTTCAGCTCCAACCTGCTCCAATACACCACACTGGAAGTTTCTAGTGATTCTGAAGACCTTGTTGAGCTGGTTCAGGTGTGTTTGATTAGGGTTAGAGCTAAACTCTGAAGGACAGTGGCCCTCTAGGATCAGTATTGTACACTCCTGTAGTAAGGTAAGGAAAGAACCACAATACCTTTGAAAATCATTATAAATTGATTGCCAGAGTAAGTGAGAACTGATTCTCATGTACCAGAAAGCGAAGTCAGGTGAATAAATCTTTATTACAAGTAACAAAGCAAAAGAAAAAGAAACAAACTGACAGGACACTGAGGGCCAGTCAAGGGTCAAAGATAGATAAGCAGTCTGAGAAAGGCAGACAGGTAAGCAGGGACATCCCAGGAGGAAGGTCGGGGCCAGGTAGAAGATCAGGGAATCAATCCAAATGACAGGAATGTAGAGGGGGACCAGACACTGGGCAGGGCAGTTAGAGTACTAACTGGCAAGAAGACCTCTGACAAGGGACAGCTGGGCTGGGCTGGGCAGAAATCTAAAGGCAAAACTCGCATTAGGGCAGGACAAGATACGGCAAGACTAGACAAGGCTAGGCAAGCCTTCAGGCAAGATAAGCACTGGCAAGAACAATTTCTAGAACTAGAACTAAACAAGGGCTAAATGAAGGGGCATAGTAAAAGGTAAGAATGAGAAAGGACAAGAGAAACATACGGCAAGACTTAAGGCAAGATAAGCACTGGCAAGAACAATTTGTAGAACTAGAACTAAACAAGGGATAAATTAATGAAACATATACTGTAGCAAACAAAGCAATAACAAATTAAACACAGAAAGGGACAATAAATTCTCAGTGAGCTCTGGGTGTTGATGTAGGGGGTCTTTGGGGTCTATGCACATTGACTGGGCTAGCCTAGCTGCCATCAGTCCATTCTTAAGGTTGTATTCCTTAATCTTTTAGAGACCTGTCCAGTATCACACTGTGTGCTTTCACTGTCTCTCCTGCATCGCTGCCAGACCAAGTAATAGTGTACATAGGGGATCTCTGGCAAAATCCATTGCATACTTCACCACGAGTATCGGAGACCAATAACACCATCACAACGGATGATGGCTTTCAGGTAATCACTTCACACTTAACTGCTTTCTTGGCAGGAAGGGGCATCAAAATATCCACACATCTTTGAAACAGTGGAACTCCAGATTTATACTGTGCATACCTGAACATACATGATATGATGTATTGGTATGTTATAACCAGAGTTTTGCAATTTTGCAGAATGTAGATGGTGGTTCTGTATGTCCTTGTTATTTTAAAACACTTTGCAGTCCAGTCAAATATTTCTGCAATGTAGGGTGAGGCAGAAAGGAAGCAATTGATGAGTGTCAGACCTGTAGAAGTACTGGTAAAGAAGTCTCAAGAATATCCAGTCCATCACAATTACTTGATTTTTCTTGTTGGTTGTGACTACAGAGCTACAATTGTTTAAGTGGCATGAGTAGGCACTAGAAATGACATGTACTTTGTGATGTGGTCATGAATGCTGGGAATGACAAAATGTTCACATGCCCTTTGTGATGGAAAACCCAGGGGTTGCACGACTCGGCACAATAGTGGCCTCTGGAATGTTAATTATTCTGTCACCCCTCTACAGTTCTCATTTAGTGTGTCACAGACCACTAACAAAAGAGTACAAAATTTAAATAAACATCACAAGTACTTTTTTTCCCTTTTTTATTATTTTTATTTTTTTACTTGCTAATTTAGGAAAGATCTAGTAGTGTCAATCAGAAAAACTTCTTAAAATTTTCCAGAATTTAGTGAAAAATGATTTAGGGTGATTTAAGTCACACTCAATTTTAAGCTTAGAAATTATTTTGGACCCAGCAACAAATGAGCAACAGAATATGATGTTATACACTAGGGCAGTGTTTCTCAACTCTGGCCCTCAAGGTCCACTTATGATGACTTGAAAAGGTCGCCTCAGTGCGACTTTGTATTGTAGAGCAGTAGTTCTCAACTCCAGTCCTCGGGACCCACTGCTCTGCATATGTTTGTATATTTCTGAATCTGACAAACTCAGTTCAGTTCGTGGATCTCTCTCCCAATGAGCTGATGATCTGAATCAAGTGCGTTAATCAAAGAATACATGTGCATGTGAAGACAAAATGTGCAGAGCAGTGGATCCCGAGGACTGGAGTTGAGAACCACTGTTGTAGAGGGTCATACTGTGATCAGTCCCCATGCACCAAACTGCACTTCAGAGTATTCAGCCTTCATGGAGACCCTAGTTGAGGCCCTAGAAGAGGTGCTAACTGGGGAATCCATGCAACTCCTGGGAGACTTCACCCAAGCAGTGTTCTGTTAATGGACTTATGTGCAGATCATTGTTTGGCCATATTGAACACCATGTTCAAATGACGAGAGAGGCTGCCAGACAGACCTGGGAAACCCATACAGGTTGTGAGGGTGAACTAGGAAATATAATTTTTAACTCTGGAGAGGTTATTCCCTCATTCTGAGACACTGGGGTAATGGAGTCGGAGTGGGCTTATTTAAGGCCTTCATTGCAAAAGCAGCTGGTCTCCATCATGGCGGTATCCCTAGAACCCGTTAATGGACACTATAGCGGAGAAGGAGGCCACTGATCCTCAGGAGGAGACATTTCAAGATTGGTTAACTAATGGAGTTACTGGTGGGCTAGAAGGACTGCAAAAGCAGTAGATTGTGGAAAGAGCTCAGAGAAGCCAAAGAGAAGGACTTTTGGATGAATTTCACTATCTTCTGTTTTATGCGATTGACTGTTTTGTCACTCATTGTTGTTCGCGAACTAACAGCAAACTCAGAACATTAGTGCAGTGGTACCATTTATAATGGCTTGAATTTGTTTGTTTTTGTCAATTCAAGAACAATGCAAAAACTTATATCCCCTAACATCTGAACTGGTGACGGAAATGCTGAAAGACACAGCACCCCTCGCTGCACAGTGAAGCTGGCCATGACTAGAGCATGGTGTCCTCTGTCGCTGACTTTTTCTTGTGCAAAGCAGGAGTTTTACACCATGTCTCGACAAAGCACACAAATCGGATTTGATCACATGCAATTAATAGTGCAGACAGTCTACCTGAAAAGATCTGATTTGAGAAAAAAATCTGATTTGCCTACAGTCTGAACATAGCCTAATTGCTATCATTGTCAGTCCTGAGATGTACCTAACTATTCTAAGCAAGCCATACTTTGAAGTGTCTATCACAAGCTGACTAGCAGGGGAGAGCGGGGCACAACCTAAGACTTTTTGACTTTCTCAGTTTGTGTGAATCAAAGAATAGAAATACAAAGACGGTTCACTCCTATACTTATGAATGGGATAAACTGCAACGCGCAATATGGCGGGATATTCCCGCCTTCTAAATGAAAGAGCCAATCGTTGATTGGTAAAGTCATTGCGTCACTGCAGCGGCCAAAGCTCCGGTTCCCATAGAAACCTGAGGCTGGAACAGCCGATGCACATGCACAGTCATAAGCGCATTGGAACTACGCATGTGCATTGGCTGGTCTAGCCTGAAAAATAAGCTTTTTAAGCTTTTTGAGCATAAGAGACAACATTCATGGTTCATTTCAGATTTTGTTGCGGATTTGAAATATGTAATTTAATCTCGAGTTCAGCGAGCAGTTTTTGAGATTTCAGGATTCCCCCAATCATTTAGATAGGACTTGGTCTTGTTTGAGTGCCCGGAGGCGTTGCAAATATGGTGGCAGAGTGAACGGACTTTCCTTGAAAGGGACTTTGGTGTGAAATGGGGTTTAGAGTATAATTTTTTTTAAAGTAGCCTGTTTATATAATAAAAAAAAAAAAAGTAAATTTTGCACAAAATAAATTTGATGTAAAATTTATATGAAAATGTAGCCGTGTGCAGTAATATTGAAAACTGAGAATGATATTGAGTTGATAATGATAATCGTAATTGAACTGAATCATGAAACCAGTGAAGATTCATACCCCTATTTTTAAGATGACAGTACTGACAAACAGAGTTTCCAACTATAAACAAAAAGCATAGAAACTGCAATTTTGGTTAAAATGTAAATTTGTAAAGATGTATTTCCACAGCAGAAGAATTAATTGGGGAAAAAATGTAGATCAAGAATTGTTTTGGAATTGGATCGTGACTCCCAGAATCGGAATCGGATCGGATCGTGAAGTGCCTGAAGATTCCCACCCCTAATGGAACTAAATACCACAAATTTTGTTATTCTAGAATGTGTAGAAATATTTAAACCACGTGTGTTACAACTTCCCGCGTTAGTTTGTACCCCGCGCTCCCCTACATTATCCTGCTCATTACACTTAGCAAATTAATAAAAAACATTGATATGAGATATTGATTTGCCAGTAAAATATTACATTATGTGAGAAAATAGAGATTGTGGAGTAAGTGATATACAAAACATGAAACTAGCAAAACTAAATGGTCAGGACTGTTGCCAATGGATCTCATGAAAATGCGTATAAATAGTACGCCAAATAAAAATGAAAACTCGTGGTATTGATGCGCAAAGATGGACTTTGACATATATATGATATGAACGTGTTTGGCGTGCATATAATACGCAGTTTTCACGTGCATATGATACGAAATTTGTTGCCATGCATATGATATGCAGTTTTCGCGTACATATGATCAGGGGCGGTTCTGGGGGGGGCCAGGGGGGGCCAGTGCCCCCCTGTCAACAAGCTTGGCCCCCCTTTGGCCCCCCTAAATTTGGAATCATATTACAGCAAACAATTTTGGTTGAAATGCGCAGTTTGTCCTGTAAACTATATGTATATAAAAAGAAAAACATCACCAGCTGCTAAATTCAAATCTGCGTTCGCATATGATATCCATCTACCCCACAACCCTAATCCTACCCGTCACGTAGCATATACACGGCAAAGTCCATTTTTGCGTATCAATACCACGTCTCGAGTTTTCATTTTTATTTGGCATACTATTTATACGCCCTTTCATGAGATCGGGTTGAAATGGTTGGACAAATTCACAGGGACAAAATGTGTCAAAGGCAGCATTCAGTTCTCAAATGTGTGTGAGTAATAACTGTCATCCAGTGCTAAAACTGTATAACTGACCACTCAACAAGGAGACCTGGTTTTCTACATACAGTAGCTGTGTTCTGCCTCATATAGGCCTACATTTATGTTAGTATTTGTTAAATGGCCATAATAAAGTAGAGATAAAGTACAGTCAGACTGTCATTTTCACTATAGATAATTTCCATGAAGGTGATCTGCTTTGGTGAATAATCACCAAGTCTGAGTTTATTTGGAATAATACCAGACTGCCTGTACATTATCATTAATTATTTAAGTACTTGAACATAGTTACGTTTGAGGAATGAATGTTAAAACGGCTTGCCATACATGTTCATTAGATATGAACTGTACGGGACGGTCCGACTGTGTCTTTAAAAACTCCTGAAAGCGTTCGAGAATGATGTCAGACTGAACGCGAAATCACTTCCTGAACTGAGAGAGAGAGAGAGAGAGAGAGAGAGAGAGACTCAGACTGGCGTTGTAGGGAGAGAGCAGTGGAGGTGTGGAGGGTCTGGCTGAACACGGACCCCGCTGGAAACTTCACATCCACAGAAATACGCCGCTACAGAGCGTCGCGCTCTTATATGGAGGAGAGACTCGCCGGGTAAATATATGACACGCATCATGTTTGGTTCTTGATGGCAGGACGGCATGACGCATATGGGGCCATATTTTATTTCCTACTTCATATATTTGTATGATTCAGAGTCACTGATAGAGATCAGATTTCAGTGCGGCGGGTAATGTCATATACTGAAACTTAGGGTTTGCTCTAACCTCGTGAACATAAGCCTCAAATTCAAGTCATTTGTTTTTAGCTAATGAAAGTTGTTTAAAATAAATAAATAAATAAATAAAAGTGTGGCAGTGAAGGAATGCAGGTGGATTCGGTGGAATGTGATTTTGCGAGCAGAATGTGAGAGCGTGTGTGCGCGCGTGTTCGAGTTTATTAGTGATTTAATCTAGATTGATGATGATGATGGTTACTGCAGAATCAGATCATCACAAACACTCTTACAACTCACTTTACTTTTGCAAAACTGCCTAAGGCCTGTCAAGTACTGTTTTTGGACATGCCACCATGGTACTACCAACGTTGGTGCTATGGTATAACATTGTTTATCTGAAAATGGTAGTGTCCTATTACACGTTTTGTAGCTGTGATATTCTTTGAAGAACCTTAAGTACTTGAATACAGAAAACAAACAAATCAATGTTTTTTTAACTCACACAGATTGAAGTCACAGAGGTAAATTACATTTGATTGTATCTGCTTCATTCTGTGACAGCATATGTTGATGATCTCCAGTTGCAACTTTTTATTTGTAATCAGCAGTTGATTTGTTCATTGAAACCGGATGTCATTTTTAACACTGAAACCACATAAACAGAGACACGGCCGCACACTCAATGAGATAAACTAACAGTTTGAGACGGATTGATATGGCGAGTTTGATCTCCAGTTCATAGTGTGTTCAGACAGCTCTGGAGCTGATCTTTAGTTTCGGTTGAGTGAGTGTTTGTTGCTTTAAGATTATTCAGACGATGACTAAATTGGAGAAAGGAAGTTTGGTCAGAGGAGAGAGTGTATAGCCACATTGTGTGTGTGTGTGACCGTTGCGTGCTGCTGTCTGGTTTCCAAGACATGTGACTGTGCACAATGCCTCCTTTCCTATGCAACTAACATGTGCTCCATGGCATTTCCTGCATAAGATCTCACTGTCTCCATCTAGATGATATCTAACGACTATTTTATGTGTGCACAGTAAGTCATTTTAACAGAACAGTGTGCACTTAGTGTCATATTCCTTACTGAAATAAAGCCTTGCTGCCTTACCAAATGTCTGCTTTTCTGGGTTCCTCCTCAGGACGAGTGTGTGAAGAGATTTTGAGGTAGTTTTTGGACTATGGTGGCATATTTCCAGGCCTGTAGAGCCACAGGGCTTCTTTTCACAGCTACACACTGCTGTAAAATCCACACCAGCTGTTACTGCAAATGTGAATACATCACCGTTTCGATGCACATATGGGTTTTTTGGTGGCTGAATCTTAAATATGTGCTCACAGCCTTGCAAACAGTAATTTATCATTACCAACTCAAAATATCGAAATGTTTATTAGTTGCAGGCCTACATTACATGGCATTGACTGTTTTGGTTTGTAAATGTTTCTTGAATATCAATGGTTTTTCTCTACTCACAAAACAAACTGCGGTTGCACATCCTTGCCTGTATTTAATATTGTGTTGTCTTTGACCTTCTGTAGTTTTGTTGATGGTTTTTGAGGATGAGGGCATATCACACAACCTGTCCACATTGAAAGAAGTGTTATTTTAGTAGACTTGACATTGTTATAGTTTTGTTTAATATTTTGAATTTGTGTTTATTTTTGTATATATTTTTGCATTTAATTTTAGTTAAAGTTTTAGTAATTTTGCTGTGTGCTCATTTTCGTTTGTTATTGTTTATTTTTAAATATGTCTGTGTAGTTTTATAAAAAAAAAAAAAAATCAGTTTTAGTTATTTTGGTACAAGTTAAAGTAAATGAAAATTCGAAATGATGCTATATGATTATGAATGTAATAAACCGTTTTGTGGGTATAAAAGTTGCTGCCAGTAAACCAACTCATCAGTGAGTTTGACTGTGTTCTGAAACTATCTCGTCATCCATGCGTCGTGTGTTCTCACACAATATACAAGGCCGTGTTTCTTGGGCTCAATGCATGCCTGTAGGCACGCTGTCTTTGGTTTGGCCAGCTGCCACGTCCCTGATGACGCGCAGCAGCTGTATTTTTGCACTGTGTCCTGAGTTGCCTTCCCGAGGCCTCACTCTACCAAACATTCCACATGGGGCTGAAGGGCCAGCCGGGGATTGTTGGGTTTGTCTGACGCGCTCTCTGGGCCGAACCCCGATGGGCCCCTTTACTGAGAGCGTTATCTGAATACAATAAGCTTGCTCTCTTCATCAGTAATTAGATCTCGGGCCTGGAGACTCTTGAGATGTGCTGTGACGAATCTGTCGTTCTGTATGATGTGTGCGCTACACCATCGTTCACATGCTCTTCACAGACCTTTTGTTTGTTGACAACAGGGTTAAAATCTTAAGAGTATTTTGCACTGATGCACTGCAGACTGATAAAGGCATTCTGGTAATACCGTGTGCCATTTGTGCTAGAAAATATCAAGACTTTTTGTATTCATTTATCGTTAGCTTACCGCTTAACGAGAGAGCAATGCTCCACAATAGGTGCTTTTCAGTGGCCAGTTCTTATAGGGATAGTTCACCCAAAAATGAAAATTATCCCGTGATTTACTCACCCTCAAGCCATTGTAGGTGTATATGACTTTCTTCTTTCAGACGAATACAATCGGAGTTATATTAAAAAATGTCCTGGCTCTTCCGAGCTTTATAATGGCAGAGAATGGTGGTCCAGATTTTGAAGCAAAATAAAGTGCATCCATCCATCATAAAAAGTACTCCACACGGTCACAGTGGGTTAATAAATCCCTTCTGAAGTGAAGCGATGCATTTGTAAAAAATATCCATATTTAAAGCTTTATAAACCATAATCTCTAGCTTCCGCTAACTGTGGGACGCACGTTCACGAGAGAGTGGTGTCCAACAGATGACGTAGGTGTAGCGTAAGCTCCGGTGAAAAGTGATGAACGCGGAAGCAAAATGTTGGAGGATTTCGATATAAGCCAAGGAGAGACTGATTTTCCTTTGCTGTAAAAAAAAATTAAAAATAAAACTGGGTTCTAACGAAAGTAGCATATTCTCACCTGAATGCGTGTATAAGCAGAAGCTAGAGATTACAGTTTATAAAGTTTTAAATAAGGATATTTTTCTGACTCAGACACATCGATTCACTTTAGAAGGCCTTTATTAAACCCCTGGAGCCTTTGTAGATGATTTTTTTTTTAATCAAAATATGAATTGATCAAGTATAATCAATGTGAATATAGCCATGTTTGTAATCTAATATTATGATCACGTGTCCCTTGTATGTGAGGAGGCCTGCAGAAGCCCGCAGGAGAGTGTGTTGTGCCTAATCAAGGCTATGAACGTGTATGAGGAGGCCTGCAGAAGAGTAATCCAGTTATTCTACAATTATGATCATATGTTTCCTGTGTGTAGGGAGGACTGCAGGAGAGTAAAATGTGTACATTGTATGGGGGTAGAAGGACTGTGTATGAAATATACTGAACACGCCTTGAGAAAAATCTATATAAAGAGTGTACAGACACAGACACAATAGATCCTCTGCAGAGTTTCTTGGCGGCATTGTCTCTGACAATAAAGTCTATTTTCTGGCATCAAAACCTCAAGACTTCAAGAGTGATTTCTCACAGAAGTGGCAGAAGCCACCACACCTTGTGGAATACTTTTTATGAATGGATAGAAAATAAATGGATGCTCCAAAATCTGGACCACCATTCTCTGCCGTTATAAAGCTTGGAAAAGCCAGGACATTTTTTTTTTTTTTTTAGTATAGCTCCGATTGCATTCATCTGAAAGAGGAAAGTCATATACACCCAGAATGGCTTGAGGGTGAGTAAATCATGAGGCAGTTTTCATTTTTTGGTGAACTATTCCTTTAAACTATTATTTTATTCTTAATTATTGCTTTCACTTAATTGTTAAGCTATTTCTCCCTGTCCTAAACAAAACTTGTTTCAACCCTGTCAAAGTATGATTGGAATTTATATACTTTTTATTTAAATCAGGGTTATTTTAGATAACTAAACTTAAAAAATCTAATATATATATATATATATATATATATATATATATATATATATATATATATATATATATATATATATATATATATATATATATATATATATATATAAGGGGTGTAACTGTACACAAACATGATGGTTCGGTATGTACCTCGGTTTTGATGTCACGGTTCACTATAGTTTCGGTACAGCAGGAGGAAAAAAGTATACATACAGGTGCATCTCAAAAAATTTGATTATCATGGAAAAGTTCTTTATCTTTTGTAATTTAATTCAAAAAAGCAACCTTTCTTATATTGTAGATTCATTGCACACAAACTGAAATATTTCAAGAGTTTTTTTGTTTTAATTCTGATGTTTACGACTTACAGCTTAGGGAAATTAAAAATTCAGTATCTCAAAAAATTAGAATATTTTCTCAAAAATCAATCGAAAAAAGATTTACAAAACAGAAATGTTCAAGATCTCTAAAGTAGTTTAATTATGCACTCAATACTTGGTTGGGGCTCCTTTTGCACAAATTACTGCTTCAATGCGGCGTGGCATGGAGACGATTAGCCTGTGGCACTGCTGAGGTGTTATTGAAGCACAAGTTGCTTTGATAGCGGCTTTCAGCTTGTCTGTATTGTTTGGTCGGATGTTACTTATCTTCCTCTTGACAATACCCCATAGATTCTCAGTTGAACTCCTGATTAAAAACCCAAAAAGGCCAATTCTCTTTCAAAACATGTTTTGTTCCAGCCCTGTTACAGTGTTTCGGGGTTGAATGTTACAGGGTTGAAGATCGGTGCAAGAACAGTTTATATAGGATGTTTCACAGCGAGTTCTTTGAATCTAGGGTTAGGGTTCATCTCTCATGTAGCCCATGTTGTTTACAGTGACTAAACTCCCACTTGGCATGTATTAATAGTAACTATGCACCTGTCGCTATTTCTGTGATGCCAGAGAGATGCTGGTGAATATGCTGGACTTCAGATCCCGTCTGCATTCAGGTCTCCTATCAAATCAAATCAAATGCAGTTGCTTCATATAGTCTATGTATGAACCTGTTCAGTCAGATATTGGAATGAAATGTGGGTGGAATGACCTTTTTTGTCATTGTGTTGTGTAAACAGTGTCATATCAGTGTCTTCATGGAAAACTGTTCATGCTTAATTGTATTTGTGTGTACTTTCGTAAGAGGGAAAATATGGGATGAAAGAGATACAGTGACGCTGCAGTGATAAGAACAATAAGCGCGCTTTTATGGACGTATTAAATCAACAACATGCAATGAACATTGCACACAGACTCTGAATGATTTACTGTCAAACTTGGGCTGGAGGTTTGATAGTTTGTTAAATTAAACAGCTTTTTCTGTCTCTCCCTCCCCCTCTGTGTCTTTGTGATTTCTGGTAAGTGACATGGCTGGCCTTTGGCATAACGCCTGGCATGATCACATGGTATGGATGTCACGCCAGTATGTGTGAGCGAGAGAGAGAGAGAGAGAGTCTGTGAATAATTCCACATGAATGACTATGTGTATATTGTATAATTCCAGCAGGGCAGAGCTCACTGGGACTGTAAACACTTCAAAGCTCAGATGATTTTCCACTTTAGCCGTCCTGTGTCGTGTTGTTCAGGACTATTTAAGCTCCTTTTATCAGTTCTAATAGCTGCCTGGGTCTTGCTCGAAGTTATCTTGCCAAGTATGCATTTCTGTGTTTGATACACATGTAAAAACATGCGCACGTTATGTAGGTAGAGCTGCCAATTTCCTCAACAAGCATTCAAATTATTGTTCTCGTTAATTTGTTTAGATATGATTTCTTTCATCATAGTTGATGTGAATGAGTCTCACAGTGTAATAAAAAAGTTACCTTTTTATTAGTCTTTGCTAAGCAAATCAACTGGAGCTGTCAAAGTTAATTTGGTGCAATTAATTACGGGAAAAATAGTGTGTTAAAAAATCAAGGCATTTAACACATCACCCTGCCCAAACCGGTACGTCATTGTACATTGATGAACATGATGCAGGATGATGACTGATGCATGATGAAGCCTATTAGAATGCACATATGAACCTAAAATTCAAGATTTTATGAGTGAATTTTTATTTTTTTTATTTTTTTTTGCCCTGATATTTATATCATATAATATAGTTTAGCAATATCACACCAGCATGAGTGCTTTTTCCCAAATATCTGCATGAATACAAATGTGATATTGATTTTATACAACAGTTCAATGAACAAAAAGTTTATATTGTGTTTCGCAAATGAAAAAATTTCCAATCAAAGCCACAGCACACACAGCAGTGATTTGTTAATGAATGAATTTACAGTTTTGAACGAATCAATTGAGTCAATGCCTCAATGACTCATTCATAAAGACAGTAGCTGTGTCTCATTTTGGATGCTGTGTCCTCCGGGGGTCACATTTGACGGCTGCATACATCATCGGTGCAGTCTCATTTAAGAAAAGTAACCATTAAATTACAGAAATTACATTATGTCTTAAATAAGACATCCTTGATGATGGATGCAGCCTACAGAGGACGCAGCCTCTGAAATGAGACACAAGCAGTCAATACTTGCTTCATTTGTGAATGAATCAGCCATTTGAATGAATTGGTTACGTGAATGATTCAATGACTCATTAAAAGTAGCCGCCACATACTGGCACCTTTAGTTTCATATTTATTGTATCATTTCATTTAAAAAAAGCACATATTTCAATATTCACTTATTTTTTTCAAAATCCCTTAATGCCCATTTAAAACCATTCATCTCATAGTATTATTTACGCAATTCTGATTGCAGTGTAAATGCATTCATGCCACCTCTGTCAACAGTCTGAGTAAATACATGTGGATGCAGCTTCTGAAAACAATGTTATGGCCACGTTGTAGCCTTAAAAGTTTATGTGGAATACATTTTATGTTGAATCAAAATATTTCTTTCTGAAGCTACATTTTTTTGTAATCTATTCAATGCTTTTCTCATTTAACACAATAATGACTTTTTAAAATATTTTAAGGGCTTATTTCTCAGTTCAAATTGACGTGCAATTAATTCAATTAATCTTCCCATCGTGTAATTCATTAGATTTAATCATTCTAATCACTTGACAGCCCTGAAATTAACATATTAGTGCTCAAAGTGATGTGACACTAATATTAAGTTTTAACACTTTGAATGATTTCTCAGATCTTGTGTGTTGTTAAGGAGAGTCTGCTGCTACTTTTGTGATAAGGCACAGCATTTGCACCATCAAACAGGTGGAAAAATCCCACAGATGCACACAGAAGGACAAACTAGAGCCATATCTCTCTTGTTACACCAGGCTGCAGGAAAACAGTTTTGTACAGGCAAACGCCACGGATAATTTCTTACAATCAATAGTCCTAAATCTCTTCACAAGAATCAAAAGTGTAATGCTTCTTTTTTTACATTTTCTATAATATTATTATCAAGTGTTCTCTGTCTTTGACGCCACATTCCTGTTCTCTTGTGCACACCTGTGGCATATGAGCTCTCATGTGCTGTGATCCAGAACTTTGGTTGAGCTCCAGCAGAATGTCTGGAAAAATCTCAGGGAACAGCCTGTTTTATCTTCATCCACACTGCTCCCATGATCCAGCGCAAACCCACTGTGTCGTTCCTTAACTCAGCTCTTGTTAATATTTTCTGTGAACTGATAATGATCAATAACAAGGGTTACATGATGGGAATTTCTGAGAACTTGCACACATATCTCAGTTCACTGTCACAATCTGTGAGAGCTGGATTTGCTTAATTATTACATATGGTCGACTGCAGTGTGGATGTGCAGCTTCAGACTCACTCCTTAGTCCAGATGAAACGCTGAGGATTGTGCTCGGCTGATTTTGTAGATAGTTAACCCATATTTCACTTGCTCAACTTGCAGTTTTAAGTATCTTTAGTGTTTCTGTGTGAGGTTTAGCTGCAGTGCTGCCTGTTTGCTTGTTTCTAATCAAAGCAGATCATATTCTCTTGCCTTGAAGGCACGTTGCTTTATTTTAATTTAATTTTCAGTACAGTGCAATTGATGAGAAATTGAAGGCTGCTCCAGATGCAACTGTGTGTGAAGACTGTACTGAAGAAGACTCAATTTAAACCATTTAACACGGTGGTCGCTAACCTGTCGATCGCAAAAATAACAGAAAAATAAGCATCAAAATACATTATATTTCTCCAGTCTTTGTACTGTATTTTTTGTACTTATTTTTCTGTTATTTTCTGGTCCTACTGGGACAGTGATAAAGAAAAATCCATCATGCTTGAGTCTGTAAACAGGACTTCAACCGAGGCCAGAGATGCTGAAGACGGGCGCAAAGAGGAGAGAATACAGTAGCAGGCAGATGGAGCAAGCTCACTGTTCACAGTTCGCAAAATATCGGAAGAAAATATAAATATTGAATTGGGGGTGAGGGGTTATATGAATGTATTTCTGAGGGAAACTGACTGTCTTCAGAAAAGTTTTGATGGCAATGGCATTTTCTTTTCCTCTTACTTCCATATAAAGCAGTAAGCAGCAGTGCTGCATTGTTTACAGCGGTAATCAAGGAAACGCTATTTTGCTGCTCTTCCATAAGCGCCACCTGCTGTCAGAGAGTGAATTTGCATTCTCATTCAGCCGGTCTGCTGTTTTTGTTTCATGCATGTTATATAGCATAATTTTACAAAGATGTAGTCAGACCATTCTGTTTTTGTTTTAAATCAAAAATTATACAAATTAATTATACAATTATAAATTGAAATTATACAATCTGATTCAAATTAAAAACAACTGCTCATGCAACATGTATATAGCATCTTTGTTTGAATTGTGATTAAAATGCAGTGGTTGCCTCTAATTTCAAATGGTTACAGATATTTTTGTTTAAGGCCAGTTTCCTTGTTATAGAGCAAATAAACAATAGCCTAAATAAATTAGCTTTAAAAAACTGCAACCAGTATTGGAATCAAAAAAAAATCTGAATCTGAATCGGCCATGAAAAATCATGATTGGTGCATCACTAATTAAAATACTAAATAAAAAGTTTCAGCAGCTACCAACACTTTGAGAGTCAATAAAAGCATATCATGCAAGACAAAAGTAATACCCGTGGCTCCTGACGATATATTGAGGTCTTATGAAGGGAAACGATTCGTCTGTGCAAGAAACTGAACATTATTTACAACATTATTAACTGTAATTCTTAGTCTCAGGCAAATGGAGAAATAGGCCTACATTCTTTTCTGTGAACTGGTTCTTTTGGACAGTTTGTTTCAATGAAGTGGTTCAGTTCACTAGTTTGTTGGTCATATGCGTATATCAGTGGCTCATTGGTCTTCAGTCCGAGTTGAACTGTTTCCTCAGTTCAGTGAATGTTGGAGGAACTGGAGCGCTGAATGAGTTCAATCATAAGAGGATCAGATACACCGCTATTTTGGCTCATTTCAAGTCGGAGTGACTGTCAGGTGTCTGAAAGTGGGGTTTGACTGAGTAACTTGCAGATATGTGCTACTTGAGCCACGAACTGATTCATATGGTTCAGTCCAATATGATGAACTAGTTCAAAAGAATGATTCTTTGTGAAGCAGTCATCACTCCGGACCGTTTGTTTGAGGCGCTGGATTACAGGTAATACTGTTGTAAATAATGTTAGGTTTCTTGCACAGACTGATCATTTCACTTCATAAGAGTTCAATATATCACCATGGGTGTTAATATTGTCTTACCTGCATATGCTTTTTTATTATTATTTTACAAAACACCAAGGACAATGGTTTCAGCTAAAAATGTTCTTTACTGTTCTAAGTCACCTACTTCCTGGTCTGTTTGTGTCTGTGGCAGGGTCAGAAATGAAGTTTTCCATTCAGGACCAATATTTTTTAAATTATATGCACAAAGCGAGCAAATTCCCTAATCACCGAAGCAGTCATTTACTTCAGTTCTGCACTCTCACAAAAACTGCTGTTATAATCACGGAAGCTGCAAAATAAATCTCTGAATCAGTATGTTGTTTTTTATGATGAGAGAATTTGAAAGACTGCAGAACAAACTCTGTATTCACCGGTGAATGATTTAAATGCCCTTGATTGGCCATTGCATTTATAAGCTCAACAATTATAATGTTCAGTTCTGCAAAAACAACACCATAGATGATGGCACATGAGCAGATCTAAATGTAATGCAGCAGTCAACACTTTTTAATTTCGCATTTCATATTAATCACCACAGTCATCACTATTTACAATAATAGATTCAGTGCAATTATGCAGGAGCAGTTTTTGCTCCCTTTATCTTGAATTTAGGGACATTTTGCTCATTTTGCTGGCACTTTTTATTTATTTTTTTAATTATTTTTTTTCGCCCCAAGCTCCTGTTAATTTATGATTATGTTCTACAGTACAGATCAGACTGTATTAACTCATGAAGCTGCTCTTTGGACGATGCTTCATGCATCACAGCAGACACTGTGAGATGCAGTTACAGGGGCTGTTCCTCACTGACTCATATAGAGAAATTTACCCCAGTATTCACATCACGCTTTCACTAAACACACTGGCGTTGCTCTCATTTATGCATGCATCGCTGCAGTGCATATGATCAGTGTGTGTAGAATACAGTGTTGGTGGGTCATCCTGAATCACGGTTGTCTTCTGTTTTGCGTGGTTTGGCACGCAGACACAGTGAAGCAGAGTGTTCAGGATAATGATGAGATCAAATCATCACTGTCTGCACTGATGCTTACTGGTCAGATGTGTGTCTGTCTTCACTGCAGCAGGATCATCACTGACTAACATTTATTACTGGAATGCTTCAGTCCAGACTCATCTCAATTCTGCTGTTTATTGTTTTACAATCATACATGATTAACATGAAATAGCCTACCTTATTTATGTGGTATTAACAGTTTTATCATGCAGTTCCACTGAGGAAATGGGTGTATTGTTAACAGTTAATCCTGTCATGTGATTTTGAATTGCTGCCCCAAAATTTCTCAGGATTGACCTTTGACTTATACTGTATGTATCTGAAAGTGCCATGAACAGATGGAGTTTATGGAAACATTTGCTGTAATGAACATATTCATCTGAGATCATATGATTGCTAAGTCTAGAGTAGGAAACAGGCATAAAACTCACTCACATTATGGCAGACTTACTCTTTGTTTATCATCTGGACTGATTCTGTACTGAAATCTAAAACCGCACAGTTCCAGCACATGCATACACAGTATTGATGGGTCTTTACCTTGAATGACAGCAGCAGATATGAAGGCATTGTGAATAATGCATATTGCACTGAACAGTTGCTAGTTGCTGCTTGATATCACTTGTTGGCTGGATTTACACTAACAGTCATCTTGGAAATAACTTAATATTTACAGATTTGAGTTTGAGGAAGAGCTAGGCATTGGCTTTGACAAATCTTTGAGAGTTAGCTTTGTTTTTTTAGACATTTAAATTCTATGAGCAGAACTGCTTTGTTTTCTGAAGTAGTCAGTGATTCTTATTTTTACATGGACAGACATTTTGATTATGAAGTCTACACGCATTTCTTTGGTATTTTCTGTACAGCTCTATTTTTTATGAAATCGCTATTGATTTCAGATTTACTCTAAACGACCCGCAGACTCATCCACCACAGTTTTATGGTATTTTGCCTGCTTCTCATTTATTTTTCAGTCTTTGTTGTGAATGGCTCCCTGGGCTGAACTTTATCACTCCTGGTTCTGTTGTCTGTGTGGACAATAGTAGAATAAACACAAAAAAAATGCTAGAAACCAAAAACTGCTGAGGGATGTATAAAAAATAGTGCTGTCCAATACGTGCATTTACCAAATTGCTAAATAAAGCTGCCACAATATCATATTTTCATATCAGATTATCATGGATTATTTCAGATTATCATGCTCAAAAGAATTAATGGTAACAATATTATCTCGCAAAAAACAAAAGTAAAAATTAATTAATTAATAATACAATCAGTAAAATTAATCTTTAACTGTGTTTATTTTGTGTTTTCTCTTTTTTGGCCAATGACTCACACTCAAAATATGACTGTAGGGAGAGGAGATGAGGGATAATATAATAAAATAATGGTTGGTCTGCTGGTGTGGACGCTAGTTATAGTTATCTTTATAGTTCTTGGTTTTTACTCCCTATATACTGTAGCCAATAGATTGGGGTCTGATGGGTTAGTGTTAGAACAGCATGCCATCCAGACTGGAGAACTAAAGTGAAACTATAGCTTTGAAAGAATACAGTCACACCTGGACTCACTTTGATAATGCAAAGTGCATTTGATAATGAAATGAAAGTACAAGATGTGTGGTGGCAAAAGGCCATACAGTACATGACATTTAAAATGAGACACTGTTGCAATAGATGTGAATTTGAATTGGTGGCATTTTTCCAGCACGTTGTTACGGGAAAAGTGCATTCACTACTGCAATTACACAAGTTCACTTAAGTTCACTCAAGTTGCATTTGCATCATTTTGTGTAAATATACAACTATGTATCAATCTGATTATGCTCTTATAGGATGCGTTCATTCACTCTTCAACTTCAGATTGCATGGTTTAAACTTCAGTGCTAGGGATGTAACAATATCAAAATCTCTCGGTACGATACTACCTTGATATGAAGTCCACGATACAATATTTATTACGATATTTATAAAAAAAACAGACAAATGAAGATTGGAAAAAAATTACAATTTTGTACATTTTAAAGTTAAATTCTTCTATCTAATTCACTTTGAGAGTTCAAAATTAAAAGCTTCAACCCATGTTCTTAACTAAGAAAACTTAACTAAGAAAAAAAAAAATCAGTGAATTGACTCATAACTTAACTTTAAAGGGAACTCAGCCCTCCTTTTTAGTTGTGGTAAACTGTCTCAGTCTAAATTACATTCACACTGGTGTTTTAGGAAGCCAAACAAATTAGAATATAATAGTAATAATAATAACAATTTTATATTATTGTCATTCCTATTTAGACCTATTGTTTCATACCGTCATGTGACCACGATGATATGGAGACAGTTTTGCTATCACGATATTGATAATATCGTTACATCCCTGTTCAGTGCACGACATTATTGACTAATTGCATTATTTGAAACAATCATATTCCTGTAAGTTGCTTCATTTAAATAAAACTTTGATACATTGTTAATAATCCAGCAGTGTTATTTTTTTCTTTTCATATTTTGTCATGTTAGTCTCCACCTGTATAAATGGGTGAGAATAAGATATTGAGAATAAGCTGAAAAGTGGACCAGATTTCATGGCTATAGTCAAACATCTGTTAACACAAGAAATTTTAAGAGCCTACATCAACTATTCTAAAGTATAAATCTCATTCAAGAAATAACAGCTAGCAGTTGAATTACAGAATATCTAACTAGCATTAAACATGTCTGCTACAATCTTCTAAAATTTAACCATGAGGTGCTCACATTTAGCAAAGAGACGCTAAAATTGATACATGCCTGTATCACAACAAATTTACACTGCAAATGTGGCACAGAAGCACTTCTGGAGTGGCTTTTAGGTGTCTTGACACAGACTGTTTAGTGCTCCTCAGAGGTGGCATAAATGCATTTACACAGCAGTTGCACCTTTATACAGTACTAGGAAGTGAGGTGAGTCAGAGCAGCCATAATTTAGCCACGCTTTTATGCGGCATTGCTTCTTTACACAGAATTTTGAGAAGGCACAGGACTGTTTAAAGACGCCTTTAGTCTAAAGTAAAATAAAATGACTGCAGATTTTGACAGATACTGTGTGCTTTGGAAAGTCTTAACTAGTGGTGGACTGATATTTTGACCAAACTGGCAGCATTGATTTGAGGAATCACTCGTATGAAGTTAAAGGTTTTTTTCCACATGTGAACAATAGCAATAGGGTTGCTTGACTTGGTGAAAAAGACTAACTCCAACCAGCTGGAAAGACAGACTGCTGGTGGAGCAGGTGAAGATTATTTGGAGGAAATATGTATGTGGTTTGTGTGCTGAGTCATGTTCAGGGCAAAGAGTTGTAAATCAGCGGCTCTTTGTCTTGTGGATTGATTTGGTATTTTGAAACCGAGCCGGAAATCGTCCCACACACACACACCCTTAACACATTTTTAACACACACACACACACGCACACACACACGCATGCACACTTTGTAGTGTGTCATTTCATCCCACATTTCAAGGACTTCTGAAAACTTTCTCAAAAAGAGTCTGTGAGGAGCTAGTCGCCAAACTTTACATATATTCTTTAAATCAATTTGGCAATACATTTCTTCCATCTGCTGACAAAGAGTCTTTGCATTTCTTTGACCTCTGCTACTGTTCCATTGTTCATTAGTAGATGGCTCTTCTTTGTACTATTTCCGGGATATAGTGGTTTACTTGTTACCAGTAATATAACAAATATCTGTCATTGTTTTTAACTTTTTTTTCTGGATTATCTCCCAAATACGAAACACAAAATGATTTTCTGGTGTATTGAGAGTAAAAATAGTATTCATAGTAGACCATATTGTAGTATTCCAAAAACCTTGCACTTAGAATAATCTAAAAAAAAAAAATTCTAAAAAATAAGTTGAAATTGAACAGAGTATTTGGTTTTCATGATCCTGTTAATATTACACAATTGAGATTAGTCTCACAAGCATGGCCGAACACAGGGTTTTAGAAATACTGAGTTTGAAAAAACTGAGCTTGCTAGGGGGTTTGGGGCATATGGTAAATGATAACAAAATGATAATAGAATTTTTAATTTTAGGTGAACTAACTTTTTTTAATTGAGCACAGAGTAGCCATGGACATGTATACAAAGGTGGTAGACACTTGGGGGTTTCTTCAAAAACAGAAACTTAAAGGAGAAAATGAGTAAAATAGTTAAAAAATAGAAGTTAATACTTCAAGAACTAGATCTATTTGCATATATTATTTTAATAGGTTAACTGAATATCTTAACCACAACCTATAAACACGTTTTACCATGTTCTATTATAGGTCTGAGGATGATAAGTGAATTTACTGAAAAGCTATCAGAAAAGAGTGAATTCACAATATGCACATATTCATTCTTAATCTTTCCTAATATGCCATGTTGTTTGCATTCCTGAACATTACTGTAGGTCGTTATTACTGTAGGTCATTTCTATCATAACACACTTGTCAAATATTAAATATTTAGCTGCTTACATTTTACATCTCACTTTTTGTCCGTTAAAACTGAAGCGGTGAAATTCACGCTCGGTTTCTGTAATGGTAATTCCTGCCACCTTTGGTTTGATTGGCTATCTCAGTCATTTTGAAAATTGACGAGTGCTGTTAGACCAATGATTAGCTGAGATGAGAGGGTCAGTTATCTTGGCGTTGTACAATACCAAAGTAAAGTTATTATTAGGCAACTATTTCACGACTTTTATTATAGCTACCCCTTGTAAACCTAAAGAGGTCTGGACCTCAACATACCGGCCATGCTCACTAGTCAAAGTTGTGAATATGGCCGTTAAATCTGCAGCAAATTGTAGGTTAATCTGGCCATGAACTGTCCATTTAGATAACTCACAGTCACAGTTATTTTGACAGTCAGTGAATCAAATGCATCTTGAATATCTTTAAGAGCGTCTATGTCGTGACCAGACCCTCGTATTGATGCACTACTCAGAGATATAGACTATAGTCTACTTTTTTGTGCTGTTTTGTCATTGTTGGAGCTGTAGTTGTGTGTGGAGGTCTGGCGACGGCTGCTGGAGTCACTGTTTGTTTGTTTGTTGATCTTCTCTGCCAGCTTGAGTCCATTAGTGTGTTGACTGACTCACCCGCAGGCTTCGCTGAGATTCTGCTGTGCTGAACGAGCTTTTACCTTCACACAAACCAACAATGCTGTTTCTCAAACAGCACTGAGATTCGGTGGAGACTCCTGATTCTCAAGTTTCTGTTACAAAAACCAGTTTCACATAGGGTTGCACAATTTGGGAAAAAAATAAAATTGTTTTTAAGATAAAAATTGCTATTTAAAAATGATTGCCCGATGTGGCAAAAACATTTTAAATAAATATAAATAAAATATGGCCATATTTTATGGTAAAAAAACAGAGAATTTAAGATATTAAAAAATATATATAATGTATAATAATAATTTTATACTAGATACTAATAATGTGGTAATATTTCACTGTAAATAAAAAAGATAAAAATGTGAGATATTTAATCAAGATTAAAAATAAGTAATAATAATAATAATTTTATACAGAACTGTAAAATTGTAATATTTCATTGTAAAATAAAAAATAAAGAATTTAAGAGATGTAATTGAGATTTTAGAAAACTTAATAATAATCATCATCATCATCATTTTATATCTGTAAAATTACAGTCGAGTTACAGTCTTAACGTCTTCATTTTCAAATGTTAATCCATCAAGCTTTCCTTCTGGTGGAAGACCACAGGGAGTTCCTAAAGCTTCTCTTTTTTTGGAAAGCGCTTTTCATTACAAAATTGAAAAGATGGTTGGTGCATGTTGGGTATCCAAATTTACGTTAAAGCAACTCAAACTTAGAGCAAAGGGTTCATGTGGATTAATTACTGTGACTCAAGACACTGAAAACACTGGATCATGAGCCGCTCACATGTGAATGAACACAGTGCTGCGCTTCACTCTGTCCAATCTATTTAATTAATTAAAGTGCCCATATTATGGGTCATGAAAGGTTCATATTTTGATTTTGGGAGTCCCCAACAACAGGTTGACATGCACGCAAGGTCAAAAAACACATTTGTTTTCTTTATAATATGCATTTATTTTTACCTTACTTGCTCAACGACTCCCAAACGATTTGCTCAGCGGTTCATTTTTCCAAACCCCTCCTTTGCGTGACGTTAATCTGCGGTGATTGGTCTTATTTTCATTTCATCATGCCTGAAATGCCTGATAAAGCAGCATTTGTGAGCGCAGTGCTGCTTTGTGTACAGCCTTACCGGGGAAACTGCTATTTTTACTGCTCCAAAAGCGACATCTTGTGGCAAAGAATGAATTTGCATTTACATTCAGACCAACCTGAAAAGACCAACAAGTGGGCGGGCAATATGCTAATCTTTCATGTTGAGGTCAACATGAAACGGCTTGGGATTCGTTTTAAAAATGACTCGTTTCAGTGATTCAGAGTCGACTCTTTCTTTTGAGAGACAATACTGCACTTTCAGATTTAAAACTTTGCAGGATGTTTTCATTCACTTAGAGCTGTGTTACACACTGCATGAAAGGTAATTTTCAAAAATCCATAATAGGGGCACTTTAAATCACAGCCTTTGCGATTTGATAATCACACTATTCCATTTCGTGATTTCAGTTTATTTTGATGAATCGTGCTCTAGGTTCATATTTGTGTCTCCTCTGGCCTTAAACTGCTTGTTGATCATTCAATGAAACATAACCGAGAACTAAAACGCTGAGCAATAGCATCTCGTAATATTTTATTAGGAAACTGTATCGCGGCTCAAAATAAGGGCCTTTTGAAACAGTTACCTTCATCCATAAAATTTAACAGGGTGACACGTAATATTTCTGTGTCCATCACCCCACCTCACCCCAGTGCTGGTCTCTCTATATTAAGAAATGCTGGACGCTGAACACGACCGCGGATCTCCAATCGCTGTGAGATTATGTTCCTAGCATCACCAAGGTCATGGATTCGATTCCCAGTTGATGCATGAACTGAGAAAAAGTTCACTGCCAGATGCAATCAAATGTGCATTACGTATCGGTCGCAGTGAATGCTGTCTGCTGGAGTTTGAAGGACTGCTGAGATTGTGTTTTTGCTCTAGTTTTGGGTTCTGTACGTTCCTCAGATGTGCAGCTCCGATTGGCAGGCCTGTTGCCAGGGAGTGCTGCGTCTCAATGTGGACTGAATGTGTTGTGTCTGTGCACTTAGACATGCTCGAATTTAGAATGGCTGCAGTGCTTGAATATTTATAAAGCAGATCGTTCATATGAAGAGAGTCAGCGAGTGCAAGCAGATATACATATATACTTGTGTTTCTGCTGGATTGACTCATGCTCTGCAGGTCTTTAACGCTTTACCGAGGACAAAATGTCCCAGACTGCTCTTTTATTCTGACAGAACTCCTTTTCCTCTGAGTGTGATGAGTTTTATGTCTGCAGCAGTGCATCGTGGCCCAGTTCTGACATGCAGACGGATGTGTGCTGATAAATCAATGGTTCGACTGAGGATCGCTGCAGGTTTATGGAGTTCATGTCTATACGTTCTTATCAAAGATGTGCAAAGTATATTTAGTGTGTGCGTGTGTACACGTGCGGGCCTGACTCGACACTATTCCTGCACGTACATGTGTGTGTGTGGCACTGCATTGCAGCGCTGTGCATCAGCTGGCAGCGTGATGTGAACGCCCATTTTCACATGCTGCAGTGTGACAGCAGTGCTTCATGACTCACGTGGACATGTGACGGCTGTCTATTATATCACAGCTGTGATATCACATAACTTCTGATGTAGAGCTTCATCACAATCAAAGGATACAGGGAAATCAGGCTTTAGAGCTACATTTTTAGTGTAGCTCAGTTCTACACACAGAGATGAGCTACTTGGAAATTAGTGGTAGGAGAATATTTGGCAATGTAGAATTAATTTCTGTATTATAAAAATGCATATATGTGACCCTGGACCACAAAACCAGTCATAAGTGTCAATTTTTCGAAATTGAGATTTATACACCATCTGAAAGCTGAATAAATAAGCTTTCCATTGATGCATGGTTTGTTATGATAGGACAATACTTGACCGAGATACAACTATTTGAAAATCTGGAATCTGAGGGTGCAAAAAAATCCAAATATTGAGAAAATGGCCTTTAAAGTTGTCAAATGAAGTTCTTAGCAAAGCATATTACTAATCAAAAATTAAGTTTTGATATATTTACAGTAGGAAATTTACAAAATATCTTCATGGAACGTGATCTTTACTTAATGTCCTAATGATTTTTGGCATAAAAGAAAAATCAATTATTTTGACCCATACAATGTATTTTTATCTATTGCTACAAATATACCCCAGCGATTTAAGACTGGTTTTGTGGTCCAGGGTCACATATTGTGTAAAATAAGTGTTCATTTAAATTCAAAACAAACTGTAATGTACACCACCGGTCAAATGTTTGGAATAATTAACATTGTTTTATCTCTGTTAAAAATTTTTGGTCACCATGAATGCATTTATTTGATTTTAAGTACATTAAAACAGTAATATTGTGAAATATTATTATAACTGAAAGCAGCTATTTTCTATGTGAATATCTTGTAAAATGTAATTTATTGACGTGTTCAAAGCTGAATTTTTAGCATCATAACTCCAGTCTTCAGTGTCTCATGATCCTTCAGAAATCGTTCTAATATGCTGATTTGCTGCTCAAGAAACATTTCTGATTATTATCAATGTTGAAAACAGTTGTGCTGCCGAATATTTTTGTGGAAACTGCAATATACTACCACTCAAGACTATAGAAATGATTACTTTTATATAGTGTTAGTAAAGACATTTGTAATGTTACAAAAGGTTTCTATTTCAAATAAATGTTGTTCTTTTGAACTTTCTATTCCTCAAAGAATCCTGAAAAATAAAATGTATCACGGTTTTCACAAAATTATTAAGCAGCAAAAACTGTTTTCAACACTGATTTTAATAAGAACCATTATTAATAATTGAGAATTAATAATAATTGATAATAACTGAGCAGAAAATTGGCATATTAGAATGATTTCTGAAGGTGCATGTGACACTGAAGACTGGAGTAATGAATGATGCTGAAAATTTAGCTTTGCATCACAGAAATAAATTACATTTTATAATATATTCATATAGAAAAAAGTGTAAAAATTGTAAATTAAAAAAAAAATTAATAATTTCACAGTTTTTACTGTATTTTGAATCAAAAAATGCAATCTTAGTGAGCAGAAGAGACTTAATTATTATATTTAAAAAAAATTTATATAAAAATATTACAAATAATATTAATTATTCCAAATTTGTGACCTCAGTTCAACTTTTTACTCAAATTGTAATGAAGATTAATAATTTGTAATAAAAGCATTTGAAAGATGTTTGAAACACCC
This sequence comes from Spinibarbus caldwelli, assembly GCA_039654775.1. Taxonomy (NCBI): domain Eukaryota; kingdom Metazoa; phylum Chordata; class Actinopteri; order Cypriniformes; family Cyprinidae; genus Spinibarbus; species Spinibarbus caldwelli. The sequence continues at coordinate 8,430,858 of CM077222.1, read as the reverse complement.
AATAGTGATAGTGACCCAGTCAAGGACTAATAGAAAATCCCAGCAGTCCGTGTTCTTTAGGTCACTTTGGATAAACAGCATCTGCTAAATGGTGTTTCAGGATTTTTCCGTTTGCTTTTGTAGTGTAGCTCATATCTGTGGAAACCAATGCAAATGTTTAAAGCAAGACTGACTTGTGTTTTCTATGTCGTCCTCTGGATAGAAGCGCCTGCATTTTTTTCTGTTTCGATTTGCATTCTCTGGCATGAAATGCCATCTTTGACTGCATCTGGTCACGTAGTATCAATCCAACATTGGATGGATGTTTAGTGAGCGATCTCACGAAAACATGTGCAGCTCATATTTCACTGCAAAATCTAAAGGATGAAAATAAGAAACTATTTTTTTCATGACATTTTTCATCATTTATTATAATAGCTTTTTATATATTGTAAAGCAGTTGCCACGAAAACAGTTTTGCAATGCAAAAAAAAGCCTTCTGAAACTTAAAAAAAACTGAAACTGGGTAAAAAAAAAAAAAAGTTGATGTCTCAGAGCAGAAATATTAAACACATTCAGACTGCAGACACAGCTTGTCAGTGTTGGATGTCCTTGCATTTTTATGTTTGTCTTGAGTTCATGTGTCTGTCAGACTGGATTGATAACTTCATCTGCAGCTCAGACCGAGAATTTTTTTTTTCTCCTTTCACAAAAGCAGACAGCATTTTTCAGTCTGTGCCAAAGAAAAATACCTGCCGAACAAAACCACCACTGGCTTTAACAGTGAAAATCAGAATCTGTCAATGATATTTAGATATTTTTACAATTAAACAAGACAAAGAAACTGGCTTTGCTTTGCACTATGAAAGCTGAATGTTAATATGGGTAAGCATTTTTAAATACTTTTAATTAGTTTTTATTTTTTTATTTTCTGTTTTTAAGTAATAACTAACTATTTTTCACTAATAACTAACTATTTACTATGACTATTTACTATGATAATTACTAATAATCAGCTAAAATGCTAGAAATATGCATGCTAATAAGCAACTAGTTAATAGTGAGAATTGTTGCTTTAGAAACTAGCTGAAATAAAGTAAGCTTTTTTATATTTGTTTTTTTTTATATATTTTATTTCATTTCAGTTAACATTTTTTTCATTTGAAGTAACACAAGTTTTTTTATGGTTTTAGTATTTAACTATAGTTGATGGAACACAGTTCTAGATGCTAGTTATTGCATCAATTAGCTGATTCATATTCATATTGTAATGCTCTTATAGTGACAACGCAAGCTCATATATCACCCAACAAACAGCATGAAAATCATCCATGTGGACTTTCCAGGACACTGTAATTTGCCTACAGTGAAATCAGTTCTGTGTGTGTTAGTGTAATGGTGTCGTGCTGCAGTTGATTTTCTTTGCTGTTTCTGTCCTCAAATGACTTTGCTGTGTCTCTCACCCCTCCCTCACCCATCTCTCTCTCTGTGTGTAACTGTAGCTGGTCTCTGTGTGTGATGTTATAGATGCAGCATTGATTGCTTTTATCACACACACACTGATGCAGCTGCACATGTTGAGTCCCGATGAGAGACGGACACTCATGAAAGCTTTGTTTCCTGAAACTCAGTGAGCAACTGATGGACAGACAGACAGACAGACAGACAGACAGATGCTGCGTTTCACTTGTTGTTCCTGGAAATAAGCTGCGGTGTTTCCCAAGAGTGGAAGTTCTGTGTGTCACACCAGCTCATCATTGGGGCTTTGAGTGAGTGAGTGAGTGTGAGTGTGTGTGTGTGTGTGTGTGACTGTGTGTATAGGTTTATATTGTTTATGAGGACACAAATGTGTATAATGACATGGGTACTACCATGTCAACATGGTTTAATTATGAGGTTTACACTTCCTGTGTCCATTAAAACAAGTGGCTTAAAAAACATACTCAACATTGTTTTTTGTAATTCAAAATATGCTAGTATTTTTGTGTGAGGGGTAGGTTTAGGTGTAAGGTAGGGAATAGAAAATAGGGAATAGAAGGGGAAAGGGGATAGAAAATATAGTTTGAACAGTAGAAAAACCCTGTAAACCACATATACAAGTGTAAGTGTGTTTGTGTGTGTGATGTCGATGGTTTGTGTGTGTGTCTGATCAACGGTCTTATCTCAAATGTGTTTATCAGCTGTTGTTGAGTGTGATTCAGAGCTTCTTTACTGCTGTTTCATTGATTAGGGTTTTCATCAGCTGATTAAATTAAATGACGTTAAATTAAATTAAAATGAGAGTCAGACTAGTTGAAGTTTTTTGCCTTTTTTATTTATTTTATTTCAGCTAACGTTTATTTTATTTCAAGTCATGAATAAGTAGGCCCTATGTTTTTTTTTTTGTGGTTTAGTTAACCCTGGTCATAATGGCCGTATCAGATTTGTTCATGTGTGCATGTCATCTTCTGTCTGCATGTGCCATTTTCTCTGAATGTGGCCGTTTCTCACTCTTGTTGTGTCTCGTCTCTGTCCAGATGACCCTCTCACTGGCTCTGTCGACGGTGTGAACGCGGGCCGCCATGTCCCAGATGCTCCACATGGAGATCCCTAACTTTGGCAGCATGGTGCTGGGCTCCCTGAACGAGCAGCGGCTGCAGGGCCAGTACTGCGACGTCTCCATCCTGGTGAAGGGCCAGGTGTTCAAGGCCCACCGCGCCGTGCTGGCCGCCAGCAGCCTGTACTTCCGCGACCTGTTCAGCGGCAGCAGCAAAGCGCAGTTCGAGCTGCCATCCTCCGTCACGCCGGCCTGTTTCCAGCAGATCCTCAGCTTCTGCTACACGGGGAAGCTGACCATGGCTGCCAGCGAGCAGCTGGTCGTGATGTACACGGCCGGATATCTGCAGATCCAGCACATCGTGGAGCGCGGCATGGACCTGATGTTCAAAGCCAACTCGCCGCACTGCGACTCAGCCACGGCCGCCATGGACGAGCCCAACTCGGGCCCGCAGAGTCCCAGCACCCACCCGCTGGTGCCAGCCGGCTGGTCACCCTCGCTGCCGTCACTGTCCCGCAGGATCAAGCTGGAGGAGCCGCTGGCCAAACGAGCTAGCGACGGGACACGTTCTGCACGGGCTGCTCCCCTGTTTGCGTCCGGGGCACCGGCATATCTGGGAGAGCGTTCCAGTCCGGGAGCATCCAGCCTGCCGACCACTGACAGCCCCACGTCTTACCAGAACGAAGACGAGGAGTTTGAAGAAGAGCCGTTCGATGCAGACGAGACTTACAGCCAGCTGTGTGGCCGCTCGACCAACTCTTACGGAAGTATGCCAGCTTCTTCTTCTGTCCAACTCTTGTCTTCTGTTGATTGTGTGTCATTTCTGATGATTTGAATGATAGGCAAATGTTATACTTTGGTTTAGAGATGGATTGCTCAGCATGTGGCAGATGGTTTGAAAGGTGATAATGTGCCAGTTAAAAACTGGCTGACAAGAGAGGAATTTTAATGTTTCATGAATTCTGCCTTTTGATAACCTGTGTCATTCTCATTCAGAGTGGATGAGTTTTTATTACAGTACTGTATATGATCTTGATACAGTGCACACAGTCTGATAATATTTTGAGGGAATGCTTTTTGTGATATCTGCTTTGGAGAAGAATTTATTTTAGAGTAATTTATTTTACTTTAAAATAATTGATTTTACTTTAGTGGGTTTTATTTAAATGTATTTAAATTTTAATTTTTTAATTTTTTTTTTTCTATGTACTGTTCAAAAGTTTGGGGCCAATTGTTTGTTTGTTTGTTTATTTGTTTATTTATTTATTTAATTAATTTATTTATTTATATTTATATTATATATATATATATATATATATATATATATATATATATCATATGTCATATCAATCATATATATATACATATGTGTATATATATGTATATGTATATGTATATACACATACATACATATATACACACATACATACACGTGTATATATATATGTGTGTGTGTGTGTGTGTATATATATGTACATACAGGTGCATCTCAATAAATTAGAATGTCGTGGAAAAGTTCATTTCAGTAATTCAACTCAAATTGTGAAACTTGTGTATTAAATAAATTCAATGCACACAGACTAAAGTAGTTTAAGTCTTTGCTTCTTTTAATTGTGATGATTTTGGCTCACATTTAACAAAAACCCACCAATTCACTATCTCAACAAATTAGAATACTTCATAAGACCAATTAAAAAAAAAAACATTTTTAGTGAATTGTTGGTCTTCTGGAAAGTATGTTCATTTACTGTATATGTACTCAATACTTGGTAGGGGCTCCTTTTGCTTTAATTACTGCCTCAATTCGGCGTGGCATGGAGGTGATCAGTTTGTGGCACCGCTGAGGTGGTATGGAAGCCCAGGTTTCTTTGACAGTGGCCTTCAGCTCATCTGCATTTTTTGGTCTCTTGTGTCTCTTGACAATACCCCAAAGATTCTCTATGGGGTTCAGGTCTGGTGAGTTTGCTGGCCAGCCAAGCACACCAACACCATGGTCATTTAACCAACTTTTGGTGCTTTTGGCAGTGTGGGCAGGTGCCAAATCCTGCTGGAAAATGAAATCAGCATCTTTAAAAAGCTGGTCAGCAGAAGGAAGCATGAAGTGCTCCAAAATTTCTTGGTAAACAGGTGCAGTGACTTTGGTTTTCAAAAAACACAACGGACCAACACCAGCAGATGACATTGCACCCCAAATCATCACAGACTGTGGAAACTTAACACTGGACTTCAAGCAACTTGGGCTATGAGCTTCTCCACCCTTCCTCCAGACTCTAGGACCTTGGTTTCCAAATGAAATACAAAACTTGCTCTCATCTGAAAAGAGGACTTTGGACCACTGGGCAACAGTCCAGTTCTTCTTCTTCTTAGCCCAGGTAAGACGCCTCTGACGTTGCCTGTGGTTCAGGAGTGGCTTAACAAGAGGAATACGACAACTGTAGCCAAATTCCTTGACACGTCTGTGTGTGGTGGCTCTTGATGCCTTGACCCAAGCCTCAGTCCATTCCTTGTGAAGTTCACCCAAATTCTTGAATCGATTTTGCCTGACAATCCTCATAAGGCTGCGGTTCTCTCGGTTGGTTGTGCATCTTTTTCTTCCACACTTTTTCCTTCCACTCAACTTTCTGTTAACATGCTTGGATACAGCACTCTGTGAACAGCCAGCTTCTTTGGCAATGAATGTTTGAGGCTTACCCTCCTTGTGAAGGGTGTCAATGATTGTCTTCTGGACAACTGTCAGATCAGCAGTCTTCCCCATGATTGTGTAGCCTAGTGAACCAAACTGAGAGACCATTTTGAAGGCTCAGGAAACCTTTGCAGGTGTGTTGAGTTGATTAGCTGATTGGCATGTCACCATATTCTAATTTGTTGAGATTGTTGAGAATTTGTGAATTGGTGGGTTTTTGTTTAATGTGAGCCAAAAATCATCACAATTAAAGGAACCAAAGACTTAAACTACTTCAGTCTGTGTGCATTGAATTTATTTAATACACGAGTTTCACAATTTGAGTTGAATTACTGAAATAAATGAACTTTTCCACGACATTCTAATTTATTGAGATTGAGACTGCATTACTAATAATATTTTTTTTATAGAAATTAATACTTTTATTCATCAAGGATGCACTTAAATGATGAAAAGTGACCATAGAGACATTTGTTACAAAAGATTTCTATTTCAAATAAATGCTGTTCTTTTGAAATTTCTATTCATCAAAGAATACTGAAAAATTAAATGAATCATGGTTTCCAAAAAATATTCGTTAGCTCAGCTGTTTTCAGAAATGTTTCTTGAGCAACAAATCAGCATATTAGAATGATTTCTGAAGAATCATGTGACAGAAAACAGGAGTAATGATGCTGAAAATTCAGCTTTGATCACAGCAATCAATTACATTTATATTCACATAGAAAACGGTTATTTAAATTATAATATTTCACTGTTTTTACTGTATTTTTGATCAACTAAATACTGCCTTGGTGAACAGAAGAAACTTCTTTCGCAAACATTGATCCTACCAAACCCAAACTTTTGAATGGTAGTAAATGTAATGAGTAACCGTGTCCATGCAACACAACGCTGGACTTTTAGTAATGGAATAATGAATATATTACATTGGGATCATATCAAATCATTCACTAGTAAACCAGAGGCTGGTTCTGTTGCTGTTAAATAGGTTACAGACTCATTACTTTGGGTCAGCATGTGAAGTTGTCTAGACAATTTTAAGTAGAGGAGAGTAAATAAGATGAGCCAGAGCCAAAAGTAAAACTAATACACCTAATTATATTTCAGGATGTCTTTCGCAGTGGGTTGTAGGGGCTGGTTCAGGTCCAGGACTGGTTTTTAGTCACTTTCCATCACTAAACTTATGAGCAATTCATTACAACTGTCAGCTAGTGAGCTGTTTAAAAAAAAAAGCTGTTGTGAGACATAAAATAGGCAGCAAGAAACACGCATGAGCTGAAGTGTGAACATTGGGCGGTTCATGATATCTGTTTAACTGTGATATCAGAAACATTTGCTAAAGATAACCTGATGTATTATTACAGTGTGGCTTTCTCCAGAACACACTCAGTAAAAAACATGTAGTGAAATGTAATATTTCTATAGCTGGATGTTAATTCTCAGCACATAGTGCTAGTAAATCACACATCATAATTAAAAATTTATTAATAACCCATTTTATGTTTAAAAATTTACCAACACTGTTACATTTAAAATGTTACAGGATTAAAGATCAGGGCAAAAATTAATAATAATGGGCTTAATTTAGCAAAGACAGTTTTCCAATACTTTGTATGGAACCTTGTTTCCGCCATGGGATAAAAACAAACATTTTTATCTCACAATTCTGACTTTTTTTGTCTTGCAATTCTAAGTTTATATCTCACAATTTTTTTTATCAGAATTGCATGATATAAACTCACAATTCTGAGAAAAAAGTAAAAGTTGTGAGATGTAAAGTCCCAATTAAAAACTGATTTGTGAGATATAAACTCAGAATTTCAAAAATGACCAATTTAAATTTCTCAATTCTTAACTTTTTTTTCTCTCTGAATTTTGAGTTAACGTCTCAATATTGAACTGTGATTTGAGGAAAAAAAAGTCTGAATTGCTTCCACGACTTCGTGCCAAGATCTGTCATTTTCAGTAAAAATGTTTTCCCATAGCTATGTTGAAATATTAAGCTCTGAGGCCAATATAAATGTTTACAAAAAAAAAAAAAAAGGCAAGAAAACAATTAAGATGGCACTCACTCAAATGTGAAATTATGAAATACCACAGCATTAATTCAGGACATTTTTTCTAGTAAGTGCAGGGCATTTTTGAGGAAAAAATAACATTTTAATAGCAGTAAAAGCTTAATTTAGGTATAATTCTTTGAGTAACACATGCAAATTGGATGCATCTGTCTAATGATATTCCAATGGAAAAACACCAACTTTCTGTTGTAACAGTTGTTATGCTAATGTAAGTTGACTTTGCTGTTTATTTCATCAGTAGTAAGTCATAAAGATACACTTGAGCGTTTCATGAGTAAGTGCCTGAGGTTAATGAGTCAGAGTTTGAAGAAAGTGCAGCTGAAAGGTCAAATTCAGAGTGAAATGCTGTTGGATATGAGCATTCCTCCATGTTGAGTAACACGCTGATCTTTTGTCTGCTGTGTGTTATCGGAGTTCCTGTCTTGATTTGTCCCATATGTTTGGTAACTATACAGATCTATCCTGACTGTCTGTCTGCAGTGACACTCACTGTAGCTCTCGTCCGGCGCTCGGGTGTCACAGATCGTGAAATGCATTCAGTCACCGCTCTAGAGGGTCACATTGTGGGTTATTTGAGAGCTCACACATCTTTTGTGTGTGTGTGACTGAAGGACAAATGGGAAGCAGAACTTTTCTATTAGTTGTGCCAGTGCAGAGCTTTATTGAGTTGAGGCAATTTGATGCGTCAAATGAGTGAAGCAGTGAGCAGGCACTTCCCCTGAATAGAGTCACTGTAAAAATGTCCACCTAATTCTACTTAACTTACATTTTAAGTAGCAAATTGGTCGTACAAGTCATTCGACTCATTTTTTTAAATCTTGTCAATTTAAAATTCCAAAAACTTAAGACACTACAGGTAACATTTGATAAAGCCAGGTTGAAAATTGTTCGATTTTTATGACACATTAAAGAGTTTTTTTATTTTATTTTTTTATCACAGTATAAATCAGAAAACACTAGACAGAAAGCAAATACATATGCACATGTTTTTAGGAACAAAATGTTTTATAAGTGTGATTGATATATGAACAAACCCCTCAGTAAAAGTCTTCAAAATACAGTTATGAATAAAATTGTAAGTTTTGGAGTATGTAAATGCTGCTGAAGTGGAGATACACACTCATTTTGGAAAAAAAAAAAAAAAAAAGGCCTGAAATCTACAGATGCAAATAGATGAAGTGCAGTAATACAAGCAATTGAATGATATATTAAAAAATCCCTCAGTAAAACTCTTCAGAATATAGATTAAGTGCTGCTGAAGTGGAGAAACAAACTTTTGAATTGAAATGGATATTGGAAATGAAATCTACAGACATATGTAGATAAAGTGCAATAAAATAAACACTTAAATGTGTATTTTGGATGTTTTCTTAAAAGTTACAGTAGTGTGAAACAACACTTTATGAAAAGCCAAATAGCCCAAAATCTCAAAATTGACAGATGCATGAAAAAAATTTTGCCTGTAGTGTCTCGCCTTAAAAATTAAGTTGAATTTGGTTAAATGATTAAAGTAAATAGATTAAAGTAAATAGATAATATTGAGTGTATGTATAATTTTTTACTATGTGCAGAACTTATAAGCATCTGTTTAGATGGATTAAAACAGTGTTGAGTTCTCAAACTTATTGATTTCTCAGCATGATTTGTCATGATCTGAGGCCGTATCAGAGGTTCTGAATGTTGTCGTGACTCTGTCTCTTCCAGTGGCAGAGATGGCAGTCATGCCGGTGTCACTGGAGAACCGCTCTTGTGTGCTGATCCGCAGGGATCTGGTGGCTCTGCCCGCTAGTCTCATCAGTCAGATCGGCTACCGATGCCATCCCAAACTCTACACTGAGGGAGACCCCGGAGAGAAACTGGAACTGGTGGCAGGTTGGTGAAATCACTCAATCAACCCTATGTGAAAGTTAACAAAAATGAATTCATCATGAAGACATTGAAATTCATTGCACAGCATTATCCAATGTAGAAGATCATAATGAATGGTTTTGCCCTTTGTTACTAGTAAAGTCCTTGCAATGCAAGTCTAACAGGCAGAAATGTTAAAAATGTTTATTCAGAAATGTTCACTCAAAACCATCGCTGAAAATATAACTCCTGATCATTACACATTTTAACTTGTGTGATTGAAAACAAATTGGTTTATTGGATTTACTTTGAAACATTTTCTGAGTGAAAAGTAAATTATAGTAAATTTCACAAATAATTACAAAGAAACAGCAAGTAACACATTGAATTAAATGTGAATTTTGAACTAGAAAGACTGAAGTAGTGTTTTCTTATAAAATTAAAAATACTTGAATAATCTTTGTATTATTGACAACTTCAAAATTGTTTTTACAATGTACCAACCTGAAGCAGAAGATCATACACCTTGAAAACTATAGTCTGACTGCTTAAAGAAAGATTGACGCACTTTACCGCTCCAGCAGAATGAATGTATCTACAAAAAGTCAAAAAATTTTCTTGAGGTTATACCATTTTACAACCAATATGAAACTTGCTATTTCATAAAAACTTCAGATTACCTCAGAGACTTGCAGACTGTCAGACTAGTGGACAGAAAACATCCAAAATACACATTTAAGTTTTTATTTTATTGCTATTTCAATCCATATCTTTAAAGAGTTTTTTTCTCTTACATACACCAAATGTTACAGTTTTATTCCTATCTATACTCTGAAGGTTTTTTACTGAGGGGTTTGTTCATAAATCATTCACGCTGATTTATACATAATTTTACTCCTAAAAACATGGTGAAAATGTATTTGTTTTCTGTCTGTTGACAGTATTTTCTGATTTATGGAGTGATAAAAAGAGAAATCCAAAATCCCGCTTGGAAACACTTTTAACTCTATATGACGACAAAATCAAACAAGAACTATTAATATGGCTTTATATAATGTTGAGATTTATGTGCTGGAAATGTGTGCTAATTAATGCATATTGTGTCACAGATGTTGTTCATGCACTGGAGCTAATTACTGTCACATTTCTCTGTGTTGTTCAGGCACAGGTGTGTTCATGACCAGAGGTCAGCTGATGAACTGTCATCTGTGTGCTGGTGTCAAACACAAGGTGTTGCTGCGCAGGCTCCTCGCCACCTTCTTTGACAGGTGTGTGACGTCACATCAAATCACCGCTGTCTGCGGGGGTGTAGCGGTACATGTATTCATACGTCTCGTTCGCTTTGACATGCATGTGTACTGAACGAATGCAGCATTTTAACCACTACACATGGATGGGACGATACAGTCTATATCGCTATACTCTGATGTTGTGAACGCATCTGAAAAGTAATGAAGGACCCTGTTAGGAAACCACAGGATCCAAATTGTTACCATAAGCTTACAGTTTAAAGCGGTTTGTTCTCCTGTCAGATGCATGTGCTCTGACAGTAAATGAGTCTCTGTTAAACCAAAGCCCACTTTAAGGCAAGCCTCCAAGGTTAGCAAAAAAGTGTAAGGGAAGGAGACCAGAGGCTGGTGTTTGAATGGATGTCACTACGCTCAATAAACTGCTTTTGTGGAAAAACAGCTTATCATTTAATGAATCCACAGCCTGATGTTTGGACTGAGCTATTTTTAGAGTTTACTCTGGAAAAAAAAATGCTCTTTTATAATAGATGTCACAGACAATTTTATGATAAGTAGGATTCAGTTTACAGCACTTCTCATTAATTTTTACACTCTCCGTAAACAGTGATTGACTGTCGCACAACTCGATGACAGAAATTCAATTATGTTGAAGCTGTAATGTGATTTGTTCTCAAGGCACACATGATCTAAGTTGACCATTACACTTTCTCCAAAGAAAGACTATGGTATCTCCCAATAATAAGACAGTCTCTGGTTAAACTTCACAGATTTTAATGGAGGAGCAGTTTCTCATGCATGAGTCCCTTTGGCTTCAAACAGATGGAGCACAATAGAATGGAAGCTGACTGAAATATGCATTTTGCTCAAATATATTAAATCCAAAACTGGAGGAACTTCAAATCTTTTCCCTCATTTACAGCAGCACCATAAACTGCAGTATGAAGAGTGTGTTGCAGGCTTGCAGCAGTAACAACAGTCTTTTTATTCAAAGACAGAGACATAGTTTGTTCAGTAAAAGAGTTTAATAAAAAAAAGAAAAGAAGCACTTTTATGTTGTATTTTTCCCCTTGCTGCACCGAAACCGTACCGAACCATGACTTCAAAAACGAGTTATGTACCAAACGTAGCGTTACACCCCTCCAGTTATGTGCAGTGCAGTTATTAAGATATTGAGTGTTTAGGTCTCATGGCTTTGCTTTCCACTGCACCATCTGCTGGCTGCTTGTTCAACCTGCAGGAACACGTTAGCAAACAGCTGTGGGACAGGGATCCGATCATCAACCAGCGACCCCAGCAGAAAACCCCTGGACAGTCGAGTCTTGAACGCTGTCAAACGTACGTTACGCTCTATATATCATCATTCATTACTCCACCCTGCATCACATCCTCTCAATCAAATCCAATACTTGCTTCTTAGTAATATTCCAAAAATAGTGTCTGTTTTGGTGAAGCATGTCACACTCTTTACTAAATATAATGCCTTTCGTAGCATTTTTGCTTTTGACAGCCATTAGTAAGGTGAAGAAGTCTTATATTATCTGTAATCAGCAGAAAACCACCACAAATGCGATTCCTGTCTTCCTCTGAGCAAGATTATAACTATTAGTTCAATTCTCAGCCCATTTTCACATGTATGACATTATTTGATGCCTAATCCTGATTTCAAGGTCAGAGTTATGGAAAGTGACAGAAGAAAAGGCAAACATAAGCCAGATGTTTTCTGCTTTCGCTGCACCCAAACAGACACAGAAAATCACAGATTTTGTGAAAAAGCTTATTTGTATCTATGGAAGTTTCAGTGGATTATTTTAACATATTTTCCACTCCTCTGCAGTTTGTAAATTAAATGAATACTTCTTTTTGTCATATCAAAACTTCTGACATTTTGTCATTTAAAGTCATTAAAGCTGTTACATACACTACCAGTCAAAGGTTTTTAAACAGTTAGATTTTTGATATTTTTTAATGAATTTTCTTCTGCTCACCAAGACTGCATTTATTTGATCCAAAGTACAGCAAAAACAGTAAAATTTTGAAATAACTGTTTTCTGTTTTAATATTTTTAAAAATGTAATTTATTCCTGTTATTTAAAATTTTTTCAGTTTTTTTCTGTCTTTATCATCATTTTTGATCAATTTAAAGCATCCTTGCTAAATAAAAGTTCCCCAAAAAAACTACAAATTATAGTGACTCCAAGCTTTTGAATGGTATAATGTATAATGTTACAAAAGCTATTTATTTCACATAAATGCTGATCGTTGGATCAAGATTCCTGAAAAAATGTACTCAACTGTTTTAAATAATAATAATAATAATAGTTTCTTGAACAACAAATCAGCATATTAGAATGATTTGATTAGAATGATTTATGAAGGATCATGTGACACTTACATTTTAAAATATATTCAAATAGAAAGTTATTTTAAATAGTAAAAATATTTCACAATATTACTGATTTTGCTGTAGAGAATTCTTTAAAAAACATTAAAAATCTTACTGTTCAAAACAGTATATGAATTCATCATTAACTGTTAGTTGTACACCATTCATGCAGCTTTAGTTTCCTTCTTATTCAAGCTCTTAATAATGCTCTTTTTTTCTAGTTTACTGTCAGAACTTTGCGCCCAACTTTAAGGAAAGCGAGATGAACGTCATCGCCGCTGACATGTGCACCAACGCGCGGCGCGTGCGGAAGCGCTGGCTCCCCAAGATCCAGTCCATGCTGCCGGACGGGATGGAGGTTTACCAGGGCTCGTCGGTGGCGGCGGGCGTCAGTCTGGGCATCGGTGGCCTCCCGGTGGGCGTTCAGCTGCCCTTTGAGACAGACTTTAAGAACCTGCTTCCCTCGGGCCTGAGCCTCTACGCTGAGCGCAAGGAAGCCGCGAGAACTCATTTACCACTGGACGGCGACGGCCCCGATCTCCCACGGGACGGAGGCGAGGAGGAGACGCAAGCTGAGGAGGACGAGGAGGAAGAGGCCCATACTGACGCGGATGGGATGTTGGGGGCGGGGCCTGTCAAACCCGGAGCTGAGGGCGCGGCCACTGTGGCCACACCTCCTGAGAGGCAGCAGCAGGAGGAGGAGTTTGTGGACGGTCTGAGAATAAATGGGCAGTGAGACTGGAGAAAACAGCCTTCAGTTCATATCCACCATGTGAATAAACGCTGAAGGGAGGAATCAAACACACACAGGCATTACTCATGAAGAACACACAACGTTATTCATGTGCATTTGACTTTCCTCAAACACTGGATTTGGCAGGATGTTCATCATGTGCTCCAGAGAGCAGAAGTCACAGGTCATGGGAGGAAATCATGCCAGTGGCACGGCTGCTGACCTTCATTGTGAAACATTAAATTACGTTAGAATTATATTACATTCGTTCTTGAGATCACTTTGCCAGAAATACAGCAGTGAATCTCACTAAAACATGACCAGATCACTTTACACCCCAAAATCGAGAGGAAAAAATATAATGAAGCTTTTACAAGAATCATTAACATTCATATCAGTAGCTATGTTTACATGCATCCAAAATATCAGTTTAGATTGATAGCTAAATTGGATTGATTTCTGCATAACATGCACAGTTTACATATGTTTTTTGTCATATGACTTACATCTTAAGAACTGGTCAGTGGATGAGACTGAATATTTACTAAATATTTGCTAAAATGTAAAAATAAAGTTCTTCTGACACAAATAGCAGATTACTTTTTACATATGTCATCATGTGAATCGGTTTGCATCGTTTAAGGTTCATATAAGCGGAACAGAATCTGAAACCAGATTGAATTCGTTATGGGTGATGAAAATTAGTGCATGTAAACATAGCTGTGTCATTATTTGTGTGACAGTTAAGACCCATTATAGTATTTATATTAATCTAAAATAATAATTTAAAAATATATGAATAAATGCACAAATAAATAAATAAACAATTTGGAATTAATGTGTAACTATTATATATTCTGTTTTGTTTTTATGTAAATTTTTAGAGTAATGTTTTAGAATCATCGATTAATGCAGTGATTTTTTTTTTTTTTTTTTTTTTTTTTTTTTTTTTTTTTAATAATGAGAATTTGAGATTTGAATTTGCAACCATAATGGTTCCAAACGTATTTTTGTGCAATCTGGGCATGTTTTTTGTGAGGTTCATTTACTATCTAGAGAAATGGCTGCATTTAATAGAGCATTTGAAGCTGAAATAATACATTTCATGAGCGTTGTGACATTTCATGTTCAGTTTTTTAGTGCAGTAGATCTGACGGCTTGTTTAGAATAGTTCCATCATCTTCACACGTTTGACTGGTACATGAGTGATCATCCCTTCAGAAGAGCGATGCCTGCGTGTGTTTGACCTGATCTGAACGCTGACATACAGACAGATCCTCACGCTCACATGACCAGCCGACACACGGATGGCGTCAGACATTTCACCGATCTTTCGAAACAAACGCACGCTGATGCTCCTAGAATGAGCGCTTACTTCCACTGCTTGCATGCCAGATCAGATACAAATTTACAGCCTCGGTTATAATCTGCATCCCCGAAAAACAAACAAAACTGCTACGGTTTATGTAAGGACTGTTTGTCGGACAACAAGTGATGATTTTTCCTGAATGAAATAGTCAACAGGTCGGGTTTTCACGGTGTGTTGCTGTCTGGAATTGAAGCAGTGGGGTTTTTCTGTACTGTAAACTGTATGATGAATCTAGCTGGTTTCATTACATTTGCACTTAAAGAGTTTAAGGAGGTGATGGAGAGCAGCTGCGTGGTTCGACTGCAGCTGCTGAAGACTGTTTGTGAGTGGCACTAAGAGCGATGTCCGTGTCTCTGAGTGATTCTGTTCACTCCTCATGTAGGTTTTGCTTTATGTGCGAAGCGTGTTCTGTTCCTTATATGTTTCTGACACATGCACTAGTCTAGAAGACCATAACAAAACGAACCCTCCCCATGCTTCAGCGTCTTAAAGATGACATAAATTGGATTTGTTTACTCAAAAACAAGTGTTTTGGCCAACATGTACAGTAATTTTTTTCACACTATGGGTGATGAACAACACACCCACATACTCCCCGAAATCATCTCGAAATGATCTCTGGCCATATGAAGTTCAAGTGGGGTTGGAATACACTTGATATTTGTGTTTTCTTCATGAGAAATATCATTTCATTGATTTTGGGGAGAAATATGAATGTTCTTTTTGAGATTAATGACAAACGTAATTATCTCTGAAGCTTTAAGAGCGTTGTGTATTTGTCATGCTTTTAATACTGTAGTTATCAGAATCTCCAGGTATGTTGATTTTTTTTTTTTTTTTTTTTCAGAAATTCATCTTCAATCGTGATGTTAAGATCTACTGATTTGATGCACAAGGGTTTTATTTTGCACTGTCAGTTGTTAAAGTGCCTCATCAGTGCCGCTGATTGACAGCTGTCATGATTCTGATCAACACTAGATGACAAAGACTAAACTAAGGACATATTTGTGCTTTTCTGTGAGAATCTTGAAGATTTGGTGTCTCTTTCTTGTGGAGAGTTCAAAACTTCATCTTCACCCGCTTCTTCTATTTTATTATTAGTAGCCTGAGCATTTTATTCAAGCTTGAGTCAGTCAGAAAGATGCCCGTCTCATATCTTAATGAGGAGGAATAATGGCCTTGATTTTGTTGAGGTTGAAGAACTTGTGCCTTATTGTGACTACTGATACCATCATAACTCTTCAATTCAGAATGTTTTACGAAATAATGATTGTCTGGGATCATTTTTGAAGACTATGTGGGAAATTATGCAAAAATGTAATGCAATTGCTGGATGTCCATCACAGCTGTTGGTTTGTCATGTTAAAAACGGCTCAACACACCTGAAGATTCTGAACAGAACTGACAGAAGGCTCGTATGGTATGATTAATGCTGTTCGTTTTCATATTTATGTAGTCTGTGACTATTTAGAGCGATAGCAATACATTTCTAAAGGTAGAAATAGTCGGCTGGCTGCCACTAAAATGTGCTGGAACTAACATATGATCACTAAGGCCAGTCTTACACTAGTTTTTTTTTATATAGCCTACTTAATTATTTACCCAGAAGCCCCCGTATCTGTATGCCAATCTCCAAGTATCTTGTCTCCATCTTCCAGCTTTATTTTTGAAGCGAAGTGGCTCTGAATTCATGCACTAGATAATGTGGATCCTTTACCAATTTGTAGAGCATAAAGCTGTTTGTTGCAGCTGTTCAAATGTATGTAATGTGCTAATTTATAGATTTCTGTTGGTACAGTAGCGTAGAAGCTCCTTCAGTATGGGCTGAGCATTTACCAAATATCAACACTAATGCTCAGCTCTGAGGTTTTGCTCGTGCGTGAGACGAGTGTTTGTGAAGGAACATCTGTGATGTTCAACGCTGTGCATGATGAATCTGAGAGAAGCAGATTATGAAATGCAAACTCTGTCAAACAGAACATATTAATAACTTTAGTAACATATTCACAGATTGCAGTGGTCCAGAATTTCATCATTTGGCTCTTGCCACATTACAAATAACGGCCAATGAATGTAACAAAAACGGCTGTTTCCAGGTGTTCACCCTATCAGAAGAATGCATATGCTAAAGAAAGTGCAATGCTAATGTCTCAGCCCTTCATCTTCTTTATGCAAATGATCGTTTCTTGTTTTATTCTTTTGATTTTGGAGTGAAAACACCCCGAGGATTCAGCACAGTGTTTTAGCGTAATTGCATATTCCTCTGTTGGGATGCTGTGCAGCTGAATGACTTTAATTACTCAAATTAATACGTGCATTAATGATCTGCCTATAACTGCATGCTGTTTCTCCACAGATCGATCCAATGAGCAGTTCTCGTGGGACTCGTGTCCTGTCTGCACTACTTACGCGTGTGTTTCTCCTTGTAGTATATAACGGCAGCACTTTAACGTTTGTGTGAAAGTTGGTGGAATTCACTGGGAGCCGGTAAACCTCGAGCTCCGAGCGCCGACAATCAGAGGGAGAAGGTGTTTGAGGAGCTTTGACTCAAACATTGAAGTACTAATGATAGCTGAGCTTTGCCTATAGTGTAGCATCGCCACGACGCGCTTTCATGCAAGTTCCTTACGAAAGTTTATAATGAACCATTAAACTGCTTTTTTATTCAAATAAGAAACAATTATGTCTACTGCAACATGTCGCTGTCATTGTCACAAATAAAAACTCTTTCATTCCCAGTGTCTTTGGTGTTCAAGTGTGACGCTCATTTCTTACGCTGTGCTGAAAAGCCTTCAGCTAATTTGGTGTTCAAGAAATTGCTTATGAATCTCTCACAATCCTATTTTTGTCAGCTTGTTTTTGTTCATTTAGCATAGGTTCTATCTATCTATCTATCTTTCTTATATACAGTGCCACTAATAATGGTACCCTATAAGAATATGAGCAAAGGTGAATGTGAAAAATAAATCAGCCTCGTTATCCTTTTGATCTTTCATTCAAAAAAATTCACAAAATTCTAACCTTTCATTGAAGTAAAACAATGGAAAATGTGGGGAAATCTCATTGTGAAATACATGTTTTTCTGTAGTTCATGTTGGCCACAATTATTGGCATCCAATTATTGCAATGTCCTTTTGCCAACATAACAGCTCTGAGTCTTCTCCTGTAATGTTTGATGATTTTGGAGAACACCTGACAAGAGATAAGATATCGTTCTCTCATACAGAATCAGTTCAGATCCTTCAGATTCCATCTCCATGTTGGTAGTGCATCTCTTTAGTTCACCCCACTCATTTTCTATGGGGTTCAGGTCAGGAAACTGGGACAGTCATTGCAAAAGCTTCATTTTGTGATTAGTGACACATTTTTGTATTGGTTTTGATGTTTGTTTTGGATCATTGTCCTGGTGGAAGATCCAACCACAGCCCATTATAAGATTTCTAAAAGAGACGGTCAAGTTTAGATTTTATCTGTTGGTATTTGCTAAACTCCATGATTCCATGCATCTGAACAAGATGTCCAGGACCTCTGGCAGAAAAATAGGCCCATTACATTAAAGATACAGCAGTGAGCATGAGTTATTTTTTTGTCCCTGTTTGCACCAAACCCATCTGGTGGGTTTGCTGCCAAAAAGCTATTTTTTTTTTGTTTCATTTGACCATAGAAGCAGTGCCATTTGAAGATCCAGACGTGTCTGACAACTGAATATGCTGGAGTTTGTTTGATGAGTGAAGAGAATTTTTCTTGAAACCCTCCTGAACAACATTATGATGTAATAAGGGCTGTCATACAGGTGCATCTCAATAAATTAGAATGTTGCGGAAAAGTACATTTATTTCAGTAATTCAACTCAAATTGTGAAACTCGTGTATTAAATAAATTTAATGCACACAGACTGAAGTAGTTTAAGTCTTTGGTTCTTTTAATTGTGATGATTTTGGCTCACATTTCACAAAAACCCACCAATTCACTATCTCAACAAATTAGAATATGGTGACATGCCAATCAGCTAATCAACTCAAAACACCTGCAAAGATTTCCTGAGCCTTCAAAATGGTCTCTCAGTTTGGTTCACTAGGCTACACAATCATGGGGAAGACTGCTGATCTGACAGTTGTCCAGAAGACAATCATTGACACCCTTCACAAAGAGGGTAAGCCAAAACATTCATTGCCAAAGAAGCTGGCTGTTCACAGAGTGCTGTATCCAAGCATGTTAACAGAAAGTTGAGTGGAAGGAAAAGTGTGGAAGAAAAAGATGCACAACCAACCGAGAGAACCACAGCCTTATGAGGATTGTCAAGCAAAATCGATTCAAGAATTTGGGTGAACTTCACAAGGAATGGACTGAGGCTGGGGTCAAGGCATCAAGAGCCACCACACACAGACGTGTCAAGGAATTTGGCTACAGTTGCCGTATTCCTCTTGTTAAGCCACTTCTGAACCACAGACAACGTCAGAGGCGTCTTACCTGGGCTAAGGAGAAGAAGAACTGGACTGTTGCCCAGTGGTCCAAAGTCCTCTTTTCAGATGAGAGCAAGTTTTGTATTTCATTTGGAAACCAAGGTCCTAGAGTCTGGAGGAAGGGTGGAGAAGCTTATAGCCCAAGTTGCTTGAAGTCCAGTGTTAAGTTTCCACAGTCTGTGATGATTTGGGGTGCAATGTCATCTGCTGGTGTTGGTCCATTGTGTTTTTTGAAAACCAAAGTCACTGCACCTGTTTACCAAGAAATTTTGGACCACTTCATGCTTCCTTCTGCTGACCAGCTTTTTAAAGATGCTGATTTCATTTTCCAGCAGGATTTGGCACCTGCCCACACTGCCAAAAGCACCAAAAGTTGATTAAATGACCATGGTGTTGGTGTGCTTTGACTGGCCAGCAAACTCACCAGACCTGAACCCCATAGATTCTCTATGGGGTTCAGGTCTGGTGAGTTTGCTGGCCAGTCAAGCACACCAACACCATGGTATTGTCAAGAGGAAAATGAGAAACAAGAGACCAAAAAATGCAGATGAGCTGAAGACCACTGTCAAAGAAACCTGGGCTTCCATACCACCTCAGCAGTGCCACAAACTGATCACCTCCATGACACGCTGAATTGAGGCAGTAATTAAAGCAAAAGAAGCCCCTACCAAGTATTGAGTACATATACAGTAAATGAACATACTTTCCAGAAGGCCAACAATTCACTAAAAATGTTTTTTTTATTGGTCTTATGAAGTCTAATTTGTTGTGAATTGGTGGGTTTTTGTTAAATGTGAGCCAAAATCATCACAATTAAAAGAACCAAAGACTTAAACTACTTCAGTCTGTGTGCATTGAATTTATTTAATACACGAGTTTCACAATTTGAGATGAATTACTGAAATAAGTGAACTTTTCCACGACATTCTAATTTATTGAGATGCACCTGCTTTCTGACCCTAAGACTCAAATAATCTCCAGCTGTGATCCTTGGAGAGTCTTTGGCCACTCAAACTCTCCTCATTACCGTGAATTGGGATGATATAGACACACCTCCTCTTCCAGGCAGATTTGTAACATCATTAGTTGATTGGAGCTTCTTAATTATTGCCCTGATGATGGAAATGGGTATTTTCACTTTCTATTTTGTGAAGCTCAACAATCTTGTTCTGAACATCAGAACTATATTCTTTGGTTTTACTCATGGACGATTAAGCGAATTTGGCCTCTGTGTTCCTCATATTTATAATCATGTGAAACAGGAAGTCATGGCTGGACAATTTCATGCTAGTCACCCTAGTGTGCTAAAAAAATAAAATATGAATGGGAATATACTTCAGAGATATTTTGCTCATAAGAATTTCTAGGGGTGCCAATAATTGTGGCCAACATGCATTTTTTTTACAAGTTATTATACACTGTCAAAAAAAAATCCAACTTGAGAAAATTTCTTCTAACAAATGTAAAGAATTTTTGGTAGGAGGCGTCAGTTTATTATTTTGGGTGAACAAGAGTTCTCTAAACATGCTAGCAAAAGAGTTATCTGAACAAATATTTTTATGTTGAACAATATTGAGCAAGTTCCCAGCATGCCCTGTGGCTTGAAAACATTTTGTGGTAATTATTAATAAAATATTATCATTGTTTTACATTTTACTAGCTTTATTTATTCTGCTGCAGGTGTTGTCACTGTCAGCTGTCATATGGATCAATTAGTTTATATTTTTACTGAATTAACATTTGTTGATCCTCACCATGTTTGAGAATCGTGTGTTGACGTATGTGCATCTCATTGCAACTTGTGGATTTAAACCATTTGTCAATCAGCATGTTTCCCTTAAATATTAAGAGGCAGATTCCTTATATTATAGTGAGCTTTATAAGTGAAACAATGATATAAGAAAGAAGATTGCAAAAGTTGTATCATTGATAATTATTAAATAATTTTTAATTCAATAGACTGCCTTTTATTCATTAGATCAGGGGTGTCAAACTCATTTTCACTGAGGGCCACTTCAACATTATGGTTGCCATAAAAGGACCGGTTGTAACTGTAAGACAAATGTTACTACTCCTTAACATATTGTTAAATAACTATCTCTTTATTTTATTATTACTTATTTAAGTTACAAATATTTGCATATGCATTTGCATAGATGTAAAAAATATATGTTATTGCTCTGTGTTATTTTAACATAAATCCTTTTAATTTATCAGGTTAAGAAATCCAAATTACACCATAAATCAAAGTAAATAAAGACAAGTATCATCAAACACAGGTCATTGCATTAACTTTAAAACTTTTTTGTTACATTTATGGTACAACAAATAATTGTGAGCTGCTAAGAACGTGTGACAGATAAATGAGCCCGGTCTCATGAAAGTGCGTATAGCACGATTTTTTTTGTTTCTATTTGGCATGCATTATATACGCAGAAACGGACTTTGGCGTGCATATGATACCCACGTGTTTGGGGTGTATATATATATATATATATATATATATATATATATATATATATATATATATATATATATATATATTTTTTTTTTTTTTTTTTTTTTTTTTTTGCTTGCTTGGTTATATTAATGTTAGAGAAAACAATTTAATCATTTTGCAAATTTTGAATGTTTTCTGGACCATATGAAACGAGTAAAAACGTTAGATGAACTTCTAACTAAATGTTTCAGAAATATTGTTTCAGAAATTATGTTTATATCGTGTTTTTGTACTAAAGTTTTGAGAACGTTATTAACAACTAAAAAAACTGGAGCAAGCGTTCTATTGAGGTGCTGGAAGAATGTTTGTTCATAACTTGAGAGAACATTGCCACAACCTTATAGCCAAAGTGATTTTCGGGTGTTTTTCTGTCATCAAAGAATATAAATGTTAATATGAGTCTAAATATTTCTATTGCAATATTGATTGTGTCTAATAAGAGAGAAGTAACATTGGCCAACATTAAAGTCACTTTATTAGGCTATTAAAGAACAAGTAGTTTAATGTTCAAATGTGCGCCTCACGTAGACCAGCTAAGAGCCACTTACACAATTTTATTATGCATTATGCATTAACTCGGAAGATATCTCAAATACTAGGCTATCAATGTGAATGTAGTCGGTGTTGCATTCATGAGCGCTGCTGCTGTACTGCGTTTGGCCTTTAGAGGTCGCTACTGTGTGACAAGATTGTGATGACACGCTTCCGCGTCAAAACATGCGTCATTTCCTGCTAAAGTTCAACGCGGGTTCTTGCTAACACGCAGAGAGTTTGAGATGACCAGAATAAATTCATTAGTTCGCCAATAATAACTTTATTAGCTACGCATTCATTTATTGTTGTACTTGACGGCGCTCGAGTGAAGCTTTGCAAAGATGGGAGACGATCCGGACTCTATTCCAGAGAGAGAGATGAAGGTGAGACACTTACCGGCTAATATGACTCTTATTATTATTATTATTAGTGGTAGTAGTAGTAGTATTAGTAGAAGTAGTAGCAGTATTAGTAGCAGTAGCAGTAGCAGTAGTAGTAGAAGTAGTAGAAGAGTAAAGGTGATGTATGTTTATGGCGGTATGAGTTCATGTGGCTTCTGCCTGTGTTTAGTTTCTTATTCTTATGAATTGGTGTAGTTTTACTTTTGTAAAATAGGTCTAGTCCGCATTAAGTGATTAAATATGCAGGTATATTAGAACTTTGTGAGTTTAACACACAAACTAATAACATAAACACATGCTGGAGGTTACTACCGGTAAGTGTCATGTCTGTTAATTACTTCATACGAGTCTCAGCATAATGAAGCCAAATATAGTTTCCCATCAGATTCTCTACTTATTATTTGTTCATATTTGACTCCGTTTTGGGGTGTTTGGGATATTAAACAAGGCAGGTCAGCGCAGGCTTCATTTAGATTTAATGTCACTATTGCTGTGAAATGAAAGTGAAAGCTGTGAGTTTGTTTGACACAAACCTGAATCATTGTTTTTGTGTTTTCAGTACCAGTAAAACCAAAGATTTTATTTGTATTACATGTTGTGCTTATGATATCACTGCCATCCGTACAGTTAAATTTGTGTTGTTCAGGTTTTCTTCAGGTCCACAAAAAACCTAAAAAGGTCTTAAATCAGAGCAGAAAGTCTTCACTTCATGAAGTCGTGGCATTAAATGTTACATACACTATAAAAATTAATATTGTCCTCAGTATTTTTGACTTGGCTTCTAATTCATATATCTGTCAATGGGGAATAAAAACCTGTTTTCCCTTTGAATTAAAGTGACAGTTCACCCAAAAATTTGTTCATTTGTTAATTTACTAAATGTTAATATACTCAGGCCATCCAAGATGTTTTTTTTTTTTTTCAGTAGAACATTAAAGAATATTATTAGCTGAAATCATGGTCCTTGGTGATTCATATAATGCAAATCAATAGCTACCGCCACTTTGAGAGTCAAAACAGCATGTCAGGCAACACAAAATTGATACTGTTGGGGAATAACAGTTAAAACCCAAGGACCAGGTATGATGACAAGGAGTCAAGAGATGCGATTCAATTGAAGAAATTTACTGAAGAAATAGTTTGCAGTTTCATCAGCAGAAGTCAGCTTCAACACTCGCAATGGAGTTCATAGGCCGCTCTGCTTACATTACAGAAAAAACAGTAATTATACCCTAACAGAAGATGCTGATTGCGTCAATACATCAATCAGCCAAATTCTGATTGGTTCTAAAACCTAGATAAACTTATGGACGTAAACGCTTAAAGCATATCTCCATCTGATTGGGCAGACATCAGCGATCAGAGATTATACAAGATAGGTGTCTTCCAGATACCTATTTTTGGTCAGGATAGCGGCAGCTGACAGAGACAGTCTTCTAACACAGAGAAAGAGAGCTACCAACATACACACAGAGCACTTATCAGAACTTCAGGGCCGCCTAGCCCTAGCTAGAATTTTATCAGTATGGTTTGTTACACACACACACACACACACACACACACACACACACACACATTATGAAGTCATCATCTTAGAGAGAAGTACAGAATAAAGCAGGATTCTTTAGTATCTCTTAAGCACACGTAAGTCTCAGATACTGTTGTTTACGTAGATGGAAGGTCATCCTGACCTCCAGACATGGCTCTGTGACCTTTAGGGAAGAAATAGATCTCGGCATGGAAAGCATAAGGTTACATATTTCACTCTTGCTGCACTGCTCTAGTCAAACAAGAAATAATGTAATAATATGATTAATATCAATATGAAGGATCTGGCAGCTCGGTATCCACTCCTTCAATACCCATGGCTCCTGACGATATATTGAGGTCTTGAAGTGAATGGAACACATACTGTGTTCCATTCAATTTGCTCATTTAATTTTCTTTATTTAAAAAAGGCCTTAAATTTACCTTCATAAACCTGCAGAAAGCCTGTTATTTCACAGCAGTAATAGGCACTGACAGATGTGCACTTCTGTGCTTCTCAGGACTTTCAGTTCCGTCAGATGAAGAAGATCCGTGTGTTCGAGTCGTCTGCGGATCTTCCTAAGGAGCGCTACAGTCTCCTTGCCATCTCTAACAAATACGGCCTGACGTTCGCTGGCAAAGACAAGACACTGAAAGTGTTCTGGACAAGAGATGTGATTGCAGTCGGCCGTCTGGAGGGAAACCCAAACGAGACAGGTATGAACACTCACATGAACGCTGCTCCACTCCACTGTGACTGAGCTCAGACTCACGTGTGTTTCATGTGTGTCTCATCAGTTGAGTGCTCCTGCGCTGTCACGGTGACCGTCGGTGTGGCGATGCATCACATGGCTCTGAGCAGCGATGAGCTCACGCTGTCTGTGTGCGGGATGGGGGACACCTCTGAGCTCACGCTGGACTTCTACGATGTCCGCACTTTCCTCAATAAGGTCATTCAACTCTCCTAAAACTACTTCAAATGTGATCCTCTTCAAGCAGGTCCTCATGTTTAGTTTGTGTTTTAGATCTTGAAGTCTACATGCATATCTGCAGCAGAAGCAGTGGAATTATGTGGCATGTACTTTAGTTCAAAATAAAGTCAAGTCACATTTATTTCTAAAGCAGCTTCACAGAAATAAACACAAAAATAACAGAATCAATGATGCAGACTTAAAGCTATTATACTTAATTTTGGACCAAACGATTTAGTTTTTTTTATTATTTTAACAGGATGGTATGAGACTTTGGTAAAAAAAGAATTGTAGACATGATTTAAAAAGGTTAAATGATTTTAAAACAAATAGTGTAATGTGATCTTCACAATCAAAAGTGACCGCCTTAGGAAATGAGTGGTAAATATGAAAATTCTGAGCAATGTTCTGCGATAGTCTACAGATCTGTTATGATGAAGTTTTTGATAATGTCCCATTTTGGAGTCCACATCAAATTAAATTTACAAGAGTGATTTTATACACGCAGAAAGCATATTAAATGCAAGTAAAGTGTCTGCTTTAATGATTCAAATAATTTTTGTAAAAAATAAAATATCAAAATATATTTGTGAATTAATACTTGGTCATCATTAAGTGTAACATATTTATGTAAAAATGAAACAACATACTTATTCTGACTTGTACTTATTAAAATATATCAAAGAATTAGTGATCATACTAAATTTGATTATATTTTAAATGATTAAAAACTTCTTGCTGACAAATGAGTTAAACCTAGTTGTTTGGATAGTGGTAAAGATTTTAAAATGACAATTAGTATTTTAGGGCTGCACTGTAATCCCTAAATAAGTCTTTCAATGTCATTTAAAGATTCTTGTCCTAAATATGCCTGACAAGATTTTTTGGTATTTGAACTCGTTACACTGAATGACATTTTAATGGGTGTTTTCAGTAAATAATATTTCAGTGGATTGTACTGTAACTTTTTTAAAAGCTAATTGTTCAGCTGGCAAAACATCCTCCTGAAAAGACTTTCAATAGACAAAAACTCCACAAAGCAGTTGTGAAAACTGCATGATTTTGGTCCTTTACACGGCACATGCTGCCACTGTAAAAAATTTAAGTCTATACCTCACTTTCATCCATGTTCATTTCAAACTTACAGGCATCTATTAGTTAAACCACGGCATTACATATGACTGCCTTTATTTCTCCCACCAGATGGCATTAGTTTGTTTTCCATCCACTGGGTTTCAAATACTTTTTTTTTTTTTTTTTTTTTTTGTTTTACTTAAACACTGCATTAATTTGAAATGACATTTTTGTTCTAATATTTGTATTAATTTATATAGAAATAAATTATGCTTAATTTAGAGGTGATTTTTGTTTAGTTCAGTGAAATACAGAATATTTAAAGAATAAATATTATTGAAACAACATATAGTACGTTCATGGATCAAGAATGTGAAGTATACCAAAGTGTTAATGTGTGTGTTTGCTCCAGCAGGACAGACAGGAGAAACATCCCTTCACCTCTTTCAGACCCGCGGCCGCTGCAGACACGCTGGTCCAGGATCTGAAGTGGAGTCCGGTGGACGCGTCCCGTCTGGCCGTGTGTCTGTCTGACGGCAGTATGATGGTGCTGGATGTTCAGGACTCTGTCAGTGTGGTCGCTCAGCTTCCTGCCTCTGAGGGAATCACCTGCGGTCAGTGTTTACTGTGTGCTGTCTTTATTCTCACAGTGCTAATCTTGAATAAAGTCATCAGTTTCCAGATGTCTCCACCACTGTTTTTTTCAGTGTTGCTGAGCGTGTTGATTCATACCTCTCTCTCTCTCATTGTAGTTTGCTGGAGTCCCAAAGGGAAGCAGGTGTCTGCTGGGAAAGAGGACGCTACAGTGGTTCAGTTCACTCCTGTACGTCTGTACATGACAGTTTATGACGGACAGATCCTCAGATCTTCACTTTACCAAGAATGATAACTATTTCCACACCATAACTGTTTTAATACTAACACTCAATAATGTTCTGTTCATTATAAACATGCTGCAGTTTTGTTGTCTGCCACTTTAAATGCTCAAGCTCTTTAAAGCAGGATGGATTAATGTTTTTATCATTCATCATTCTGAAAGTGATTCCACTGATATTATTCCTCTGTGTCCTTATTGTTCCAGTTGTGGTGTGGACTTGCTACTCTCATAGAGTTAGAGCGACTATTAAAACTTTATAGTTTAGGCTAGTGTCATGCTGTGTGTTTGTGTTTCAGAACTTACAGGCCAAGAAAGTGATCCCCTGTCCCAACTTCTACAGTCAGGATCACCCCGTCAAAGGTACAACGGCTCATATTTACTGTTCCTGTATAGATGTGCTTTCATGTCATGCTGTATGATTTATATTTACGAGATGAGCATCACCGCAACTTTAAGCCCAGACTTTGGCTTCTGATTTGGTATTGATCATAATGAGACTGTACTTTCATTATGACCAATCAGCAGTCTAATTGCAGTCTAAATTTTTTTTGCTGCAGGTTCGTGTTTGTAGTACTGCAAATTTTGGCGAATATTGTTGCTGTTATTATTATTAAAAACATATTAAACAGCGAATATTGTACTATATTGTATACATATTCAACTATATTATATTAAGTACAACAGTAAAATTATATTATGGCTAATTTCTTTATTTTCATAGATTAAACCATCAAGCTTTTTTCACTTGCAGCACATATATTTATTAATTCACATCTTTTTGATTTAATAATCGCACTGAGCTATATTGTGATTTTAGTTTTATTTCAACTAATCGTGCAGCCCTATCCCATCATTCTCTGTGATGGTGTGAGAATTGAAAAACACTTAGGTAAATATCCATTACACAAACCATTTGCTCGCTTGATAACATAATCTTGATACCATTATAAGTGGACCTCAGAGTACAGTACAAAATAAAAAAACGGCAGTTCATGATCCTTTTAATCATGCCTTCCACTCTCATGAGTAAGGATGTGAGCACTGGAGTCTGTTCTGATGTGTGTGAAATGTGTTTGTTCTCCACAGTGCTTGATGTTTTGTGGTTAAGCACGTATAACTTTGCGGTGGCGTATGCAGCGGCTGATGGCTCTCTGGAGACGCCGCCGGAGCTGGTGGTCGTGTCATTGCCCGTGAGCTACTCTAACGAATTATACATCGTAAAACTTTTCAGACACAACTACTGACAATGTGTCAACTGTGTGTGTGTGTGTGTCTCAGAAAAAGGACGAAAACAGAGACGAGCGCTATCTGAACTTCAACGACCTTGTGTACGGCACTTGCACCGAGAGGCAGCATCACTACTACCTGTGCCATATCGAGGACTGGTGAGACTCGTCTGCATGTCCTGTGCTCTGCATGAACCTTATTAGTCCACTGAGGACATCAGTTGTCATAAGTCAAATGAAACTGATTTCTCTTGTGTAGGGATTTGGTTTTGGCTTCATCAGCCGCTGCCATTGAAGTCAGCATCATCGCGAAACAAGAGGACAAGGTAAACACATCAGAAACATGGGTTATTATTGTTAACTAAACTCAGGGGTTAAATTGGGATTTGTTATGGGGGGGGGCTCTATGGTATCAGGTTTATACCATACCATAGAGCCCCCCCACATAACAAATCCCAATTTAACCCCTGCCTATATATATATATATATATATATATATATATATATATATATATATATATATATATATATATATATATATATATATGTTCTGTTTTCATTTGTTATATATATGTTTTGTTTCGTTTGAAAATTGTCAACCCTCGAGTTGTCCCAAACCTGTATGAGTTTCTTTCAACTGCTGAACACATAAGAAGATATTTTGAAGAATGTTGGGAGTCAGTCAGTTGACGGTAGCCATTGACGTCTGTAGAATGGAAAAAAGTACTATGGAAGTGTATGGGGACCAGAAACTATTTGGTTGCCAGCATTCTTCAAAATATCATCTTCTGTGTTCAGCAGCTGAAAGAAACTTGTACAGGTTTGGAACAACGTGAGGGTGAACAAATTATGACGATTCTCATTTTTGGATGAACTATCCATTGAAACAAAAAAAATAAAGTTAAACGGATTTTATTTCAACTAGGTATCAAGGCAACAATTTTCTTTTTCTATTTCCTTTTTTTTTTAGTTAAACTAATAGAATAACAGAACTAAAAAATAAGTATATAGGCATTTAAAAAAAATATGAAAATGAAAAATACTGAAACGTAAAATGAAAACGAAGTATAAAAATAAAAGATGTTTATAGCTTTTATAGATAAACTATACTAGTATCTCAGTAATAGTAAAATAAGTGTTAGCGTCGGCACTGATAGCGCTGCGCTACGGGAGTCACGAGTTCGAGTCTCAACTCGAGGACCTTTCCTGATCCTGCCCCATCTCTCTCCCACTTCGCTTCCTGTCAGTTTTGATCTTTCCTATCGTAATAAAGTTGAAAATGGCAAAAATAAATCTTAAAAAATAAATAAATAAAAACAAGTGTTAGTCAAAGAGGTCTGATGTGATGTTGTGTGCAGGTGAACTGGGAGCTGTGGCTGCTGGAAGATGCCAGTCGAGCGGAGCTTCCCGTCACCGAGAACAGTGAGGACACACTTCCTGTCGGCATGGCCATCGATTACACCAGCCAAGAGGACATACACCTCTGTAAGAGCTAATAAACTTCTAATGTCTGTTTAAACTATGATATGACATTTCTTTTCCTAAGAAAATGTTTCCTGTTGCTGTTGCTGACACATCCATACACAAAGAACAAAGACTCTACTGCTAATGGAAATGGTTACTTTTATGGGCGTTTGCACTTGTGTTCATGCTTTACAAGAACCAACTAACAGTACAAGTATCTCTGTCTTAAATTCTTTCATTCAAACGTTCAAATGCTGAAACATTTATAGAGTCAAATTCTCAAGCTTTTATTTGGCTGAATATTGGTGAAATGCTGAAAAGTCTCAGCACAAAATTGTTGGAAATGATGTGAACGTAAATAAAGTGATCCTAGCAAAAATTGTATTCCCAAGTGCACAATAAACTCACAACGCTTGCAGAGGTGGAGTTTGTGAAAAGCATTATTTTCTGTGCACTGAGCCACTTTGAAATATCGCTGTTTCAGTTTTATTGTTAAATTTATTCATCCTCATTTGTTTATATTAAAGTTGCACTTATAAATAATTATTAGTTTTTCATCCATTTGTGAACCCTGTTTTGTAAACATGGTGTTGTCATGGATAATGTTGTTTTGGTTGTAAAAACTTGTTGTCTTGCATCCTCAGCTGATGAGAAGAGGTTGCCTCCAGCGCCAACACTGATGCTGCTGTCTACGGATGGAGTCCTGTGTCCTTTCTCTCTACTGAACCTCAACCCAGGGGTCAAACAGCTGACCGTGGCTGCTGTCCCACTGCCTGAAGACGGAGAGAGAGCGCCTGCCGCCAGTAAGACCGCAGCCATTGTTTAAGACCCCAATATACTCGCGGCATGTTTTGTTCTTCGCAAAGAAGTTGGAGATACCTTTGCAGCAATATAAGCGCATTTGACCATGGCGCTCACGTCTCGCACATGAAACAATTGGGTCATTATTTTCTCTTAACTGTTCTCTTAACAATCACTGGCATAATGTCAGCATGTCTAATTCCAGCGTTTGGTAATATTTCTGTTCAAAATCCCAATTCCTGGATTTATAAAAATAAAATTGTGGCAAAACATTACATTCGAATAAAATTGGAAAAATTGCCCAGGCCTGCTTTAATAAAGCAAGCTGCTTTATATTACTGAACATGAAAAAACGGTGTCATTATTACTTTCAATCAGAATTACACTTTCATTTCTACTATAAAAGCAGCTTTTCAGTGTGTTCATGTTTTTACTCATGTCTGAACAGAACAAATGAACCAGAGAAGATTTCAACATATGTTTTCTACCTATTACGTAATTGCCACAGATCAAGTAGTTTGAAGGTTTTAACTAGTCAGAGTGACTTCTCTGAAAAGTTTCACCCTCAAAATGTTTTTGGCCTGGTTTTGTTCAAAGTAACGTCACACCAGTTCATTTAATTCCGCTTGAAGTGTTTCGGGCCTTTACTGTGCCAGGCAAACCTACATGTGCTTTGAAGTCAGTTTAATTAATTTTTAATTCACTAGCACTTTAAATCTATTATTGATTAACGCAGACAAACCATGATTTAGAAGTGATTTAAGATGCAGCGTTTGCTGTTCAGCACCAGTCCAGTGACTTTGTTGTGTTCTAACACACTTCGTTTCAGAGTCGTCATCCTCCTCTGTTGCTCCCTCCTCTGTTGCTCTCGCCTCTGCAGCGTCTTCCATCTTCCCATCTTTCCCAGCATCTTCTGGCATGGCCCCGCCTCCAGCCACCTTATCATTCACAGCCCCGCCACCAGCAGCCACTGCTGCCACCTCCTTGGCTCCGCCCACCTCTGCGTCCTCCACTGGTTTCTCCTTCTCTCTTCCTGCTCTGGGTTCTACCACCTCCTCGGGCTTCTCGCTGGGCTCCGCCACAGGAGGTTTCTCCTTCAGCGCTCTTAAACCCTCCTCCGATGCTCCTGCCTTCTCCTTTGCTTCCTCCTTGGTGCCGAAGGAGGTCAGCAGTGCTCCGGCAGCCACTCCTCCTCAGCGTCCACCCGCCATGTCCCCCATCATCAGCGGACCCAAAGTGCCGGCGGAGCCTGCAACACCTGCCATCAGGATGAACCTCACTGACAGGTAAGTGCGTGATCTCTGATATTACGTTAGATGGATAATCTTGAAGGATCAGCTGAGAGTTTACCGTGTTTTTCTTCAGGTTTCTGGGAGTGGACTCTCTGGGGTCATTCCCATCTGCTGCCCAGCCATTTTCTTTGACCTCCACACCCAAACCGGCAGCAGCGGAGGTCAGCGGTCCGACGACAGTGGCACTCAAACCAGCTGCCCCTGCAGGTACAAGCTCACCTCATCTTTTGTCCTACGTCAAAAATAAAGAACAAATTGGCATTTATAAAGGCAAAAACTGGCATGAATACGTATGCGTATGCCAGCTAAAGAGCTTGTATATAAACTTTTTGCACTCATATACCAGTAATTAAGCATCAAACATTTGTTAAAATGTAAAGGCCTTTCCACACTGAGCGCGAAAAAGTGAAACGAATATCGGACGCGATGACGCGCTGGAATAAAACAATAGATTTCTATGGATGTTTCCACATAGACCGCGAACATTCACACAACGAAAATGTGAATTTTTTTTTCCAACCAGCCCGACGAATCTTTTCAGTTTCGCAAAGCAAAAACGGGCCGTCCAATCAAATTTGAGCTTAGATCACGTGACTGGAGCAGCTGCTGTTGCACAAAAGTGTGAGAATTGTGGCGCTGTTTCGAAAACCAGTGTAAACAAACACCGAAGAAGAGTATCCCGGATAAGAGAAGAGAGTGGATGCTGAGTTCTTGTTATCATTGGTATTCTCATATGTTCTTTATACAGAAAAACATTTCTAATAATTCTCCACTGAATCATGTGATCTGTAGAGCACGTGCGCGAGTGTTATGAGTCAGAGTGCGTTCTCTCTCTAGTCTAGACCTTCCGTATTAAAAAAATTGAGTGAAATATTTTTCTACACATGAAATATGAAAGCAAATAGATATATGTGACCCTGGACCACAAAACCAGTCTTAAGTCGCTGGGGTATATTTGTAGCAATAGCCAAAAATACATTGTATGGGTCAAAATTATCAATTTTTCTTTTATGCCAAAAATCATTAGGATATTAAGTAAAGATCATGTTCCATGAAGATATTTTGTAAATTTCTTACCGTAAATGCATAACTTCATTTTTGTTTAGTAATATGCATTGCTAAGCACTACATTTGGACAAATTTAAAGGCGATTTTCTCAATGTTTAGATTTTTTTTTGCACCCTCAGATTCCAGATTTTCAAATAGTTGTATCTCGGCCAAATATTTTCCGATCCTAACAAACCATACATCAATGGAAAGCGTATTTATTCAGCTTTCAGATGATGTATAAATCTCAATTGTGAAAAATTGACACTTAAGGTTTTGTGGTCCGGGGTCTCACATGATTGTTTTGTATGCAGCTCATGGTATTTTTTTTTTTTTTTTTATAGCAATAAAGGATGTTTATGACAAATATTAGCAGTGTCGCATTATTAAACATAAAGAGTGCATGTGTCTGCTTATTATAGAACCAAAATCAACTATAGATCACAATTAGAAGTTATTACAAGCACTCGATGATGGTTTAAAGTGGATAAGCAAAGTCATTAATAATTACACACATTTTCAAGAGTAGCTTGATGCTAATTGTACTTCTAATTATATTTTAGGATGTAGCCTATTCTTGTAAGCATTATAGATAGTTTGTGTTTCTGGTGTAGAACCAAACTTTGTTTATCTTAATTTAGATGTTAAATCCATATACGAGATACATATCTGAGGAAAAATGCATTGTTGGTTGGCGCCACCTAGTGTGCAGGCATGAATTAGCAGAAGGCAAACAATCGTTTCGTGCTTGGTGTGAAAGCACCGTTCGTCGGCGATTCGCCTCGCTTTTTCGCATCATGCTCAGTGTGGAAAGGCCTTAAAGATGTTTAAATATGTCAGACTGACCTAGTGTTATATGCACAAATGAGCAACTACTTTGTAATAATTATAGAATACATTTCTTATTATCAGTGTTGAAAAGTTTTTCCAGCTTAATATTTTTGTGTAAACCGTCATACACTACCATTAAACAGTACAATTTAAAAAGAAAAAAATCATTTATTTTTATTTTAATGCTTTTAATTGATCAGAAGTGATAGTTGGAGCATTTGTAATGCTACAAAAGATTTCTATTTCAAATAAATGCTGTACTTTTTAACTTTCTGTTCATCTGTGAATCCAGAAAAATAAAATGCATCACTGTTTCCACAAAAATATTTGGCAGGCTGGCAGCACAACTGCTTTCAACATTGATAAAAAGCCAAAATGTTTCTTGAGCAGCAAATCAGCATATTAGAATGAATTCTGAAGGATCATGTGACACTGAAGACTGGATGCTGAAATTTTAGCATTGATTATAGGGATAAGTTACATTTTACAATATATTCACATAGAAACTTGCTTTTTAAAATATTTTATAATATTACTGTTTTTACTGTATTTTTGATGACAAATGCAGCATTGGTGAGCAGAAGAAACTTCTTTCAAAAACATTAAGAAATCTTAATTATCCCAAACTTTCAATTGGTAGTGTATATTACGGAATTTTACACAATATATGCAATTAATATAAATTAATAAAAATATATTATTCTGAACTTTTGAACATTGCCTCCACATGATGATATTTCTTCTGAACCATAAAAGGGTATCTGTAAACATTCTGTAGGTGATCCACTTGTTCACGTTACTCATGTTTTGAAGATAAACATTTTGTAAATTGTTTTATGTTGACATTTAGGATCATTCTACATCTTTAGGCCCCTGCAGTCATCAGAGATGCATTATTAAGATGTGAAATCTTGTTGTGTTGTAGTGTTGTCTCGGGCTGCTCAGAGCAGTGTTCCTCCAGCTCAGCCAAAACCAACTGCCATCGCTCCTCCTGTGTCCAGCGCTCCATCTGCACAGGTACACCACTGAAGATCTGATGAACCAGCGTCAGACAGGTCCAGTCTCATGTGTTCTGCACAGACTGATCTGAAGTGTGTTTGCTTGTGTTTTGTGGCAGGTCGTGTCTGTGAAAGCACTGGAGAAACACCTGCAGCAGAAGAAAGACTCGGACCCTGTCATGACTGGAATACTGGAGGAGGTAGAGTCTAATAATCACATTCACACAGTCGTTTCTGAGCACCTATCATACTGATGCTGATTGAGCGGCTGCTGTGTTCTCTTAGATCGGACACTTTGAGAAGGAGCTGGATGATCTGAAGACTCGCTGCAGAAATGCTGATTTCAGGGTGGGCAGCACAGATGACATGAGAGACCTGAGGAAAGACTCCGAGAACTTGCACGCCTTCACACTGGAGATCAAAGACGCCACAGAGGTGTGACATGCACATTTAACCACGCTGACAGCAGAAATCACCATGTGCTTCCTAGTTTGTTTTTTTTCTTCTTCTTTTCAGGAATTTCAGGAATTTCTTTTCAGGAAAAGAGAAAATGTAATGTTTTGATATTAATTTAATGTCTGTTTTTGATAATCCAGTGAATTAAAGTGAGTTGCCTCATTAAGAAAACATCAAATTAGATGTGCACAAATGAAACAATGAGATAATTCTTTGTGCAAAGACAGCCTCACATCATGAAACACCAAACAGCTCAGACTCAGAGCAGGTAAAGCGGTAAAGCGGTTCTTCCCATTCACTTTCTAGTTTATCGTGGCCCACCATAGTCTAATCTGTCCCGCCACAGTTTCATAAGGTGCCGGAAATATTTTTATACTTATCGTAACACTTATACATTTACACTTATCACAACGTTACATAAAAGGTCTGTAACATTGTGTTTTGCACCATTGCTTTGATAAAGCATTTAGCAAAGCCTAACTAAAAGCAAAATCACAATGGCTTAGTGTGTTTGCTTAACAAATTGAGTAAGTGTGTTTTTATGCCTGTTTTGGCTGGTTTAGGCATATGTCATGTCAGCCGACTTCCAGCACTTTTTCATATTCTTCATATTCTGTGTGGAAGTTAGTTCACAGCATTGACAGAAATTTATTGATCCATTAAGGGGCAATGTTTCCCCTCTTAAATCGATTTCCAGGTGTATTTTTAACTAACTAAACCACCAGTAGGTGGCATTAAGTCACTTTTTTTTTTTAATGAGGGAGTCATCTTTATGGATGAGCCATTGAATAATTCACTCAACTGATGAGTTAAAAAAATGCAGATTCATTCATTAACAGAACACAGCTCTGAGAATTCTGCTGTGGCTTTGTTTGGAACTATTTTCCTTGGCGGATTTGAGCAAAAACAATATTATGTCTAAAATATATCTCGCAGTATTAACTAAATGTTTATTAAACTCTTGTATGTAATCTGTCACACTTGCAATTGTGCTGATATTCAGGGGAAAAAACACTTTTACTCGTGTGGTATTGCTAAACTGTGTCATATGATATAAATATAAGACAAACCCATACAGGGGCATTTTTGCCTCCATATGTTAAATTCTGGGCAACATCACAAAGTGAAAGCATGATTTTAAGATGTGATTTTGTTTTCTTTTTGTATTGGATTAATGAACTTAAAAATCAGCTCCAGTGTTACCAAATGAATAAACTAATGCACATTTAATGCAAAATGATGCCTTTGACCAATGACGATCAAGAGTTTCTTAGAGTTGTGTTATAACACAGAATTTCATACCAGTCAGTTTCGGTTGATCATGAACCATAGATGTGACCGTAGTTTTGAGTTGTATGAATGCATGACTGACCAGCTCAAATTGTTGAACCCAGTCTCTCCACGGGGACATCAGCGCACTGAAGACCAGCCTGCTGGAGGGCTTCGCTGGAGCGGAGGAGGCACGAGCACAGAGCGAGCTCAACCGAGACAAAGACTACCTTCAGCTGCTCTACAAGAAACCTCTGGACCCTCGGCGAGAAGAACAGCTCAAGGTCTCGTCACCACCTCTGACAACTAGATCATCATTTGAAATGATAATGTGTACTGAAAGTGTGTTTTTGCCACAGGAAATCCGGCGCTTGTACCAGTACGTGAAGTTTGCCATGGAAGACGTGAATGACGTTTTGGACGTGGAGTGGGAGAAGCACTTGGAGAAGAAGAAAAAGCAGAGGTGAGCAGCTATGATAGTGTTTTATTACCGCACGTCTGTTCGCCCGTACTCCTGAGTGTCAGCGTTTGCTCCTGCAGGCACATGATCATCCCGGAGAGAGAGGCTCTGTTTGCAGCATTGGCCAATAACCTGGACATCATCAACCAGCAGAAACAGCGTCTTGACCGGCTGGAGAGTGACCTGCACAAACTGAGGCTCTACAGAGGGACGTCAGTGTGGAGCTTCATCAGCCAGACACCCTCTACCCCCTCAGGACAGAGGTGAGAGTGCACATCTGCCGCACAGGGCATCATGGTCGACCGATAGTGGATTTGGCTGATAATGTCTAAAATTTAAAAATATGGCCAGTTAACGGAGTTGGGTAGATTACTTACGAATTGTAGTCTGTTTACTGATTCCGAATTGCATGAAAAAAAATTGTAGTTAGTAACGTAATCAATTACATTGCACATTTTAGGTAATATAATCAGACTACATTTTTAAATTACTTTTGACCTAACTCGTTTATCACATTGATTTTAAAAATGGTAGTTTTGTACAATATTGATATAAAGTACAAAGAATAGGAAAATATATTCCATTCATTGTAATTAACAACATGAAGTGCATTAAACATTACATTACGTCAAGGTTTTCCAACCTGGGGTTCGTGAAGGAACTGCAGGGCGTTTGTGAGTTTAATGAAAAGCTAAGAATAAATTAAATCATAAAAATGTAAAATTAAGTCATTTGAAAATATCATAAATCTAAATAAAACACTAAATAAAAAAAATTACATTTGCTTACCTGCATGTCATGTGAGAACCGTGAACATGCAAATGTGATACATAATTATTAAAATATTTATTTTAAAACCTCCATGGGTACTTAAAAGTAATATATTAGATTAAAGAGGTTGAAATGACAAAGAAGTTTACGAATCCTTGCATTACATGTAAATAAGAAATAACGTGAATTTGTGCATTTTAATCTGTTTGAAAGACAAAATACATGGTTAAATAACCTATTGAGTGTTAATTAAAATAATAATTGTGTTCATTAGTTGTTGGTGCGATGTTGAAACTTTTTAAACCTGAAATGCTTTTTGTAAATCCAGTGGTCAAATGCTGTGTAGCACCTGAATAATGACTGATCTCTGTGTGAATGTCGACAAAACTGGAAGACATTCTGAATATATATATATAAGCAGTAGGCTGTTTTAGAAAGGATCATTTAAAAAACAAAAGAGGAATTAGGGGAAATCAATAATAATTATTATAATGTATTGCTATTGTGTGAGTAATATGTAATCATGTAATAAATAAAAAAAAGTAACTGTATTCTGATTAGAAGTATTTTAAAATGTAATTGAATCTAATTACATAATTTTTGGAATCTGGTCTAATCCAGATTACATGTAATCAGTTACTACCCAGTTAATAACAAGTATAATAACCCAGGGCAGTGACCACCATAGACATCGAGGGGGACAAGTTCACCCCAATAATTAGAAATGGCCAAATTGCCCCCACCCCCCAAATTAACTTTATAATTATTAAAGTTTATTGTCAGGATGACAAAATGCTTTAATAGTTACATTTTTAGGCTGGTCTGCCTCAGCAGTCTAACAGTGCATGGCCAATCAAATTAAAGTAGGCGGGGTTTACTGTTCACAGAAGCAGAGCGTAGGATGGAGGCAGGGGGCAGTGGAGGCAAGTGTTGAATGACAGAAATGTTAAAGGGCTAACAGTAATATCCAGCAATGCAAATTACTCAACTTTTTCTCAAAAATGGTATCAAGATTAATGTAATTCCCAACTAAATGGAACAAGACAAGAAACATTTCACATTTTCGACGTATTAGGCATGTCAATAATAGTGAACGTATGCATATTTTAAAATACTATTTCAAAATGACTTCCCAACTAGAATTAGACCTAGAATTCCATTTACTGTTCTATTTCTTTATGCTTTATTAAATAAATAAAAATATAAATAAATAATAGGTCTCCTCAGTGTTCAAGATATGGTTACGGCCTTGTATTAACATGATGATATAAATATTATTAGGGCTGTTGATTTGATGCATTAATTTGGTGCATTTAAATTGTGATTAATTTGCAATGAATTAGATTAATTAATCGGCACATCATGTAATTAATTAAAAAATAAATAGCTTGACAGGCCTAATTTTATTTTCACAGAATAGGCTATGATTTTATAATTCACTGTGTGTCGAGCCTTAATATGAATTATGTTTATATTGTATGATATAGTTAAGCAATATAAGCCAGAAAAGAAACAAAAAGTTCAAACATCCAGCAGGCAAAAAAGCTCAGTTAGGGTGCTGCTCAGATCACAAAAATCAATCACAACAAGAACAAGTTGGCGCACCAGAGCTCCAGAAATAGAAAGAATAATTTTAATTAGGGCTGTGCAATTAATCAAAATTCAGTTTAGATTTCGATTTCGGCCTCCAACGATTATGAAAATACAATAATCAAGATAGAACGATTATTTGCGTCCCATTCCGCCCCCTTTCCAGCAGTGGCTTTCACTCCTCCATAAAAGCCCATTTTCACGTGTAAATCAGTAAAATCATGTAACATGACTTTTGCAAAATGGGACGTTCTTGAGTTATTAAAGTTGGTTAGATTTATTAATGTTTTTAAAAGTGCGAAAGAGAACTTGCGCTGTTCCTCAGGAGGCTTGCCCTCAGAGACGGAACAGAACAGAGACATGTAAAGTCATCTTTTAGCTGAACATATGCGCCTCAACGGTCAAATACACGCAAAAATGTGTCAAAACGCAGCGCTTAGTGATTATTCACGTAAACCTTTGTCAGTTATGTAATAAATTAATGTAAACAGATGAGAATGAAAATACGTGTGTAACAGTAAATTGTATCTGTGCGGCTCTTAAAATTACAGCGGGCTATATTCCTGCTCCCGACTGTGGGCTTAATATTAATCAAACAACAAAAGACAAAGACAAAATCACTCACTGCTTTTCACAGGTCTTTTGTAGCTTTTATAAGAAACAAAGGAAGTTTGATTCTTACAGTGACGACTATGCTGTTTTATTTTACATTTGATTATTCAATTTCTATAGTAGGCTGTTAACTGAATACTGTAGACTTGCATTAAACTTTTTTTTGGTTATATGGCCCACTGATAATCGTGATTACAATATTAACCAAAATATTTGTGATTATGATTTTTGTCATAATCGAGCAGCCCTAATTTTAATGCATGTTCTCATCAACAGTGATTGTTCGAGACATATGGCTTTTCATCAGACACGTGCACCAGCACTCATTCATTGACTTGTGGGATAATTATTTATGATTCTTGCTGTCAGGATACTCATTTATTCACAGTGGTAATACTTTTTTGTAATATTTACAGATGAGTATAACACTGTAAGATGTAAGTTGTGCACTGAGGAAAACAAATGCACTGAATATCACACGCATCTGACAGCAGGAAAAGCCACATAGGTTTATGATTTAGTTTGAAGCGTTTCATAAATAACTTGGATTGTGCACTTATCCAGCACCATTTCCCTTTGTGTCCTTCGTTACATTTCCGATGTGTTTGCAGCATCATCCTGGGGGAAATTTGAAGCATCCATATTCACATGTTTTGTGTATTTTACAGTCTGGACAGTGAGCTGGAGAGTTTGAAGGATGCTCTTCTGAAGGCCAGCCTAGAAACGACACCTCAAGCTCCTGCCAAATCACCATGTAAGATCATCTCATGTTCAACAGTACAGTCTGAATTGTTCATGCCATTAGACTCAAGATGATTCAGCTCACAGATGAGCTGCAGTGAGATGTTGTTGTTCTAGTTTGACCTCCCTGATATCACTCTGTGTGTGTGTGTGTGTGTGTGTGTGTGTGTGTGTGTGTGTGTGTGTGTGTGTGTGTGTGTGTGTGTGTGTGTATGCAGCTAAAATGACCCCAGCCAAACAATCTCAGCTGAGGAACTTCCTGTCAAAGCGACAGACTCCACCGGTTCGCTCCACAGCTCCAGGTACATCAACTGTGTGTGCCTGTGATGTGATTGTGCATCTAGGGGTGTTACATTGATTAAAAATAATTGATAACTCAATATTTTTCGTGATTTTGTCGATAGCTGTAAGGCAGTGTTTTGCTGGGTGTGTTTTGGTGCTGGTTCTTGGCTGCTTTAGGCATGTCATGGACAAGATTTTCATATTCTTTGCATGGCTCATGTACAAAGAAGGAACTTTTTCATTAAAGGGTGACATTTGCCTTTTTAAACTGATTTACAGGGAATTTTTTCCTTTTTAAAAAAAGGCATTTTATTCTAACCTTATTAGATGTATGCGTCATCTTTTGTCAAACTCTTATCTTTAATCAGTAAATTCAATTAGAAAAATAATACCCGATACGATGTTACCAATCAAATTAAATTGCCCTGCAGAAGTGACATTTATAACAATACTAAATAATGCTATGAGATTAATGTTTTCAAAATAATTTAATATTGAACGATAATGAAATACAATTTTTTTTTTTTTTTTTTTTAATGAAATGATGCCTCGATGTCTTAATGAGTGAGTCAGTGACTCATTCATTCAACTGTTTTGTTCAAAAGGCTGATTCGTTCAGGAACGAAGCAAATGAATCATTGATTTATTCAAAAACACTGATTAATTCAGGAACGAAACACTTCTGTGTTACTCGGAGATGTTTACTCGGACAGTTTTGGTTTTGTTTGGAACTGTTTTCATAGAGTAAAAACGGACAATATTGTCTAAAATGTAACTCACAATATTAACTGTTGTATATAATCACATTTGCAATCGTATGATACTTGCTCGTGCTTGCTCATGTGACATAAGACAAAAACTTAAACGGGCATTTTTGCTCCTATATATTGAATATATATCATATATATAATATATAATAATAATAACCATATATAATATCATTCTAACTGCATTCTACTAGTCTGCATCATGCAGTGAAAGCTTGAACTATCAAGGCGTTTTTGAAAATTAATTTTTTTTTTTTTCCCCCTGCAAAAACAACCTGTGTGAGATATTGTATTGAATACGATACATGCCGGACACCCCTGTGTTTGTCTCATATGTCTCTCTCTGTTTCTCAGCCAACCTGTCGCGGTCAGCCTTCCTGTCTCCTCAGTTCTATGAGGATCTG
The DNA here is from genome assembly GCA_039654775.1 of Spinibarbus caldwelli. Classification (NCBI taxonomy): domain Eukaryota; kingdom Metazoa; phylum Chordata; class Actinopteri; order Cypriniformes; family Cyprinidae; genus Spinibarbus; species Spinibarbus caldwelli. The sequence continues at coordinate 8,388,638 of CM077222.1, read as the reverse complement.
GACGAGGTGAGCTCCAGCTCTTCTCTGTCTCAGCCTCTGGAACCCGAGGACTCACTAGCAGTGGCAGAGGAAGAGGACGAGCCGGCGCCCATCCCGGTGCTGACGCCCTCCGTCTCGAGACACCCCGCGGTGGTCCGTACACCCTCCATACAGCCAGGCTTCAGTATGCAGTCCAGTCCGTTCAGCAGAGTCCAGACCATCCCCATACCTGTCATCAGCCCCGGTGAGGTTCAAACCACACCAACACGTGATACTGGTCTTGTCAACATCTTTAGAACATCTCTTGCATGTGTTGCAGCACCAAAGATAAACATGGACAGTGCTGATAGCACAGCATTAGCCACAAAAACAGTCAAGCATGGCGCTCCGCCCACAGAAAAGTTCACACCTACCACAATCCCTGCCCCCCAGGCTGCAGGAAGAGCCGCCCTCAGCAGACACATGACCAGCCAGAAACCAGGTACAAACATACTGTTCTTCACAGATCTGTTGTAATCCACATTTACACACCATACACACGTTTTCATCATTTCAGCCAGTGAGTGATTTTGTTTTGGTTTGTGTTATTTTAAACTCTGTGGAACTGATCTTTAATATTAAAGTCTTTATAATTATGCATTTGGATCAGATATCTTATTAGTTATCAGTAAGTCTCCATCAGTCTTATCTGGACACTTTTGGGCGACACTGTATGTCAGACCTACAGCATCTTTGGACTGTTAAACAGACTTAATTATTGTTACAGATGTATGTACACTGCCTTGCAAAAAATGTAAGTGGCAGTAAAGACATTTATATTGTAACAAAAAAAAAATTCAAATAAATGCTGTTCTTTTGAACTTTGTTCATCAAAGAATCCTGAAAAATAAAATGCATCACAGTTTCCACAAAAATATTGGGCAGCACAACTGTTTTCAACATTGATAATAATCAGAAATGTTTTCTGAAGGATCATGTGACACTGAAGACTGGAATAATGATGCTGAAAATTCAGCTTTGATCACAGCAATAAAATACACTTTAACATATATTCACATAGAAAACCGTTATTTTAAACTAATAATGTTTCTAAATGTTTACCTTTTTTTTTGCGCAAATAAATGCAGCCTTGGTGAGCAGAAGAGACTTCTTTCTCAAACTTAAATGTTTTATATTAATAAACATTAATGTAATACTATATAATACACATACAAACATATTGTTTGTTTGTTTTTTGTTTTGTTTTTTTTACAAGATCAAGATTGTGGGTTGAATAGATGAATGTACAAGCCTACACTATGAAAATGTGTATTGTTGGTTCTGTCTCTATTTACAATTTATTTTCATAATTTAATCGCCTGTTAAGTTTTTTGCATTCTATGTACGTCTCTAAGAAAACGAGCTCATAAAAGTCACATTTATTAGTTATTTAAGAATAAGACATAATGTGTGTCCTATTTTTCACTTTTTTGTGACATTGTGTAATGTGTTTAAAACATTGTTCACTTCAAATGGAAAATAGGGAATGCTTCTTTGTAGTGTGACATGTCAACCACACGAAAGCATTATATAATGGTGTAATTAAGTAATTATTGACTTTTCCCGGTGCTCATATTGAAGGCTGTGGAACACGTGGATGTGCAGATGTCAAAGTGATCAGAAATGTGACATCTGACATGTGTACTAAATTAATGTCAAAATATCCCTTCTGCTGCTGTGAGCTATACATGCACCTCCGTGTGTTTTTACCAGTATGTCTCTTTCATTTTCTCCAGGAGCGTCTCTGACAGAGTCCACGCTCAAGACGGTTCCTCAGGTGGTGAACGTACAGGAACTGAAGGATAAAGGTCCGCCCATACCTGTGTCCACTATCATCAGGTGAGAGAACCACAGCAGGGGAATTATGGGCCATTTTTATGATTTTTTTTTTTTTTCACATGAATAAGCACTGCTGGTTGCTCTTCTTCAGGACAGATTGAAAATGCATGCAGAATACCTCAGACTGGGTTGTTTTGTCTTTTTAACCACAGCAGTTCATTTGCTGTGACAGAGAGCTCACGGCACAAATAACACACACTCGTTATGCACAACAGAAGCATGTGCTCAGAACAAATCTGATGTTCATTCGCTGTGCTGCCTGTGTGTGTGTGTGTGTGTGTGTGTGTGTGTGTGTGTGTGTGTGTGAAATCCTCTCTGTGCATCTAAAATGAGGTCGTCGTCAGGGTCCGATTGAGTCTGTGTTTATTATGGGCTCTGTGTGTACGGCGTCCTGTTTTAATCTTACACATGAGCTCATTTGCCCTAAGGGGTGCATTTAGACCACATTGCGAGCGCGCTCAGACCCTCTTATCTGCAGCACTACTTGATGAACAACAGCTGCTGCACGCGTGACACGTGTGCTGACCTATGAGACCAGCATCAGCTCTGTTAAATGTAGAAATGCATGTTAAAGGATAAAAGCTTGAAGAACTTTGAATATTCATAAACCAGCATTTGACATTTGCTGGACTGGACGGTTACATGACCACAAATCTTTCCATCACAGCACATTAGTGTTTGGTTTCTCTATCAGCTGACTGACTTACAGTAGGTTGAAGGTTTGAAACTGTCATCACTAGATATGAATCATTTGCTGCCTGCTAGTGTGTTTATTATGTGGATTTTACAGGATCATTGTTACATGTACTTAATAATACATGTACTTAGTAATAACAATTATTTAGGCATAAATGCAAGAAAAGAACCTTTAACCAAACCCTAACCCTGTAGTAAGTATATGTTAATAACTATTACTTAGTGTTTATTTGTGTTATTACACTGTAACAAGGACACCTTAAAATGAAGTTTAACATGTTGTCAGTGTTATAGTTATCATTGTTGACAATAATCATTATAGTTATGATTATCGTTGTCATTAACATTTCTATTTACAGTATAGTTATTAAAGTCATTAATGTATTAGTGTTCACGATCAATGTCAATAACTATAAATGTTAATAGAGGTATTGTCACTAATTTTTAATATAGTCATCATTACTTATAGTTGTAACAATAACTAATGTAAATGATAATAGTTATCAAAGGTATCGTTAACATTTTACTTTTTAATAAATGTCGGTATTGTTGATGTTATTGTAGTTGTTATGGTTATTATTGGTTATCGTAAACAGTTGTCATTTTAGTTGGCATTTTATTGCTATAGTTGTCAGTATTAATGTTATCAAAGTTATTATAGTTTTATTGTCATTTTTATAGTTTTATCGTTATTACAGCTATAGTTGTTAACATTAACAATAACATCACTATAATATCATTATCACGGCCATCATTAATGTTTTAGTTATCGCTTTAAATGTCAGTATCATTACTGTTATCATTAGTTGTTCTAGTTATCATTAGTTATTGTTAACGTTAACGTTATTGTTATACTTTGTTATCGTAACACTTATAGTACATGTACATTAGTACATGTGTAGTTAACATCATGGTTATTAATATTGTAGTTATAGTTGTTGTTAACATCACGGTTTTGTTACATTAACTGTTATTGTTATAGTTATTGGAGTTATTGTTAATGTTTTATTCATTGTTATAGTTTTCAGAATCTTTAACATTTAGGTTATGGTTGTAGTTGTCAGTGTTGTAAATGTTATAGTTGTCATCACGGTTATAGTTATCGTTATCATTAACGTTGCAGTTATCATTATAGTTAGCATTAACATTGATGTTGTTGTGAAGGTGTGTGTTTTGTCCAGTGTTGTGCACTGACACACACGGCAGGATGTAAGCGTTTGTGGTCAGCATTGTGAGCAACATGATTTGACATCATTTCCTGCACTGACGGCCTGACTCAGGCAGTCCGAGCTCAGTGGAGGTGTATCTGATGTCTAAGCGTTGTGTTACACGCGAGCAGCGAGACTCCTCATCTATGTGTGAATGCACAAGACCGTGTGTCCCATGCAACTTTAACCCAGACACATGTATTATTAACGCTCGAGCTGCTCAGCCTGAGGCAGTGGCTGCACACAGGTCTACACACACACACACACACACACACACACACACACGTGGCTGTGGCTGTGTTCAGAGCTGCAGACCACCACAGTAGTCCCACTGTTTTTGCAGTATGTCACTGATCAAATACATCTGACAGAATCACGATGCAACACACTCTAATCCCGAACTTCCATGTCCAGTGTGAACTGAGAAGTGATTTTAACTGCAATATCTTTCTTGACTCATTAGATCAGACTGCTAGAATATACTCATTTTTACACCGGGTTTAATTCAAACTTCAAACAAGTTTATTTCCTGTATAGTGAGGTCTCTTACGACAAATGTGGTGAGGACACAAATAGCATGTAGTATACTAGCATTTCAAACATTAACTATTCTGTACTGCATGCAAAAATTAGTTTGCATTGAATTCAAACATTATCATGTTATTATTTCATTTATAAACCATTTTTATCTGAATTTCTGCACAAATTAAGACCCGTTCACATCAAGATTGATAACTTATGTTAGCATTCACACCAGCAGACAATAAGGTTCTGTTTATTATAACCATGCTCTGCAGTTTTGTCATGTGATTCTTTAAATGCTCAAGCTTTTTAAAGTTGGTAAATATTGTCATATAATTAGAACGATTATTAAAACTTTATAATTAATCATTATAGTTATTGTCCTTGAAGTGAATGGGCTTTTATGCCTTTACTAATAAATAGTTACTCATAGCAGGGCTTCAGACAAAAATAAAATCCATTAAAGAGCCACTGGCTTCTATAAGAAACAAAATTAGGTGCCAAATTATTTTTGGGTGCCACAGAATAAACGTTATATTTTTCTTTTCTTTTTTTTCAACACTTTAACATTTCAGTCATACCTGTCATGTGTTTGTCTCATCTTTTCTTGTCTTTTCCACAGTTTGAAACACTAAATGAGTGATTACGTGAGACTTTTCAGTAAGCTCTATTATAAAATAGCCTACGTTTTGATGTCCATTAATGTTTGTTTCGTACTATACTAGTAAAGAGAAAGACATGATGGGTTCACGTGCGTCTTGAACTGAGATGTTAAAACAATTGCTTGTCGCATTAAAGAGCGCCAAAACTGTATTTATTGTTTAAATTTCGTTATGAATTTGGCAGAATTTTAAAGCTGATACTTTATTAAGAGGTAACGAAGCACAAAGCACATTGCAATTATTGGATGGCAAGTACGCTACAAATAATATGAAGTTAATGTATTAAGAGAACACAGCATATAGACTAAAGATCTTGATAACAAGGGGCCATATTAGTATCAATTCTAAGCGAGAATTGTTAACGATATTGTTAATGTCCACACAGTTGACAGCTTTACCTGTTGTAGTTTAAGTTATGCACGAAATAGACATTGATTTTCTGCACTTTTACTTTGCATGTCTGTCATATTCGATCTCTCTCACGCTGCCCAACTGGAGCTGCTTTTAGCAGGTGTGCTGTCAACGCTGCTGTTCGGCAGAGATGAGGACTGTTTGAAAGTCTTTTTTTTCACTAAAACTTTGCGCATCATCTCAGGTTATTACGTCAACATAACAAAAGATGTGATCGCAAAACAATCAGGGAAAAGGCATTACATGCAAAAGCCGTTACATGTAAATTTATATAGTCACCAATGGCGACCTCAGCAAAAAACTTCACTCACAAATTAATATTTTTGGTCGCAAATGTGACTGTTTTAGTTGCAGTCTCGAGCCCTGCATAGATTGATACTGTCCTCCCCAGTGTGTACTGCGCAGTATGCACTAAACTGCTGTCTCAGCCTGTGTGTGTGTCTCTCTTCCTGTCTGTATTGATCTCTCATACTGATGCAGAAAGACAGATGGGAAACATCCTCACACACACATACTTGCATTTGTGGTTTACGGGGACTCTCCATAGGCGTAATGGTTTTTATACTGTACAAAGTGTATTTTCTATCCCTACACCAACCTTACACCTAAACCTACCCCTTACAGGAAACTGCTGGCAATTTTTGAATTTCACAAAACACCATTTTGTATGTTTTTTTTTTTTTTGTTTTGTTTTGTTTTTTTTTTTAAGCCTTTTGTTTTACGGGGACACATTTGTGTGCTCAAACCATGACACACACAGTACACACACACACACACTTGTGTTCATTAGGTTTGTTCGCCGTGCAGAGGTCAGGTGATTCAAGCGCTTCAAGTGCAGAGCACATCTCTCCTCTTCCTCTGCTCCAGTTACTGCTCTTCTTCATCATCATCATCGTGGTCACATGAGCGTCGGCCGTTCTGCCTGCTCACTCTGTCTGTCTGACCAATGCTGCGGTGGCTGATATTTGTCCTGAACAGCCCGCAGGACACTTTCCACGTGAACTTCCTGTGCTGTATGAGCACCACGATCACAGACTCAGACGGGAAGGATAAACAAACGTGAACACAGAGCATCAGACCCCTTTTGTTCACTCAGGATGTTTCTCAGATTCATCCCAGCATCCCTGAACACAAAGGCATTCATCTGTAAATATGAGCTTTTCACACATATTAGCCTATTTTCATCCAGCCAAAAGCATGCTAGTGCCTGCAAAACACATTAGGACACCAGTGAGTAGAGCTGTGCGATTTGGGTAAAAAATATAATTTGGTCACAGTTTGGCCCAAAATTGTGCTTATTAATATGGCTAATTTATTTTAACTATTATTTTTTTAAAAACTGCAAGGTTACCTGGTAACATGCATGCAGCCTATAACTCTAAATCATTAGAAAGGTCTAAGATTTTATTATAAAATATTATACTGTTATGATAAAAATCTGCAACATTAACCTCTATTGCTTTAACTGAAAGGCTAACAGTATAGTGAGATGGGAGAAATCATTCCGACCTCCTCTAATTGTATAATTTAGTGGAAATTTAAAAGAGATATAGAGGTATTTTTCTAAATGTACACACTTTGGGACTGAAGGGCCTTATGAAGTTGTTTTGTGCAGTTTTTTGATCACAAATTAATGAAGCAGACGCAATGGTTTCCTCTTTTTTTACAAAACTGCCTGGAAAATGTTTTCATAAAACACTCACGTTCTTAAGTCCCTGTGCTGTTTGATTGCTAGAAGTTGTCCCCTGAGTTGTCTGAATGACTCAGTCACGTTTTATGTGTGTCTGTAGCGCGTCTGTTCCAGCACCGGCGGCTCAGGTGGTTCAGCAGGTTCTGGCGACAGTGGAGGCCAGTAAAGTGAGTCGCACATGAGCTCCTCAAAGCACCAATCACAACACTACAGTTACTGCTGATTGAAACGCCAGACTGCTTTTTAACAGAATTCAGTGTTTGTAACAATGATTTCCTCTTACAAATCACACACAGAACATCTTCAGTGAGCAAACGTCTGTCGTTTGGTCTAACTATTGTTTTTACTTGCAGAATTCCTTTCAAGGTGCGTTAAAGGTCTCCATGCCGCTGGCAGGTCCGGCGCTGACTCCATCAGGTAGTTTTGTGTTTGGTGAGTGTGACTCTGAGTTCCCACAGTAGTACAAATAGTTCAGTATAAAGTAGAATAAATGCCAAACACCGGTAGATGAGGGCTGCACTACTTTGTTTATACTCTAGTACCTGTGGAGTAATGCTGGTTTGAGTGTCGTAATGAGCTTGTTTCTGTGTGGGCTGCTACAGGTGGAGCTGCTAAAACTGAGGCAGGAGCATCTTCATCCATCAGTGAGAAGAACTCAAAGGGCTTTTCATTTACTGCTCCGTGAGTTACTAAACATCATTACAATGACCACCTTCATCTCAATACAGGTCTTCATGGTTGTTGACTCTTATGAGTGGTTATCTTGATCTAGTCTATATTATTCATACAGATTTGTGCACTCACTGATTCTACTCCATATGTTAGTGGCTCTTTTGATGTACTGGAATATTAAGCATGTATTGTTTGCATATGAATATGAACACCAGAATGTGGTTTAGATGCAGAATCTGCTGTTTCACAGGTCATCAGGGTTCAGTTTCGCTCCTCCATCACAGGACACCAACAACACTCAAGGTATCATCTCCATGTGTGTCTCATGTCATTTAGAAAGGCAAATTTTTAATGTTACTTACTATATTTTAGTTTTTAACACAGCTTTTGGTTAGAAAATGTCAAGGTTTTCAGTGCCATTCCATTGGCCAGGAGGGCCTGAAAGAATCTGCAGAAATTTCCACATAATTTAGAGCAGTGGTTCTCAACCGAGGGCTTTAGCAAGCTTCCAAATGGGCCTCAAAATAACCTGAATTTTTTAAATGAAGACAAAACAATCTTTCGAATAACATAAAACTAAAAATCAAGATAACTTATGGAATTCTAAAATTAATTTTTTTATTTTAATTATTACTTTAGTTGCTTATGTTAATCTTTGAATCCTCCGAATAATTTGAAATTGAATATTAAATAATTGAAAAAGTTCTAAAATCCACTTAGCACAATTCCCCCAAATATCCGTCAAATTCAGTGCAGAATATGTGAGAGATTCTGCAGGTTCTGGACCTTCCAATGGCTTATTGGTCACATTGGCTTATTGGTATTGGGCTCTCTTAGTAAATTTTTTTTTTTTTTCCTACTTTTGCAAATAGGAAAGAGTTCTAGCCTACCAGGCAAGTTCTCTTTTGCAAGCAGCACGGGAACAAATATGACATTTGGTCCCGTGGGGTCTGAGGAGCCGTTTTCCTTCACTTCAAAACTGTCATCTCCTGCACAGAGCGTGAGCTCCTCTACACCACCTCCTGAGCCATCTAAACACCCTCAAGCTCCCAAAGTCCAGGGCAATTCTGGAGAAACTCTCGGCTCTTTTTCTGGCTTAAGAGTGGGCCAAAGTGAGGAAGGAAAGGAAGCCCCCAAGACCACCTTGGGTTTCACTTTTGGACAACCTGGCAATGGATCTACAGGATTTGCTTTCAGTTCTGCACAAATCAAGCCTGCTGAAACTGGAAGTTCATCGGAATCAACAGGCACTGCAGCAGAGGCTCCAAAGACGACTACGGCACAAGGATTTGACTCGTCTACGTTCACCTTTAAACCACAGGAGGGAACTGTTTCCTCAGTAAAGCCAAGTTTCACCATTCAATCGACATCTTCGTTTCCACCAGCTGCCACTTCTTTCGACAGTCTATTGCGAGCACCTCTATCAGAGACGCAAACTCTTCCAACAAAGTCCCTCCAGCCAGAAATGACGACTTCAACTGAGCCGGCTCCCTCCACTGATACTGAATCTAAAGAACCTCCAGCAGAACCCAGCCCTAAAGCACCAACCTTAAGTGCTCCATCAGCCATACCAGTCACTGAAGCCGCTGTTCCCACCAATACTGAGCCCACTACAGCACCTTCCAACAAGCCCCTAACTCCTCCAACTCTTGAGGTCTCTTCCACACCACCTCCATCAATTACCCCACCATCCGAGACACTGGCGCCTGTCTCTGAGCTTCCTGCAGCAGAGCCAGTCTCTGATCCTGCCCCTGAGACCACCAGCACTACCACAACCACTCCTGCACCACAAGAGACACCAGCAACCACCCCATCCTCAGCTCCAACGTCTGAGAAACCAGGCTCAATCTTCGCCCCACCTTCAGGTGGCACAGACAGTCTGACTGTAGGAGCCATGAATCTCACCAGTGTCGTCACTACAGCGGCCTCCTCTGCCCTATCTGCAGCCATCACCACCAGTGCAGCTCCAACCCCAGTCTTCGGGCAACCCACTTCCGCCGCTCCAACCACCGTGTTCGGGTCTACCGTCTTTGGTGCCAATTCTACCACCTCTGGCTTTGGAAAGCCTGCCTTCGGACAGAGTCACGGTGCAGGATTCGGCCAGCCTGCAGCCTCTGGTTCTGCTAGCGGCTTCACATTTGGTCAGCCAGCGTTTAGCGCAAATTCTGGGTTTGGGCAGCCGACGGCAGCCACCACCACGTCAGCCACGAACAGTGGAGGAGGAGGACTGTTTGGATCCTCTAGCACAAACAGTGCCAGTTCCTTCTCTTTTGGAGCCAGCGCAACCAGCTCTGCAGCCAGTACTGGCACTGGGCTCTTTGGCCAGAGCAGCGCACCTGTTTTTGGACAGTCCAGCTCAGGCTTTGGCCAGGGATCCATGTTTGGCAGCAACACCACCACAGCATCTTCCTCTGGATTTGGCTTTGGACAACAACCAGGTGGGTTTTTAGGAAGCGCAATACTCATTATGGCCTGTTTCCACAAATTCCGACAGGGAAGAATAGGATGTTGAAATTATACATGAAGTTTATTGGATAAGGCCCAGGGCTGGTGCTAACTGAGAAGTTGCTTTATTGATCCCGACCAGGGGTGTTGCTAGACCCTTTTTTACTGTGGTATGAACCCCTACGAAATACTACTGCTAAATCTTCGTCTTACACCATGTCCTAACTACACATGACACAACGCGAAATTTCTATTTTAGAAATGGTTTCTATTTCTGCGACATTGCAGCTGGAGCAACAACATATAAACTATGACAATGATAATCTCAGGTACTGATTATGCGCTTTATTCAATGGTAAAAGTGTCTAAAGTGAGTTTGAATATCATTTTGCGTGACCTTTATAGCCATACTGAAAGCAATAACAGATAGTTTACCCTAGATCTTGAAAACAAATTAAAGCAAAGATGTACGTTAAAACTGTGAACTCAATGCGAAACAACAAGCATATTCCATGACAAAGATAGTATCAGTCACTCAGTATGTACATTTAATAATGTTAAAAAGGTTTCATATTTATGAATTAAAATATAAATTTATCCATTTCGTTGCGAGTGGAGTGCGCTTCCAGAGAGAGCCCGCCCACACAGGCTTTTGATTGGCTGATATTTGATTGATTCTGTCACGTTGCGTTGTCGTGTCATGTCGCCTCTGGTGTGGACAGCCAGAATGTTTGTTGCTGGAGTCTTGTTGCAACGTGTGTAGTCGGGACACGGTGTAATGGTGGAGATTACCATTTACCAACTTGAGTCGTTTTCCCTGTTAAAGGGATACTCCACCCCAAAATGAAAATTTTGTCATTAATCACTTACCCCCATGTCGTTCCAAACCCATAAAAGCTTTGTTCGTCTTCGGAACACAATTTAATATATTTTAGATGAAAACCGGGAGGCTTGTGACTGTCCCATTGACTGCCAAGTAAATTACACTGTCAAGGTCCAGAAAAGTATGAAAAATATCATCAAAATAGTCCATCTGCCATCAGTGGTTCAACCGTAACGTTATGAAGTGACGAGAATACTTTTTGTATGGAAATAAAACAAAAATAACGACTTTATTCAACAATTTGGCACCGTAACGTCAACATAGAGTATCGTTGCACGCAAAATGCATATGCTCTTCCATGTCAGCCACGACACACAGATATGTTTTCTATGTGGATTTACGCTTTGATTTGAACGCAAACAGCGCATCCCTATGTCGCGGCTGACACGGAAGAGCGTACCGAATTTACATATTTACAGACCACTGTATGAAATAGAACTTGCAAATGTCTTTTATCATGTGTCAGCGATGAAGCAGCTCTTCATTGCATGTGCAGGTTGTGTACAAGCAACATTCTATACTAAAGGTTAAGACAATTTATATCCATAACAGTACTAATGAAACGCTAGAAACGCTTTAGGAGCGAGACATGAGCCTTCAGCAGATCAGTACTCTTAAACCCAGAGGGATTGTCCCACATTTATACAGAGCATCTTGATGTTACGCCACCCGCTCACTATGAAGCCCACAGCACATCCACTAGGCTGTGTATTTAATTAATTCAATTGAAGCCTTTTGCAGTTTAATTATCACACTGGGCCATATTGTGAGTATAAAATGATTGTGCAGTCATGTTTGTGAAGTTGCAGAAACAAAATTCGCTTTTCCACCATTGTGCCAAATAGCTGTTATTGTTATGGTTTGCTGTGCTGTGAAATCAGTAAGAATTTACACAACAAATACATTTATCCATTTGGCAGACGTTTTTATACATAGCCACTTACATTTTATTCAAGTTACCCATTTTATCAGTTATTGCTTTCTGTGGGAATTGAACCCATGACCTTGCTAGTGCCATGCTCTACTGTTTGTGCTACAGGAATGCATCAGTTGTTAACCTGATAATGCCTTGATACTGTATGTAAACTATGCAAGGAATCACAGGCAATGAAATAAGAACCACAGGTTATGAATTGTTAAAAAAAAAAAAAGCAAAACAAAAGAGCTCCTTTCTTAAGTGTTTGAAATGCAGCACTGTGTTCATTTACACATGAGCAACTCATGATCCAGTGTTTTCAGTATCTCAGAACAGTTCACAGAAAATTCTGCTCCATATGAACTCCTATCTTGGTCACTTATAATGTGCATTTGAAGACGCAACATGTGCATCCCAAATTTGTAATGCAAATCAATTATATTCTCAACAAAAGAAAAGCCTTAAGATCTCTCTTCTGTTTTCCCACGAAAATGAAAGCCCAATGTTTTACTGTTTGACAGTGAATAAATTAAGTCATCCATAAATATTAGTGTTGTAATTTAATAGTTGATTTATAAAATAGTAATAATAATAATAATAATAATTTATTTTAAAATACAAAAGTAGTATTATTCATAGTAAGATTTTTCATTATTGGTTTGTTTCATTTATTTGTGTTTTAAATAATAATTATATTAATATTTATCAATGTTTATTTATTTATATTAATAGATATTTATTACTATTATTATGTAATCATATTAAATGGGTTCTATAAACCCCCACCCCGTGTGAATGTGGCCTGAGACAACTGAACTGAAAAAAATGAATGCAAACTACAGTGGCGGCCAAAATTATTAGAACACTTGGCGTATTTAAGAGGTTTCAGTTGTTTTTGTTGAATTGGCCATTACAATAACCATAAAACGAACTATTGCCGGAACTACCTGCGACGGAAGGAATCTGTTGGAACACTGAAAATGATGGACTGGCCCCTCAAAGTCCGGAACCTCAACCCCATCGAGCAAAATTGGGGGCGAGTTGGAAAATAAACTGGACATATCTGTTGTACATTCAAAGGAAAGCCTTTGGCTTGAGTTGCAGAAAACATGGGATAACATTAGTGTTGATGTTCTCAGGAAATATATTGACACTATGTCAGAGAGATGTGCTGCTGTAATTGCTGCAAAAGCTGGACATACTAAATATTAAAGTTAAAAGTGGATAAAAACAGTATGACTCACTTCATCTGATGTTTTTTGTGCTTAGAGCAACCATCTGCATATTTCATGAACATTATGAAATGAAATCATGTTTTGGAGGCAAACAAATGTCAGTATTTTCAGATCTGTCAGGTGTTCTAATAATTTTGGACACCACTGTATATAGGGTAAGCATTTTTCCTAAAATCATTTTAAAAATCCTCAGTAAATCCACATTCTAAAGCTGATAAGTAAAAACATTTGGGAGGTTGCTGAGTTTGCATCACTGAACTTCCTCTCCATGCTCAGAGCGGTTTGGTTATGATGGTGGAAAAGCAGCTAAATAGTAATTGTAGAAGACAGACTCTAGATGCATTAAACGTGTTGACATCTAGTGTGTGTGTTTACATGAGTAGTTGGGTGTTTTTCATGAGCGTGTCAGGGCTGTGGATTTGATTGTCCAGCACCGGAGAATGTGCAGCAGTCTCAGGCGTGTCCTTAGGCCAGGATTTCTCCCATTCCTATGAATTCTCAGAGATCCTGAGACATCCACATTATAAGCAGCTGAGTCTCTGACCCCTGAGCTTCAGTGACACTGTAGGATGCCCGATTCGCACCTGTTTATGCTCTGCTTATTTAGAGTCACGCTAAACCAAAGAATGTGCTGACTAAAAATATGCAAATGTATCAACATTAGCCTGCATATTATGCTCTGATTTTCTGGATAACCAATTACATTTGAGATGAACTGTACATTACCGAATCAGTCAAACAGAGCAGCACAAAGAGAGCGTTGAAAGTCTCAAAATGCAAATTAATCAAATGCACATCTTCCTTGTTGCTTGCACAAAATTTGATACATGAATACAAAAAAACATTTGTATTCACAAATGTCTATAAACAAATCGCTGTACATTTGTTTAATACTGCATTTGTTTGCGGATAGTAACATACATATGCAGTGTCTATCATTTCATATATGATTTTGCAGTTTCATAGATTGTACATTTATTTATTAAAGGGGTCATATGACGTTGCTAAAAAGAACATTATTTTGTGTATTTGGTGTAATGCAATGTTTATGCGGTTTAAGGTTCAAAAAACACATTTTCCACATACTGTACATTATTGTTGCTCCTCTATGCCCCGCCTTTCTGAAACGCGCCGATTTTTACAAAGCTCATCGTTCTGAGAAGCGAGGCGTGCTCTGATTGGCCAGCTCTCCATTGCGTTGTGATTGGCCGAATACCTCAAGCATGAGACGGAAATGTTACGCCCCTTACCGTATTGTGATGCCGTGTCCCGGCGCGATGACACAAAAACAATAAAACCCATTACAAACGAGCCATTTGTTGCATCCAGTGGGGACATAATTACTGATTATAATGACTTATACTGTCTTTATACGCGTCGCGTTGCATCGCGCCGCGTAAACATTACCATGTCTGCATTTGTGATCGCAGAAACGACAAACAACAAGCACTTCTCTACACTGCTCAAAACTCACGTTTGAATAGTCTGTGGCAAATTCTTTAAATATGAAAACATACTTACAGGCTGTGAGTCAGAAGCGCCAGACTGTCCTTGCAAAGTTGGAATTGCCCCACTTTATAGAAACAGTCTTTGAGCACAGCTGGCAGGCTACTCCGAGGTTCAGGAAATAGTCCTCCGTAAAATGTGCTGCACACACTCTAATATTTGGGTTGAACTGTTCTGGAACAGTGTTGTAAATACAACTTAACCACTGATTTCTAGTTGTGTCCTCTTTTGGAAGCCCAAACAAAGTAGTTTCGCTTTCACCACGAAACACAGCGTCTCCAGGACATGGCGCCGGCGGCAGCAACAATACTACAGAGAGAATAATAGTTCCGCCTTCTTTCTTTGCGTATACATTTGGGCGGTGTTTTGCAAATCTCCCCACACTGTGACGTAGACATGTGGGGGCATGTTTGAATGAGCCGTTTTAGGAGGGCGTGGTCGAGTCTTAACTTTTATAAAGAATATCTCTTTGGTTTTGAGACTTTAGTCTTTGCAACTTCAGGGATCTTATCTATGCACAAACAGCTTGTAACACTCCAAAGAGAAAGGAAAACTTGAAATCGCATCGTATGGCCCCTTTAATATTTGAGAGTGATCCTGCAGTGTAAAGGCACATTGTTGAGATATTTTGCATAATCAGTGACATTTGAGATCAGCTGCTTATTTTTTCATTTGTGCATTACTGAATCAGTCAGTCAGATAGAGGAGCATGTTGAAAGCCAATGCTTCAGTCAGACAATCAAGTCTCAAAATCCGAGTAAATCAAATAGGATTGTTAATGCATGCATGCCACTCGATCCACAAACACGCATCGTCCTTATTGCATGCACTATTACCAAAAAAAAAACATCTCTATTAGTGCAATTTACTGTACAGTTGTTTAATTCTGCATTTCTGTGAAAGGTATGTGGTTGTGGATAGTAAGATGCATTTGCAACGTTTATCAAGTTCATAGATAATTGTGCATGCATTTATTACTTTTGAGCCTGATTTCATCCAGTGCCAAAGAATAAGCACACAGTTTCATGTTTGATTTCTTAATAACTGTGTGTTTTTTGCTCAGTGTTTGGCAGCAACCCCTCCACCTCATCAGTGTTTGGACAGCAGGCTAGTGGAGCCGGTGTGTTTGGCCAGGTACAGTCCTTATAAAACACATCTTCATCTGCTAAAGCAGGCGGGTTGTTCAGCTGGACGTGTGTTTGAGTCTCAGATGCAGTGATGGTGTTTCATCAGCATGCGGTGGAGGCTGAAGCTGCGACGTACCAGATAAAAAGTTTCAGTTTCTCTCTGCCGCAGGCTTCTGAAACAAGATGAGCTGTCAGTCTGCTGAAGGACTCCTTTGAGTCACCAGAATTACATATTGCTTCTATCTTTCCATTTTTAGAGTCAAATTTCAGGTTCAAATACAGCAGACTGGATTTGCTATGGTCTTAAAATCCCTTAACCAGAGCAATATTGTATTTAATAGCTTATTAACATTTGTGAATCAGATTAAACACCCAGTAATGTAGTTGATTATACTAATTGCAGGTTTTTGTGGTTGAAAATGTGAATCTCAAGTACGAATGTGATGTGATTTTGCGATCAGACTCAGTCTGGCGGAAGTCTGTTCGGGTCGAACACTGGAAACACTTCATCGGGATCAGGGTTTTTCAGTGGTCTTGGAGGAAAACCCACTGAAGACGCTGCCAACAAAAACCCGTTTGGAACGCCGGCTGCAGGTGGATTCGGCCAACCCATTAATACAGGTACACACACGGATATTTACTCTTACCAGGGCTATTGTATTAACCTGAAACCAACAAAAAAATCAAATAAAATAAATGTTAACTGAAATAAATAAGAAAAAACTTATAGTTAATTTGTTTCAGCTAATTGTCAGGGCAATTTTTTAGTCTAACTTGATGTACTAAAATAGCTAAAACTGAAAAAATACAAAATAAAAATAAAAAATACGAAGATTAAAATTAAAGGAAAATATAGTAATAAAAAAAAATCTAAATGTGAATAAAATTGATTCTAGTATCTAAATGATCGCTCTGTGTTTTGCACACCATAGAGTCTCATCTGTCTCGTATGCATTAGTGCTGATGTTCTTGTGTGGTTTGTTTCTGGTAGGTCCATCTAACCTGTTTGGGAACAGCGGAGCGAAGGGCTTTAGTTTCAGCAGCAGTTCGTTTGGTGAACAGAAACCCAGCGGCTCATTCAGCTCTGGCACGGGGTCTGTAGCCGCACAGGGCTTCGGATCGTTCTCTACACCCACCAAACCAGGTCAATCACACTCCACATAATGTGATGCAGTCTAACACATAAACGAGGAAGTGGATATTGTAATGCCAAGGACTATTATTATTGTTTTTATTATTTTGAATATTTTATTTTTATAATTATGATATTGTTTATTTTTATTTGATTTCTATTTAATTCTGTTATTATTGTTTTGTTTTGTCATTTTGTTGTTGTTCTTTTATTATTTTTATTTTGAATTAAATTTTTTATTTTTGTTGTTTATTTTCATTTAATTCTATGATTATTTAGTTTGTTTATTATATTATTATAATAATAATATTAACACGATAGCATTAATAAAGTTAAATCAATTGTTTATTTAGTTTTATTAATGTTGTTGTTGTTGTTATTATCATTATTATTACTATTTATTTTATTCTTTTTATTTTGTTTTTGTTTTTTGTTTTATTTTCTTTATTTATTGCTATTATTTTTATTTATTTTATTTATTTTTTTGTTGATTTTAATTATTTGTTTTGTTGATTTTTATTTATTAATTTTTTGTATTTATTTATTATTATTTTTTTTTTTGATAATGAAGATTGGTTAGTAACAATTGTCTTTTACATTCAACTTGAATCTTTTCTGAAACCAAACAAGCATTTACTTTAATGTCAGCGATCCAAAAAATGTAATTCAATGACATGACTCACTGAATTATTCAGCTGGCTGTAATTTCAGAGCCCTCAGTGAGCGACTCTTTCCTGAACAATGGCGGTGTGTTTCCTGTTCTCCTGTCTGAATTGATGCTGATGTGTGTGCTTCTGCTCTGATGTTCTGCAGCTGGTTTCGGAAGTGCGCCAGTCTTCGGCAGTCCTCCAACTTTCGGCGGATCTCCAGCATTTGGTGGGTCAGCAGGCTTTGGCTCCGCCCCTTCCTTCAACAGTCCGCTGGGCTCCTCCTCGGGGAAGGTGTTTGGTGAGGGAACCACAGCCGCCAACGTCGGCGGATTCGGGTGAGTCTCTGCTTCCACGTCCGGCGCAATACAGTGATTTTTAATGTGAATTTGTGTCAAATCAACACATTTTCACCATGTTTTCAGGAGTAAAATGTGTAAATCAGTGTCAATGATTCATGAACAAGCCTTCATAATATAGAGACTAATAAAACTATAAGTTTTGGAGTATGTCAGTTCTGCCGAAGTGGAGAAACAAACTCACCACCTTTAAAGATATAATCTACAGATTTCAATATTTTATCTGTATTTTGGATGTTTTCTTTCCACTATTCTGAAAGAAGACATGTTAGGAAAGCAAAATAGACCAGATTCGCCCAGTGCATGTAAATACACTGGATAAAAGCGTGACAGTGCAGTGAAGCTGGAGCGTGCTTTACTGTGATGAATGGGATAAGAGCTGTGTTTTATTGTTCATGTTAGACAGCAGAATAGATGAATGTGCATGTATTTTGTGTCTCGAGTTGATCAGATGAAGTTGAGCGGTTTGTCGTGACATCTGTATGCAGATGCTCAGAATGAAGGAAATTAAATGGTGGATTATTGTAATTTTCATCTCCAGCAGCGGCTCACATGAGCGTTTGTCAGAAATGATGTAGGTTATGCAGAGATTATGTGTGTGAGTGTGTGTGGTTTAGAGATTACAGGCTGTGAGAGAGATCAGGAGTCTCCCGTCACAGATCAGCACTGGGTGCTGTATATGTTCAGCTTCTCAACACCATTATGAATGTGTTATTGCATGCAGATAAAGTGAAACTTATGCATGATTATATTTCTGAGTGGATATATGTGGTTTTGGCAGACTGTGGTTAGGGCAGCTTATATAAGACACACAAACACACAAAATGACCATTTTCACTATTAACTGACTCTCAATTCACTAAAGACAATGAAAACTGGAAATGTTTCTAATCTCTTGACAATATCATCTGTAGATTTTGTAAACAAACATAGGGGTGCTCTGATTGATCGGCTACTGATCACTATCGGCCGATAATCGCGTTGGGATGTTTGATCGGCTGTCTCTAAAAAAGGCCGATCTCATAAACTGATCTAAAGCTGATGAGCGCCTGCCGTGAGAGGTTTGGCATGACATGCAGCGGCACCGTCTCTGTCTCTGTCCAGCGCGGATAAAATAATTATAATGCTGAAGGTGAGGTGCAATTCATATTTCTTCATTAAATAACTTCTAAAGCAGGGGTGTCAAACTCAGTTCCTGGAGGGCCGGAGCCTTGCAGAGTTTAGATGCAACTCTAATTAAACACACCTGATCCAGCTAATCAAGTCCTTCAGGCTTATTTGAAAACTACATGCTTTGTGTGTTGGAGCAGGGTTGGAACAAAACTCTGCAGGGCTGCGGCCCTCCAGGAACTGAGTTTGACTCCCCTGTTCTAACGTAATTTGAAAACTTTCTGCGAGACATATTTTCACTAAGAGCGCAAGTGAATCACCGCGCTCTCTCTCAAAATGCGCAAATGGCTTCAAATCACCACACATCGCGTCTGACTATAAGCGAGCTGCACAGTTGACACAGGAATTGTCACTTGCACAATCGAGGCAGTGTTGTCACTAAAGTTTATAAATTGCATTTATTTTTCATTCTTGCCAGTGTTTAACCATTCAGCGCTCGCCTGGAGACTGTGCGCACATGCACACTCGAAGCACACACACATAACGCCAAGTTCACACCCGTTCGCAGTGCGTAGGCCTATTGCAGTGCGTATGTTTTCCGTGCTCATGTTAACGGATTTTAAAGCGTTCACACTGCACACATTTGCAGTCCGGCAGTGTGTTCCAGAAGCAGTCTGCAGCAGTGCAGTGATTGATTCCACACCGAGTTTGCTGCACGTGCTGAATTAACGTAAATATGAAAACGAAAATGTAGTAATTACACCATAAATGCATATAATTAAAATCTGATGCGTCACAGTCAACACATAGGTTATGGCTTTTTGGCTAGATTTAAAGGAAAAGAGCACTTTTAGATGAGGCAATAATAGATGGCACTCGTGGAGGTAGGAAAACAAAATTCTTTATTAACCGCAGGATTGCTTGTAATAAAGATTTAATTGAAAAAAAAAGACAATAGAGCTGACTGTTTCTGTCAGTGGTAAGTTTTAATTTAGAATGTTTGTGATAACGAAAGAGAAGTATTTTAAATGTTTTGTGCTGTGTAAAAAATGCTCCCCTCCACCCCTAAAATTAAAAAATAAATCCCCTCTCACAAGAGTCCACCTATAAGAGGGAAATTCCCCCCATTTTCAAAAATGAAATTCAGGCCCTGAATAAATGTCTAAAATTCCTGATTGGAGTACTACTATAAATAATTCTACATGATGATAAAAATAAAGCTTTAAAAAGATCTTATAGAATCTTTCCATCATCTAGTGAGTTTTAAACACACTGACAGATAATTACTTTGGCAGATGAAGACTTAAGATATCTGGCCTGTTGTGTTTCTCTAGTGAAAGTTAAAAGTGGAGAAAATGTGTTTTGAAGCGTTGCTGTGAAACTAGACGAGACACTGCGAGTCCAGTGGAATAATTGATGGATATTGATCATCAATCGTGAGCACAGCGTCCGTCGTGAGCAGAATGAAATGAACAAAACACACCAACACAGCGCTCAAATAAAAACAGCTTGTCAGTGACTGAAATAATGCAGCAAATGAACAGAAATAAAATCAAGAACAAAAAAACTGATCATGAGCAACAGATGTAAGCATGCAAAAGAAGTTGAACAGATAATGACACAAGATACACTGAGTTTCTTACTAAAATAGGACATAACAGTTTAAAGGGATAGTTCACCCAGAAATGAAAATTCTGTCATTAATTACTCACCCTCATATAGTTTCAAACCCATAAGACCTTCGTTCATCTTCAGACCACAAATTAAGATATTTTTGATGAAATCCGAGAGCTCTCTGACTCTGCATAGACAACAACACAACTGACACGATCAAAGCCCAGAAACCTAAGGACATCATTAAAATAGTCCTTAATAGTCCATAAAATAGTCCATAACCTTAATTTTATGAAGCCACAAGAATAATTTTTGTGCAAAGAAAAGAAAAATAACTTTATTCAATCTCTTCCGTGTCAGTCTTTCTGTGTCTGTAATTAATGAGAATTTTCATTTTTCTGTGAACTAACCCTTTAATTCTGAAACAACTACAGCTATATTTACACACACAGGGTCTTGTGCTAATAAAAGCATCTAGTAAATGAGTAAATCTGAATGGTGTTATGACGGATGAGGTCAGAGGTGTGGGTAATTTTAGTGATATGTGCTGTGATCTAATCCTGTGTGTGTTGCACCTGTGCCGCACCACATAACTCACCCAAATAAACCCGCTGCCATCTGTCATATGTTCATGCTCTGACGCGACACATGCTTGTGATTGTGTGTTTCAGGTTCGCGTCTCCTCAGAGTGCGCCGTCCTTTGGCTCTCTAGCGGGTTCAAACACAGCGCCTTCGTTTGGCAGTCTGGCACAGCAGCAGCAGCAGCAGCAGCCGCCGGGCTTCGGTGCTCAGAGCGGTGCTTTCTCCGGCTTCGGCTCATCCGGAGGTGAGTTCACAGCTTCCAACCGCTGCTGATATAACCGCAACAGGTCCAGCGTTAGAGCCGATAACGTGCTGCGTTCAGCTGGTTCAGTGTAATCACACACCTGATTTCAGACTCCGCCTTCATTCAAACTACACTAGATTTTGTAGCCAATTGTTTCTCTTCATGTAGGGCTTGATTCTCTGTCATCTACAAAACTAGACAATCACATCATGATTTAGCATTTTACACACAAATGTTTGGCCAAAATTTTTACACACACGTTCATTTAAAAATTGACTGATTGACACGTTCATTGAAAAATTGACACGTTCATTGAAAAATTGATTGATTTTATAACCAAACCAAAATCTCAAGTCAGACTTCAGAATGTCAAATAACACTCATAATGAACAAATAAACTCATTACCTAAACACACAAAGTAATTTTGTTATTTTATTTATTAATATTTTGAATTGCGTTTTTATATTCAGTTTTCCTTTTAATTTTAGTTTTAATAATTTTGTTTGGCACTTTAAGCTTAAGTTTTGTCAAACTTTTTTTTTTTTTCATATTATTCAATTATATTTGAAGGCAACATTTCTAATTTTAGTTTTAGTGATTTTTGTGCTTTTATAATTTTTTTTTCAATGTTTTATTTCAGTTAGTTGCCAAGACAGTGTTTCTAATTTTAGTTTTTGTGGTTTTGTGCTTTTGTAAATAAATAGGGATTTTTTTTATATTTCTAATGAGATATTTTTTATATTTCTAATGAGAATATTTTTATATTTCTTTTTTTATTTTTAGTAATTGTAATACTTTAAGTTGTGAAGGCAGTGTTTCTAATTTTAGTTTGTAATTTTGTGCTTTTTTTGTTGTTTATTTTAGTACTTTAACAAACTTATTTATTAATAATTTTTTTAATTTAGTTGTTAATGTAATATTTATATTATAATCAGCTTTATTTCAATTAATGGAAAGCATTTTTAAGAGATTTAATTCTAATTTTAGTTTGAGTTACCTGTAACAGCACAGCAAGTTCAGTCGTGGCTCTGTTTCTCACGAGCTCTTATCTCTGCTGCGCTCGCATTCTCTGCATCTCCTGAGATATATATCCGCTGCAGACAGACTCGAGTGCTGCTCACAGTGTCGCACGTTACCTAGTTACAGTGATAAACCCACTCCAGACCTCTTTACTGCTTCACTTTCACCCGTCATTACTGTTGAAGTCTGACTCTCTCATTGTGTCTTGTTTGTCTGTAGGTTTTGGAGGTTTTGGGAACACCAACACCAACCAGTAAGTGTTGTGTCATTCACACACATCCGTCAGTGTTCTGCTCACACATTCACATCTGATGATGTGTTCCAGGCCGTCGTCTCAGACGTTCAGCAGTTGGAGGAGTTGATCGGCGGACGTCAGCTGATCTGATCTGATCTGATCTGATCTGCTGTTTTATAGTGTGCGCGCAAGATTAAATGAGTTCTTAACGTGTGCTGATGTCCTCCTGTTTTATGTTCAGTTCAGTTTCTTCTGTTTTAACTGCACGATGAGAAATAAACACGTGCTGTCGACCATACGTCTCATTTCTGTCCTTTAATGTCACACTCTAAAATATATTTAAGCCTAAATTTAAGATTTATTGTATTTGAATTGCATTTAAAATTTGGATTATAGTTTTATCATAAACTAATAAACTTAATGAGATGCATCTTTGTCAGTCATGCATCAATGAAACCGGTCAGATTTCTGCACTTGGCATAATTAACTATTTGCATTTATTTAATTATATTTAAATAGTCATATTTCCAGAATGCATTTATTCCGCTTGCTCAGAATCAGGATAAATCTTTTCATTGGAAAAACAATTAAATATGGCTAGCTGTGGAACAAGCAAAATGTGCAATCAGTGTGAGATTGAAACAAAATGGATTTATTGATGATAAAAATATAAACCTACTTATTGTGTATGTAAAACACATTCAGTTTATTAGTGCTATTACAGAAATCAGACTGATTATGCGTGACTGACAAATTTATATCACATTAAGTTTATTAGTTTATATTAAAACTGTGAAATCCAAATTCATGGGCGTTTTATATGCAATTCAAATACATAAATCTTAAATTTAGGCGTTAATATTTGTTGTTCAATCCTGATATATGATTTATTCCTGACCTGATAAATACTGTGTGTGTCACAGTCACTCAGGCGCTTATCATCACAGCAGTCTCTTCACATGCCTGTGAAAGTACATCCAGATTGAGATTCTTCTAGAAGAGGGTCTGAACTCTACAGACTCACTTCATCTGTCGCTTATGACTGACTCTGGTGTTATTCAAGCACAAAGCTGCAGGTCGTTTGTAGTGTTTGACTGAGAACAGGTTGATCCTGCAGCAGATTCACTGATGATGATGATGATGACGATGACGATGATGAAGCACCTCAGTAATCCTGCCCTTGTTTTCCATCATTTCTGTAAATCCCTGCCGGATAATGAGAGTCAGATCTAGGAAAACAAGATTAAGCTGTGGTGTTTTATTAAGGTCGGGCCATTCTGACACGAGTTTCTCAGTTATTACAGTACAACTTTATGGTTTCCTCAAAGAGAAAATCAGAGTCACGACACCGAAGAACAGTATCGGTGGAATCACTCGCGGTGGGTTCGAAACTGTCTGAGTAGCTAAATTTTAACTTACTTTGTGACTGTTAAAAAGTATGTTCTAATGAATGAAAATTGGACATACATTAGTTTTGTCACTGTCATGTGACATACCAGCGTCAGTTGCGTTGTTTCACTGCCATTCATAAATCCTCTCCCTCTTGGAATAGTAAAGTGTCATTCAAATGCACACTTCAGAATCTCACTAGATCATCCAGAGACTTTTACCTACTCTTTTATGAGTAACGATAATGTGAATTCAGACATACGTACTGTTTAATAAAAAAAAAAAAAGGTTGAACAATCTAAACCAAGTTTAACTTCTTTGGATTCGAGTTTCAGCAGGTTCACAAGACTCACAATAAAGTCACCTGAATTGAATTCATAATTGATAAAAGTAAAAGAAAGACCTTAAAATAAAACACACAAGTTTAGTCATCTTAAAAGCTATTCACCTTATTTTTCCCATAAGAACGGGCACGGCCATTCGTAAATTTTATGTGCCTGGCTTCCGGTCTCATCCGTGTGCAGCTATTTTTAGCTGTATAAAACAGCCCGTTTTGCCACTGATATTGCAAATTGATGTGTCTTACCATATTATTTGAATGTGTATTAATTATGAACACTTTTTTGTAGTGCAAACAGTTTTACAGTTTACTGCACGTTATTCTTCTTGCTATTTCCCTATAGTGGCTAATTAACCAGTAGTACTTCTGCATTGAAGAATAAGGTGTGTGTGTGTGTATATATATATATATATATATATATATATATATATATATATATATACATATATACATATATTAGTGCTGTCAAATGATTAATCGCATCCAAAATAAGTTTTTGTTTACATGTGTATACTGTGTATATTTATTATGTATATATAAATACAAACACATGCATGTATATATTTAAGAAAAATGTTATGTTTGTATATTAAATATATTTATATATAATATAAATATATACATGTAAATATTTTCAAAATATATACTGTATGTGTGAGTCTTTACATAATAAATATACACAGTACACATATGAATATAGTGTAAACAAACTTTTATTTTGGATGCAATTATTTTGGATTTATCGCGATTAATAGTTTGACAGCACTATATATATATACTAAAGCTTGCATTTGTATTAATATAATTTAAAAGTTTAATATTATTTGTCAAAATATAATTGCTTATGTGTAAAGCATTATATACATAATATCATTTATCAAATAAATATAATCAATAGTTAGCAGCAGAAGCCTTGTGATTTGGTCTCTAAAATGGTTTTGCAGTGAGGTCAGATAAATCAGTTTGCTCAATCAGCTGTGAGCAAACTAAGTTAGGCTACCATTGCAGTTAAGTTCTTGAACCCGAAAAACCAGAGTTTGCTGAAATTTACTTAAAAGGTTAGTTCACCCAAAAATGAAAATTATCCTGTTATTTACTCACCCTCAAACCGTCCTAGGTGTATATGACTTTCTTCTTTCAGACGAATCCAATTGGAGTTATATTAAAAATTGTCATGGCTCTTCTAAGCTCGATCATTGCAGTCAGCGGGTGTTTCTGTTACACAGTCCAAAACGCGTAAAATAAAGTGTGCGAATCCATAAAAAAACGTGCCTCACACAGCTCCGGGGGATGAAAAAAGGCCTCCTGTTGCGAATCTGTGTGTTTTTGTAAGACAAATATCCATATTTCAAACGTAATAAATACAACTCTTTCACTTCATCTAACTGTCGTAAGCATAAAAGGGTGAGTAAAACATGGACTAATTTTCATTTTTGGGACTAACCCTTTAAGTAGCCTTTAAAACCGGCTTCCACTGATCCCATTCTTTGTTTGTTTGTTGCTGAGGTTGAGGCGCCGCGGGTCGAGCTCATTGACCTTTGACCCTGCACTACATCAATATGCGTTGCCCAGCATTGTCCTCTAGTTCCTCAGGTATTAGAGGAGGTTTTGTTTTCCCACATGAGTGTCTGGCATCTGTATGTATTCTTATCTTATATGTGTTTATAGAATGGGACAGGTGCAGGAGAGAAGCGTATAAATATAGCAGTGAATGCAGACAAATGCGCCTGCAGCTCTGTGAGCGTCTGCTTCTTCAGGCACTGTCTAGTTTGTATTTTCATCTTGTTTGCAGATGATCAGAGTTTGGTGTCTAGAGATCAATCCTGTCGTGCCACTGGAGTGTCTGCATCTGGGATTGAGTCTGTTAATCTCTCAGTCTCTCTCTAGTTTAAGCCCTGTCTTCATCCACGGATAACAGTATAATACGCTCCATTATCAAGCGTGCTTAAATCCACTGGAGACTGTGATGAAACCGTCTGCAGATCATCTGCTTACAGTGAGAATACAGGAAGATCTTACGCCACTGGGACTCTAATAAATCACAACCAATTCCTGTAAACTGCATTTATACTATAAAAGTTTGGGCTAAACAAGTTGTTTTAATGTTTCTGAAAGAAGTCTCTTCTGCTCACCAAGGTGGCATTTATGTGATCAAAAGTACAGTAAAAACAGTGAAATGTTATTACAATTTCAAACAACTCTTTTCTATGTGAATATATTGTAAAATGTAATTTATTCCTGTGATCAAAGCTGAATTTTTAGCATCATTACTCCATTCTTCAGTGTCACATGATCCTTCAGAAATCATTCTAATATGCCGATTTGCTGCTCAAGAAATATTTCTGATCATTATCAATGTTGAAAACAGTTGTGCTGCTGATTATTTTGGAGGTAACAATAATACATTTTATTTTTCAGGATTCACAGATGAATAGAGTTCAATAGAACAGTATTTATTTGAAATAGAAATATTTTATAACATTATAAATGTCTTTACTGACACTTTTGGTCAATTTAATGCTTCCTTGATGAATGAAAGTTTTTTTTTTTTTTTTTCAAAATTAAACAAACTCCAAAAATAAATACCATTGCACAGCATGATCATTTACTATCATTAATCTCTTGATTTGTATAACAAGATCTGTGGGTTTTTCAATAAAAATATAATCTGATAACAGGGTTGAATGTTTGAGCTTGATGGGACTAATAATAAAATACTGCACTAAATCTGTAATAAGTGTCTCTCATACTTCTGTTGTGTTTGTGTGTTTGGTTGTCCATGTCCTTATTAATCCTGCAGCTCGTCTCTCTCACTAGTTTAATCAGAGTATTAATATTTGATCTATAAGCACATAAAAGATGAAAAACAAACAAAATGCAGCGATGCCACATTCACGCTGAATCAAAGACAAGAGACTGTGCTGAATCTCACAGTTTTATTATATTCATGAAAAATTCAGCTGTCTTTGAACGTTTTGTTCTCACAATGTGCATCTTCACAGTTTGAAATGTTTCCCACTTCTGTTTTTCAAGTATTATTGTCAAGCTATAAAACGGCCCAAAATCCCATCGTTCCTTCTGAAAAGAGAAAACAAAAGTGAGTCTGACGCCCCACACACACACACACATTCACACTTGCAGTATAAACATGTGCTGCTAATGGAGCTGAAGGGGTTCAGTATTACTATTTCATATCCAAAACTAAATGATTGGAGGATTTATTGCGGATTTATTGTCTGTCAGATGTCATACTGTGTCACATACAGTGTTCCAATAGTGAATGTATTTGATCTGATGACGAATAAAACTCTGCTGGAAGTACAAACATCAGAAATCTGATCTAAAATTCTTTAGTCATGTTGTGTTTAACCAAAAACACGCACACACACACCTGCAGACTCACGTCATGTGAACGGATCAAACACACGAGTAACTCAAGCATCCAAAAGCAATTGATGAAATGAAACACACATGACAGTCTCTGGACTGATTGTACGAGGATCCGTCCAGCGCTGATGAAGGTGGACGTAAAGCTCAATGTCTAGTGGCGTTGGATCCACGTATGCATATAAATACTGGTCATCATTTGACTACAGCTGGACTGAATCATCAACACTCATCTGTCCATCAACACAATCACATCTCAGTGTAATAAGGCCTTCAGTGGATCAATAACACATGGCATCAGGAAGCGCTGAAGTGCGTTTTATCTTGAATTGCAGAATGGATAAAAATTGTGCTTAATTGTCATTTTCATGAATATCAAGCAAATTCGCCCTCAAATTTTCAACACTGCAATGCAAAACATATTATAAAAACGCTAAAGTATTTACACACTACTGGTCAAAAGTTTGGAATACACTGAGATTTTTCAACGTTTTTGATAGAAGTCTCTTCTGTTCACCAAGGCTGCATTTATTTAAAAAATACAGTAAAAAAAAGTGAAATATTATTACAATTTAGAACAGCTGTTTTCTATGTGAATATGTGTTAAAATGTAATTTATTAAACAGTTGTGCTACCAAATATTTTTGTGGAAACCGAGATACATTTTATTTTTCAGGATTCACAGATGAATAGAAAGTTCAGAAGAACAGCATTTGTTTGAAATAGACATCTTTTATAACATTGTCAATTTTGAACAGTTTAATTATTTTTACTGAATAAAAGTATTAATTTCTTTCTTTTTGATGGTAGTGTATCACCTATTTCAATTTAAAAAGTATTTTACTCTATTTTCACACAGAAAACACAAATTCATTTTAATTTGATTTTTTACTGTATTTGTGATCAAATAAATGCAGCCTTGGTGAGCAGAAGAGTTTTCTTTCAAAAACATTTAAAAATCTGAATTATTTCCAACTTTTGAGGTACATTATGGTCATATCTGTAGTACTGCCATGAAAATAATGTCTAGTTCTTGTGCAGAATTGTGGCCTGGACACGAGTTTCTCAGCACATTCATTCGGGAACGACACGTTTCTCCCTTCAGCTTCTGCTGATGGTGTTAGATTTGAGGAGCAGATCGATTTGAGAGCAGATGCAGCTTTCAGCGCTCTTGTCGCCACACAAGCATCTCGTTCAAACATCAGGAGAACGGATCGTTTGCGTATTCGTTCTATTGATTGGCCACGACGTCTTGACACTGACTGACACAGCAAACTCACATGTAGTAGAAAAGATATATTCTTGTAAAACACACTGGAAGTGGCTGGTTGACAGAAAACTAAAACACTGAAGCTCCTGCTGAAAACACTAAATGCATAATGACTGTGTCCTCATTTGGTTGGGTGCGCGGCAGTCATCGCAGTCCCGTTAGACCATGACTAACTGGGACACATCCAGTGCAAATCTACGGACAGGTAGGATGCGCGAGGTTTACTGCATTGCACTCGGTTTAAGGCGAAACGTTTGCAGTGAAAGCAATGTAAACTTAAGGCAGCGTGAATTGACGCTTTCCGTCCATCTGAGACGCAATATTCCTGTCTTTTTGCAGCGGCGTTTAGCACAGTGATTCCCAACCAGTTGTAGCCTCAGTGTTTGGGAGGGATGACCACCACCGGCTCGCCCGTCCGCGGCCGCCACATCAGCACCTGAGCGTCGTTGGCGTTGGGTTTGACCATGGCGTTGGGCGGGATGGCTTCGTTCTTCCCCTGCACCTGCACCTGCGGCTGCTCCTGCGCGGTGGGCTCGCACAGCCTGGCTCTCTGTCCCAGCGGCTTGTCGGGATCCACCTCGATGTGCAGACGCATGCGCCAGCGCACCGTCTGCAGCACCAGGATCTCGCCCGACGCCTGGTTGATGGCCACCAGCCAGGTGGTGAAGCTCTGGTCCCTCCAGATGCTGCTGAGCATGGGCACATTGCTGTCGCTCACCGGGACGCCCCACGTCACGCTGGGGTAGAAGTTGTCGTTCATGCTGACGGTGAACTTGGTGTCCTTCTTGGTGGGACCCACGATGGTGCAGGTCTCGGTGGTGTTGCCGTACCAGGGGTAGTTGACGCCGTCCGAGTCGCTGATGGCTTGGATTTTTCCATCTCGCAGATCCGGCAGCTCCCAGCTGGACCTGCGGGAGACACTGGAGGATGAGAGCGTGAAAACGCGAGGGACTCGGGTCGAATGAAGCGCGCTGACTCTAGAGAAACCAGAACACTGGTTGCCAAAGGCGAGAGATGCTTTTTATTCCAGCACTTAGAGGAAGTTAAACATAGAATGGGGAATGTGAGTCTGAGCGTCCATCAAAAGAGACCTTTGATAAAGAACAAACACACACATCTCTTTCTGCTCCAGCAACCACCAGCATCATCATCTGACTCCCACGGCACATCTCTGCCCTCGTGAAAATGAAGTGCACTTCACTGTATTGAATGTGCACTTGTAGTGTACTTCAAATCGTAAAGCTATATTTGTACAAATCTGTATTTGCATTTAGTATAATAATAATGAAATAAAAGACCACTTAAAGAAAGGCACTTTCATGACTGTTTCTTAACACATTTAAAAAGTATACATTATAATAACAGCAAATTAAAAGTTTTAAAGTATATTTTAAACAGCGTTGTTTTAGTGTCGAGATCGAATTAGATTTTATTTTTTGCTTCCATGTTAATTTTAATTAGTTATAGTAATTTAGCTCTTTTTAAATGTCTATATACAGTAGTTTTTCATTTTTATTTCAGTTTTAGTTTTAGTTATCACAACAATTTAAAAAAAATAAAACATTTTTTATTCACATTTTCACATTATACATTTTATTTCAGTTAACAATTTTTTATGTTATTCAACTAGTGTTTTAACTATGGTTTGTTAGTCAATATTACATTTAATATAATTTAAACAGGTAACACTCTATTTTTGTGTCCTTGTTATACTTATTGTACGTACGATAGTAATAATAGTAACCCATAACCCTAATCTTAATTATAGTATGTTGTAAATTAATATTACTCGATGCTTAATTGTATCCAACTTTTTTCCTATGCCACATGACACTTTGCGCGAATTATGGGAGTAACTTCCATTAAACTGTAAACAATCAGTAAAAGGTTAAATTTATGAACGCAACATAATAAGCATTTTCAAATATACAGTGTGGTGACATTATTGTACTCACCCTTCAACTATCGATCATTAAAAGGAAATTTAAAAGTGTAAAAGCATTAACAAATTACAAATTAATTCAAAATACCATGAATAACCCCTAAAACTTGATTATTTCCGCAGCATTATTTCGGAATACGGACATGTTAAATATCATTGTAATAACATGTATCTGATTTGGAATGATTTGTTTCAGTCATTTTGAGTGGAATGTCCCCAAACCCCAAGTGCCTCTCATAATCCAAAACGCAGTAGACTCACTAGGAAAAAGGTGGATAATTACACTGTAACAATGAGACCTTAAAATAAAGGGTAACCTTTAAATGCACTAAATTGCAGCTTCATCATTACAAATGTGTAATTTCAAAATATATTTACATACATGACATACTAGTTTCAATAAATATGGCATTAAAGTATGTTTTAGGTTATCATAAATGTTTGTTAGTACATTCACAGTAGTTTTACCATATTTCAAAGACAATAGATGTAGCTCCGCCCCTTTTCAGAGCTGCGCTCATTATCATCTATCTTTCATTTGTATTTCCACAATGTGAAGGTAAGTTTGTATGAATTTATAAATGAACTGCCTTTTTTAAAATCTTCCCAGTCTGCAGACATTTTTGACGTCTGCTTCAAACATTACAATGCACGTGATAACATTTGTTAATTCTACAATAAGTAAATCCACTTCAAAAGCTAATTAGCCAACTCTTCAACAGCGATGCTATTGAGCTACCGCAAAAAAAAACTGTAGTTCAAAGACAATTCTAAAGATGGCTGCACGCTTGTTGCTCTGACGCATAAGGTATACAGAAGTAATTATGAAATTACATATAAAGCTATACTTAAGTCCTACTTAAGTGGGTCAAAAAGCACTCTAAAGTTCAGCTAATTTCATTTTATATAAATTTAAACTATAATACAGTTTCAGTTAATTACAGTTAACATGCAGTTAAGTACCTGAATACATTACATTCAGTTAGCCCTTAGTGTATTATATTGGAAGTACTCTTTTTAAAAGTGTGCTAAAGTGTACTTCTTTTTTCACAAGGGTATAGTTAGTATATAATTAGTTCACCTAAAAAAGAAAGTTCTGTCATCATTTACTCCATCATTTGTTCCAAGCCTGTAATGTGTCTGTTTGGATGAGATTTGACTTCGGTAATAATAATGACATAATGTGCATGTGTTCCACACACAAAGCATGATATGACGTGTCGTGAACTACATTTATGATCTTCAGTGTTTATTCAGCGGTTTTTGAGCTCAGCAGAATTCATGCTTTGTGTAAAAGAGCAGCGTGAACATTCTGCTAAACATCTTCTTTCATGTTTTACAAACGAGTGACAGTCACATGTATCTAAAGTGTCATGGTGGTGAGCTGATGATCACAGATGTCTGATTGGTGTGATCTGTGCCTTTAAGCAGAGAAGGCAGCGATGCTGAGAGCACAGCCGCTCTCAATGACCTTCACCGTACAGCAGAATCAGCACAGACGCGGGTGACGGCAGGACAAACCGCAGAGCTACCGGCCTATCGATTCCCTGATGCAGGAAAACCCTGACCTTTCTCCTTGAACTCACGCATCAGCAGCAGAGCATCATGGGAAAGAGCCACATGACATGAACACACGAGGGGCTTTGATTATCATCAGGGGAATAAGAATAGAAACCCTTCGAGTGTGTGTGAGTGAGTGAGTGAGTGAGTGAGTGAGTGAGTGTGTTTATGCTGTACGCACCCAAATGCCCTCATGAAAAACTGCTCAATATTCATATTAAATAATGTCTAATGTGAGTTATGGTTGGGTTTTTGGGAAGGTTAATTGTGTTTACCTGTCCTCAAAAACTTTAATATAATTGAATATAATAACCTCATAGACCTCATAGACCATCCTCATGCTCAGCTTACATTGATTGATACATTTGTTTGGGGTGTAAAGCTTTTATGTTTCATTGGAATATCACTCAATTTGCATGTTTTCATGCATCAGCTTTTCATTTAATGGCTTGTATAGATCAAAACATATAAATACTGACCATTTTTCTCAGTTATCTACTTGAAATACATGTATATGAAACTCAAACTTACAATGATGGGTTAAAATGATGTAGTTAATAATCATACATAACTGATGGTATTTTGCACGGCCGTATAAGTACGTTAGATGTAGGCAAATTTATGTTAACAGCACGATTTACTGACAACATCAGATTGATCTCTGACATGTCAACTGATGTTTTCTGGAACGAAACAACGCACTTCAGTGTCAATGGAAAGAACCACCGTTGAGTAACACGTGGTTTCCATCTCAATCAGTTCACCTCAACGCATGACAGGAAACATCTCAAACAATACAAACCTGCATCTAGTAGTTCACCACTGATAAGCAGCCATTTAAGGCAAGATACAGGCAAAAACACTGTTTTTCACGCACTGGTCAATTTTAAGCCTATTTTCCGTCCATTTCATGTCTTCTTTCAGACTAGTCGAAAGAAAACATCCAAAATACATAAGTTTTTTTTATTGCACTTTATCTCTTTGCATAATTCAGCTTCAATCCATATCTTTAAGGAGTTTTTTTTTCTCTTACGTACACCAAACTTTATTCTGAAGGGTTTTATTGAGGGGATTGTTCATACTATATCATTCACGCTGATTTATGCAAGATTTTACTCCTAAACACAGGGTGAAAATGCATGTCTGTCGACAGTATTTTCTGATTTATAGAGTGATAAAAAGAGATCAATTACGAAGATTTATGTTTTGGAAATTATGCAAATTAGTGCATATTTCATTACATATGCAAGCATGACATTTCAGAAGACCTATAATACAAAACAATTGTACTGTGATTAATCAACTGAGGAAAATATAGTGAGAGCTATTAATTAACATTTTACACTATTTACCTGGTCTGTCTTGCCTTAAATGTACACTTTACTGTGGCCTTGATGTAAAATGAAAGCTTAATGTTGCCGACATTCATATAATCATGCGATATGAGCAGAACAGATGCACTTCAGATGGTGAAGAGAGAACGTGACTCAAAAAATACTAGATATGAAAGTGTTTTCTTGTTTCCTGAGTGTGTAAATGTTTGACAGGACCGGCGTTATCAGGCCAGAACAGCAGCTGAAATATCAGTCGAGAGCATTACCACGCAATTCTGTGAGCGTGCTTGAATGTAAAGATCCTTCAGATGGACTCGGGTTCACTGAAACGTCCTAAACTGGCGTAGAAACAATTTGTGCTCAGAAATTGCTAGTAAATTTTACAAATAATTACCAACATTTTAAAGTATAAAGACTGGAATGGTATTTTCCTGTACATGTAGCTACTCCAATAACCTTTGTTTTTTACAGCTTACAATTTTTTTACATTGCAACAAGAACAGCTGGAAAATTGCAGAGCAAACTGTCCCAATGCTGTGATATCTGCAGTAAATGTGTGCATGTCACTTTACTGTCTGCAGTAAACGCTACTTTCAAATACATTCTTGCAGTTGTAAGTAAAATGCAAAGACCTGTTATAAAGGATATGATGTCATCAACTTACAAAGGAAGTGGAACTAGTGATTAAAAAAATTAAGTATTAATTAATGCTTTCACAAGTTTAAAATCAGTCATTCCCTCATTTATTTTAAATGCATGATCATTTCTGTGCTCGTTTCCAGGAATATGCGGAGGCTGAGCATGCGCAGTCTCCAGATATCTTAAGACACCGAAGGGTTTATTTTTTGTTTCATACAGGAAATAGGGCAAAGTGTAGTCTCTTCAACAGGAAGTAGGACAAGTGAAACCTCAAACGGTATGCAGGCTATGTAATGTCACCTCATGCACATACATGTTCAAATGATCACGCTTTACACTGCACATGGTCAAAACAACGAGTTTAAGATGATCCTACATGCACATGTGTCTGATTGTCACATTGGTTTGGCTCTAACGTTTAGACATTGAGACTTTGGATTGTGTTCTACATATTTGAGCTTCTCAAATGATGTTCATCTAAACAGGTGCAGATTGCACAAGAGCATGTGCAATACACAAATAATGCTGAACATCTGAAGACAGGATGCTTTCTGACTGTGTAATTACTGATAATAAACTGTGTTATTGTTATTATCGTTTCTGGTTACACTGTCCTGTTACAGTGAAATTATATAATTAAATACTTAAGCACAATTAATGCACGAGACACTTAGGGTTTGGTTTAGGGTCAGTTGCGTGTCATTATTCACTGTTGTTACTATAGTATGTGCATGTAACGTGTAACATGAACAATATTTACTTACTAAAACATTTACCATGGCAAACAAAGCTTCAGCTAAAAGTTGCTACAGCTGATGTTTCTACAGTACAATTGTTATTATCCATGTTTCTGTCATTAACAGAAATGTGACAAATACAGTACAATAGGCATCACATAAATTCATGTCACGTTGAGCTGTAAAAGGCAGAAGGTGTGATGTGAAGTCTTTGTGTTGTGTGTCAGATATACTTACATCCCTTTAGATCCGTATTTGTTGTAAAACTCCATGTGGTTGCACGCCTGGATCCAGCCGACCGTCCAGCTCTCTTTACCGGCCACCGGCGGCACCAGGACCCGGGCGGACGCGCGGAAATGCGGCGTGCGGTAGCGCAGCACCACGCTGGAGGACTCGTCGATGCTGGTGGGGTTCGAGTCGATGGAGGAGTTCACCTCCAGAACCACGATGCTGTCCCGGAAACTCTTGGGTTTGCATCTGATGCTCTGAATACAGCCCATCACAAGCAGCACGAGCGGCCAGCAGAACATCAACCGTCAGAAGAACGCACACACACACACACACAGTGTCCCTCAAAAGACCACACACACACACACACACACACTGAACCTCTGAGGAACGCACACCAGACGCTGTCTCTCAGAATAACACACACACTACTGTCCCTCAGAAAACACTAAACGACGCGTCGCGGTGTCGCGTTAGGACTAGAAAAGCGTTTCTTACTAACAAAAGCATCACGTTATTTTGTTGAATAATAAAAGAAAACAAAAGAAATTAAATAAAAACAACGTTCGTCAACTTTCCGTCATTGGCGGACCGTTACTCACACATAACGTTCTCCAGTCATCGTCAAACGGGCATTTCCGAGTCATAACTCTCACAACATTGCTTTTAGATTAAAATAAACAGGTTAAATCCATCCTCTCAGAATACTGCTGGCATTCTGCACGCAAAAATAAATAAATAAATAAATATCTTCAACTACAAGCGCGCAAAATTGCTATAGACGGTTTGGGGATCAAAAGTAACGCTGGAAAAGTGATTTTTTTTTGCAGTGAATATTTACATTCCGTGAGTTTGTCCTTGAGGTTCAGTTGGAGGAAGCTCATTTTCTTGTGCACTTGTGAGTAAACGATCCGTCTCAGCATCAGGTGAACTTCATCAGTCCACACGAATAAACATGAGAGGTGAATAAATCAGTCCGGCTGTCATGAACACACATGTTGTGATGACCAGCCCATCACTGCGCGTCTCTTCATCAGTTATTATCCATCCTCATCCTCGCGCCGCTGCTGCGCTCAGCCTCCGTCCCGCAGCGCTCTGCGCGTCACCGCATCAGCTGCAGCTGCTCCACTGCGAGCGCCCGTGTCGTCACTTCCGCTCCCCAGCGCGAGCATTATGGGGCGTGTAGTTCTGCTGAGAGAGGCGCGTGGCGAAACCATGTGATATATCCAGTGTTACTTTGGAAATGTAGTAGGTTAAGTAAAGACTATAATGATTTATTTTAAAGCACAGCCACCACAATATCATGCTTTAGCACCTGTTTTTACTTTGAGATCGTTTTAGGTTAAATACAGATTTAAAATCGTAACAAGATACTATTTAATAGCTGTGAAACTGTCTTTGAAAGCAAATCTTTGCGTTGCTATGAAACACTGGCATCTAACAAAGCCTATGAAAAAACAGTTAATCTTAAAATAAAATATATACATAAACCCAAACAGGAAATAAAACAGTTACTTAATAAACATGTGTCCTATTTTGTGACCTAAACTCCTCAAAAATTGGTGTCTCGTAATTTAGAGCAGTCTGTGAAATTTATGAAAGAAATCGATTAAATGTGTGTGTGGGTGTTTGTGTGAAAAATATTCAAATGTAACCCCCTTTGTAATCGTTAACATTTTCATAAGTAACTGTAATTTAATTATACATTTTTCTCAGTGACTGTAATTAATTATTACAATTACATTTATTTTGTAATTAAATTACGGGTAATTCCGTTGCATGTAACTAGTTACTCCCCAACACTGAATATATCCAGATATTTTGAAGGGATTTCAGGCAGCATCAAAATTCTAAAATGCTTCAGATGGAAATTGCCAACTGACATGAAAAACACTGATTTGATATATTCGCGTCAGAAAGATGATAAAAGTGCGCGTCTGTTTAAGCACCTTGGAGAACGCCAAGGCTGAAAGCGCTCATTAATATTTAGAGCCATGTGAGGTCACGCTTCGAATAAATTTAATATTCATGAGCCAAACCTTCATTCGTCAGCTCTCTGCCTTGCAGCCAATCAGTAGGGCGTACGTCGTTGTACGTAATTAATATTCAAAAAGCACACCTTTACCATAGTAGTATTCGTAATTTTGTTATGAAGCGGACCGTGATGGATGCTAAAGCCGTGCTTATTAATACAGTCAACGTTTTCCAAAACCAATGTGTTTTACAGCATATCTGTGCTTGTGAACTGATCTGAACTCCGTCTGTAGAGCGAGCGGGATCATAACAGAGCTGATCTTCTCTTCTGAGAGCTGATCTGAGGTAGGCCAGATGATGCTTCACATGTGGTTTAGGATTAAAGATAAATCTGTCAAAACCTCCTTTATGGGATGTTCTCATATGTATAAAAAAAATGGGTAAATAAAGTATTTTTGAAATAGTAAAAATGCAGAAAGTTTTCTTTTAGGGCTAAGGTGTGGGTTTTATAGCTAGCCTAGCTGTATATAAAACAATAGAAGTCTGTGGAATGATAGCTAAGACAGTTAAACGTATTTCTGTGTGTCATTTTTCAGTAAAAAACTAAAACTGACATGAATTTATGCAAACGAATCTATACCATTGTGTCTCCAGTTATTGAATTCTGGGGTGACTTATAATATTTCTAATTTTGCTAATCAATACCCGGACAGACATAATTATAGCTGCTGGAAAGGGTGAATGAGAATACCTTGAGATGCAACATTTTCTCACTGTCAGTGACTTTTTCTGCAGGTTACATTGTTACACCAGTAGGTGGCAACAGGGGATTGTCTTTATGAATTGTTGAATTATTCACTTAGCCATTTCATTCAAAAACACTGATTCATTCAGGAATCAAACAAGTGAATGGATGCCTCCAAAAGCTTAATCAGGTGCTTTGTTGCTTCGCTTGCCTATGAGGCAATGACTGATAATCAAGCAGATATTTAATTTCTACATTTTTGTTGTGCTTGCAATTTTCATGAGCGCATATTAATTGAGAGACTAGACTACACCAGATTTTTGGGGGGAGAAAATTCACATTGCAAGGCCAGTTAATTGAATCAGTGAAGACAAAAAGTTGATCAAAACTGAAAATGGTGTAAAAAAAATAATGCAATGGTGTAAACGGTCACCAAAATAAACTGTCACCTAAAATCTTTGTTGCAAAAAAAAAAAAAATCAACTACCCATTTATAAACCTAAATGATAAAGCATTATGCTGTTAGATATCCACACACACACACACACACACACACTTGTGGATGTCTAAATATATCTGACACTGTTTTCACAGCCTACTTTGAACCTACATCTGAAGCTCACATTAGTTTCTCATCCTGCTGTACGATTAAACCACACAATGCCTTTGAACCCGAGTCGCTCCAGAGCAAAGGATCGCAGTGGCAGCAGCAGTGTTCTGGGCTGGCCCGAGTTTCTGTCCCTGAACGTCCCGCCGCGAAACAACAGAGCGTGGAGAAGATCCGGCCAGTCCAGGTCCCAGCAGAACCAGCAGAGCGAGAACCCGCCAGAGCCGGGCGAGAGCGTGAAGGAGCGCAGAGACGCGACCAGGCTGCCGGATGAAGACTGCATGCTGCTCAACCCGTCCTTCAGAGGCATCGCCATCAACTCACTGCTGGCCATCGACATCTGTCTGTCCAAGCGTCTGGGTGTGTGTGTCCACACCACATCCTCATGGGGCAGCATGCGCTCGGCGGTCACTCTGCTGGCTCTGACGGGTCACGGCATCACGTGGATCTGTGGGACTCTGGTGTGTCTCACTCAGAGTAACACGCTGGCTGGACAAGAGGTCCTGATCAACCTGCTGATAGGTGAGATGCTCTGCCAGACTTATTTTAGGACTTAGGTACTATTACACAGCACTGCATCTCGAAAAAAAGGCCTAATATTACCTGATTTGATGATGCTGAGTTCAAAAATATCAATAAAAACTTCCATCAGATAGTTTTTTCACTAAATAAGAATGAAGATTTTTCAAATT
Source organism: Spinibarbus caldwelli (assembly GCA_039654775.1). Lineage (NCBI taxonomy): Eukaryota > Metazoa > Chordata > Actinopteri > Cypriniformes > Cyprinidae > Spinibarbus > Spinibarbus caldwelli. The sequence continues at coordinate 8,349,020 of CM077222.1, read as the reverse complement.
ATATGTATGTATAATTATTTGTATATATAAACATGTATATGTAATTATGTATAAAATCAGGATTAGGCATCAAGTAATGTCGTACATGTGAAAATGGGCTGAGAATTGATCAAACAGTTGTAATCTGGCTCCGAGGAAGACAGGAATCATGTGTTTGTGATGTTTTTCTGCTGATTAATGGAGAATATAAGGCTTTTTCACCCTGATGGATATCGAATGCAAAAACTAACAAAATGCAAAATATTTAGTGAGAAAGTGTGATGTTCTCAAGCAAAACAGACACTATTTTTGGAATCAGCAGCCAAAATTAGTTCGAAACGATTATTGGATTTCAGCAAATATGATGCAGGGCAGTGTTACAATTTTTAATTATATACAGGTGCATCTCAATAAATTAGAATGTCGTGGAAAAGTTCATTTCAGTAATTCAACTCAAATTGTGAAACTCGTGTATTAAATAAATTCAGTGCACACAGACTGAAGTAGTTTAAGTCTTTGGTTCTTTTAATTGTGATGATTTTGGCTCACATTTAACAAAAACCCACCAATTCAACAAATTAGAATATGGTGACATGCCAACCAGCTAATCAACTCAAAACACCTGCAAAGGTTTCCTGAGCCTTCAAAATGGTCTCTCAGTTTGGTTCACTAGGCTACACAATCATGGGGAAGACTGCTGATCTGACAGTTGTCCAGAAGACAATCATTGACACCCTTCACAAGGAGGGTAAGCCACAAACATTCATTGCCAAAGAAGCTGGCTGTTCACAGAGTGCTGTATCCAAGCATGTTAACAGAAAGTTGAGTGGAAGGAAAAAGTGTGGAAGAAAAAGATGCACAACCAACCGAGAGAACCACAGCCTTATGAGGATTGTCAAGCAAACTCAATTCAAGAATTTGGGTGAACTTCACAAGGAATGGACTGAGGCTGGGGTCAAGGCATCAAGAGCCACCACACACAGACATGTCAATGAATTTGGCTACAGTTGTCGCATTCCTCTTGTTAAGCCACTCCTGAACCACAGAAAACGTCAGAGGCATCTTACCTGAGCTAAGGAGAAGAAGAACTGGACTGTTGCCCAGTGGTCCAAAGTCCTCTTTTTAGATGAGAGCAAGTTTTGTATTTCATTTGGAAACCAAGGTCCTAGAGTCTGGAGGAAGGGTGGAGAAGCTCATAGCCCAAGTTGCTTGAAGTCCAGTGTTAAGTTTCCACAGTCTGTGATGATTTGGGGTGCAATGTCATCTGCTGGTGTTGGTCCATTGTGTTTTTTGAAAACCAAAGTCACTGCACCCGTTTACCAAGAAATTTTGGAGCACGTCATGCTTCCTTCTGCTGACCAGCTTTTTAAAGATGCTGATTTCATTTTCCAGCAGGATTTGGCACCTGCCCACACTGCCAAAAGCACTAAAAGTTGGTTAAATGACCATGGTGTTGGTGTGCTTGACTGGCCAACAAACTCACCAGACCTGAATCTCATAGAGAATCTTTGGGGTATTGTCAAGAGGAAAATGAGAAACAAGAGACCAAAAAATGCAGATGAGCTGAAGGCCACTGTCAAAGAAACCTGGGCTTCCATACCACCTCAGCAGTGCCACAAACTGATCACCTCCATGCCACGCCGAATTGAGGCAGTAATTAAAGCAAAAGGAGCCCCTACCAAGTATTGAATACATATACAGTAAATGAACACACTTTCCAGAAGGCCAACAATTCACTAAAAATGTTTTTTTTTTTTTTATTGGTCTTATGAAGTATTCTAATTTGTTGAGATAGTGAATTGGTGGGTTTTTGTTAAATGTGAGCCAAAATCATCACAATTAAAAGAACCAAAGACTTAAACTACTTCAGTCTGTGTGCATTGAATTTATTTAATACACGAGTTTCACAATTTGAGTTGAATTACTGAAATAAATGAACTTTTCCACGACATTCTAATTTATTGAGATGCACCTGTATATTTTGATTTTTTTATTTCTAATTTATTTCAGTTTTAGTTAAAGTTTTAGTCAGTTTTGCTGTGTTTTGACATTTTTAGTAGTTTTTCTTTTAAAATATGTCTATATAGGTTTTAATCATTTCCGTATTAGTTTATTTCAGTACATTGTTTTTAATATTTTATTTCAGTTGATGTTTATTTCAAGTAACAAAAATGTTTTTAATGGTTTTAGTTTTAGTTACACTTAAGTTCACATTTAGTTCATACTTAAGTATATTCTTTTAATAAGTACTCTTTTTCACAAGGGTCTACAGTCTTACGAAATATAAAATTGAAATTTCCCATCCTGGAAATGGAAAAATCAACTTATAATGTTATGGAAATGGCATGGAAACTTTGTTCAAGAAATTGCTGTTTTTGAAAACAAAATCTGATGTGCATGGTGTACATGTGACAATGAAAGTCTCAGATGATTTCATGTTGTTACTCATGAAGAACATCACATGTGTGCTGCTGTGTGTATTTCATGTGCTTCATGCTTTTTATAGACGTTCTGTAGGTCTAAATGTCCTGATGGAGACACACTCAGCTCCTCTCTATCATATTTTTTACCTCTCTTTCAGCGCTGATTCTTGACGTCCTGACTGTGGCCGGGGTTCAAAAACTGGTCCGGCGTAAAGGACCATGGGACATAAGTCCCGGCTTTCTGGACTGTGTGGCTCTGGACACGTACTCATTCCCGGCTGCACACGCCAGCAGAGCGGCCATGGTGTCCAAGTTCCTCTTGTCCCATCTGGTGCTGGCCGTCCCGCTGCGGGTCCTGCTGGTGCTGTGGGCCGTCCTAGTGGGCCTGTCCCGTGTTCTGCTGGGTCAACACCACCTGACGGACATGGTGTGCGGCTTCGCTCTGGGCTTCCTTCACTTCAGTCTGATGGAGACGGTGTGGCTGTCTTCTGGAGCCTGTCAGACACTCATCTCCATCGGGACCTTCAGCTGGGGCTCCGTCCGTTAGACTGCAAACACAGAAGATGTATGTTTACATGCTGACTCCGAATGCATAATCCAATATTTGTAGGATTAAACACATATTGCGTCTCAGTTTTCAGATCAGATGCACAATGTAAAGGACAAATGCAGTCCGGATTTTACATGCTGGACAAAACGAGCTCCAGTCGCATTATCAGGTCTGTTAGTTATGATTTCAGTCACTCTCTAGTAGTGTTTACATGATGCTGAAAAGATACATTCGTGCTTGGGTATTTTTATATTGCATGCAAAAGCACTGAATTTGACTGTACAGTTGAGTTTGGACTCTTTTTCTGTCTCATTTTCACTTCTTAATTCTGCAGAACTGAGATCTTATAGGGGAAGTTGCTTGGAAAAGAAGTAATTGTTAACAATGATTTTGTCCTGATAAACAACTGATATTTTTAGAATGTCATCAACATTTGAATATTAGTTAATTGCAGCACCAGTGTAATTTTGAAAGAAAAAAGAAAAAGTTTGGAATTAATTATAAGAACATCCGAAGTGAAAAGACCCATTTCTTTTTTGTTTTGTGATTTAATAGCTCATGCATTTAATGGTAAATTTGTGTGTAAAGCACAGTTGTGTGATACCATGTCAAATTTGATCAGGACTTACAAACAATCAGTTTTCTATCAAGGTGTATTTATTTCAGGATGTTGCCTGTCTGGTTTTCTTTGTGTGCATGAATTAAGTTTGACATGTTTTGAATCAGTATTTTTTGTAATATCAATCAGTACTGTAATGTCTCCTGCAATATTCAAATGATCTGTTGCCTTTGTATTTGACATAAAAACGAACTAGTGAAATGATTCTGTACTGCACAAATTTGTACTATAAAATTAAATAACTGACTGTTACATGAGACCTGTGACACTCTTTGCTGACAAATATAGTGTGTGCTTGTGTGTGTGTAATAATCCATAATATGCTTCCTCCAGTGAAAAAGTGGTCTGGTCTGAATCAGGAGAGAAATCTGCACAGATCAAGTAATGTTTACAAGCCAGCCAAAACAGTTCTAAACAAATATGTGGGTGGATTTTGATGTGAGAGACAACAGGAGATGGACATTTTCACTGGAGGAATCATTATTATGGATTGTGGATTTAAGAAGTTAAAAACATCTTGATGGATTTGTTTTTTACAAACAAACAGATTTTGGCTTCACAAGATGTTAACTGATGGACCGAAGTGGTGTGGATTACATTGAGATATTTTTATCAGCTGTTTGGACTCTCATTCTGATGGCACCCATGCAGTCACTGTTTCACCCCTAATCAGCATAATATAATTTATTTGTGTTTTTGTGAATACTAGTTTTCAGCTGTGGTTTGTGTAGACTAGCCTCATTCCTCTAGTGATGACAGAGATGATGTTTGGCGAGAACAGATGAAGTTTCTGCTGGTCTCTGTTAGATTTGAGTATCAGTGAAGGACAGATGATTCTGCAGCACTCGCGAGCTTTAATCTCTCCAGCTGTCTGTGTTACAGGTGGAGACGTGTACGGGAAAGTACGTCTACACAACCCTGTGATGTCACTCATTGTGTCATTATCATTTTCACATAAATCCTTACTCTTAGAGGTTTTTAACATTAGTAAAGCTGCTGTGTCTAGACGTTACGACCCTGTTTAGGGACCAACATAAGAAAGCCGTTCTAAAGGCAACAAAAACTACAGTGGCCAGGGCAAAAAGTTGAAGTTTTATTATACAGATGAAATAACATGACAAAACACAGAAAACAACAATAAATGTATTTAAACATAAATAAATCATAGATAAGGACTGATGAGCTAACTAATTTAAATATCACACAAATAAAACCAGCTGAACCCTTCTGAAAAAGAAGTGCACTTAACTGTATTGAATGTGCATTAGTGTACTAAAAGAGAGACACTTTCATGATTGTTTTTTGACACACCTAAGTACACTTTTAAAAAACACACTTTGTAGTAATGTCAAAAAAGTTATTCTTAGAAGTACTTTTTAAATCATTAGTTAGTTTTAATCTTTTGTTGTGCTTTAAAAAGTATACTTGTGTTGACTTACATTCTAAAGCACGTCAAGTACTTGATTTTACTTTTTGTTATTACATTTAAAGTTTGTATATTTTAAATATAGGCGTTCTAAATTGCAACTTCGTCAATGAATGTGTAATTACAAATATATTTAAATACATACAATAGAAATTACATTAAAGTATATTTTAGTTTGATCGTAAATGCTTGTAATACACTTTACTTCACACTTAAATATATTATTTGAACAAATCTTTTTCTGTATTTCTGTATATATTAAAATTCTATATTATGTTAACATATATTATACAAAAAAATTATGAAAAGTATGATAAAGTGTGAATATTTTTCGCAAGACTGATTTTTTTTTTTTTTTCAATTTTTTTTTCAATTTTTTATAGTAACCTAAGTGCTAATCCACATTTCATTCCGTAATTAACAGGACATAATGAGTCATGTTCATCTATACATGTTTTTCAAAAATAGAGCTGAAACACAATTAATCATACTCGGCTGATAAGTTCATACACATGCGCTCAGGCTGTGGTTCTGACGGGTTCAGCTCATTTGGCTGATTCTTCTGCTCTCTAGTGTTTGGCTCTAGTAAAACATCCAGACAGCTGTAAGACTCTTTGCTAAGTGTTTATAAGCTGTGAAGGATTTAAACTCCGATATTTTCCTGAATCAGACAGTACGTCGCATTAGAAGTGAAACAGCAGGGCCAGATATGAAACAAAACCACTGAGTAGCTTGGATACATGTGTCTCTTGACTCCTGTTGGGTAAAGTCACTTTTAAAAGTAATGCATTACAACATTGTGTTACTCCCTAAAAAGTAACTAATTGCGTTACTTAGTGACTTTTTATGGAAAGTAATTCTTTACATTACTTTTGCGTTATTTTGTCTCAACTGAGTTGGACTTGCTTGTTTTTAAAATAAGAAGTTCTATTTTTGGCAAATGTTAAAGCACTTTCACACCAAAAGTGAAATGAATACACCTCAGGCTGAAGGAAATGTAAATTTGAAGTAATTTTTGCTTATTAGTATGGCTGAACTGGATCATTGAAGGTCAGCAGCAAAGACATTGGTTAACAAAATGGGATTAAATACATAAATGGGTCATCCTAGCATTTGGTGCCATTTGAGTTCCCATGACATAATGTGGTATATTTTTGTGTAAAAATGGGCTAGTACTTGTTTCTGAATGATCTTACAAAGTTACTGCCCCTCTACCATAGAACAATAAATATGTACCCAAAATTAATGAATTAAAAAGAATTACTCTTATTTTAGTGCAAGTAGGCTAAACTGCCATGTCCACAAGTAAGCTTGCATAACTTCAATAATTTAAGTAATAAAAAACAAATTCCAAATTTTTCAATATTGTTGTGTATTCTTATTTATAATATTCCTCAACAAAATATATTATTTTTTTATATATTTTTGTTATTTATACATTTTTAATGCTTAAAGTCTTTAAAACATCCCTGAACTGAATTGAATTCAGCTGGGAGAAGATCTAGCAACTAAAGTTAATTGACATCAGGTCTGTAACATGATTAGCTATAAAAGGGATGTCTTAGACAGCCAGTCTCTCTCAGAAGTAAAGATGGGCAGAGGCTCTCCAATCTGTGAAAGAGTGCGTAAAAAGATTGTGGAATACTTTAAAAACAATGTTCCTCAACGTCAAATTCCAAAGGCTTTGCAAATCTTATCATCTACAGTCCATAACATCGTCAATAGATTCAGAGAAACTGGAGAAATCTCTGTGCTTAAGGGACAAGGCCGAAGACCTTTGTTGGATGCCCGTGGACATAGGCCCTCAGATGACACTGCATCACTCATTGGCATGATTCTGTCATTGACATTACTAAATGGGCCCAGGAATACTTCCAGAAACCACTGTCGGTAAACACAATCCTTCCAGATGCAGTGTTGTCTGAGGACATGAGCCAATCTTTTATTCACAATAGAACATAGAGAACATAACAAATGTTTAAATGGAAAACTTTTACACTTTTATCATTTCAAATTTGATGCCTGCTACAGGTCTCAAAAAAAGTTGGCACGGGGGCAACAAAGGGCTGAAAAAGCAAGAAATTTTGAAAAGATTCAGCTGGGAGAAGATCTAGCAACTAATTAAGTTAATTGACATCAGGTCTGTAACATAAAAGGGATGTTTCCAACAAGAATGTCAAATTTAGACTGGTCTGACCATAGAACACTTTTCCACTTTGAAACAGTCCATTTTAAATGAGCCTTGGCCCACAGGACATGACGGTGCTTCTGGAGCATGTTCACATATGGCTTCCTTTTTGCATGATAGAGCTTTAGTTGGCATCTGCAGATGGCACGGCGGATTGTGTTTACCGACAGTGGTTTCTGGAAGTATTCCTGGGCCCATTTAATAATGTCAATGACAGAATCATGCCGATAAGTGATGCAGTGTCGTCTGAGGGGCCGAAGACTACGGGCATCCAACAAAGGACGTCGACCTTGTCCCTTACGCACAGAGATTTCTCCAGTTTCTCTTAATCTTTTGACGATGTTATGGACTGTAGATGATGAGATTTGCAAAGCCTTTGCAATTTGACGTTGAGGAACATTGTTTTTAAAGTATTCCACAATCTTTTTACACACTCTTTCACAGATTGGAAAGCCTCTGCCCATCTTTACTTCAGAGAGAGACTGGCTCTCTAAGACATCCCTTTTATAGCTAATCATGTTACAGACCTGATGTCAATTAACTTTAGTTGCTAGATCTTCTCCCAGCTGAATCTTTTCAAAATTTCTTGCTTTTTCAGCCCTTTGTTGCCCCCGTGCCAATTTCTCCGTTTAAACATTTATGTTCTATTGTGAATAAAATATTGGCTCATGTGATTTGAAAGTCTTTTAGTTTTCATTTTATTCAAATTTAAATAACGTCCCAACATTTCCGGAATTTGGGTTGTATTCTCCCTCATGCCTTTTCAAATCTGTACGACAAAAAATACAATATTTTGACGAATGTTGGGAAGCAGTTTAGTGACCATTGACTTCCACTGTATGAACAAACAACACTTTTTAAAAATGTGAAAATTTTTATAAACAAGTTTTAAAAATATTTTATGTTATAAAGAAGAAAAAGTCACTCAGGTTTGGAACAACAAACACTTTTTAATTACACTGTAAACTGTATGAAACACAAAAACAGCAGGCTACCATTACAGTGGTCACTTTTGGACAAGGAATTGTTACGTTAACAGTAAATGAAGAGCAACAATCACACACTCTTGATGTGAGTGTAGCAGAGCATTTCTACCACGCACACGACATCTCAGACGCCGCGTCACTGTTGCGTCTGGTGCGGACCGGAGACCAGCCGTACTCTGATTGGGCATCATCGGTCACATGACAGCGGCCCCAGCGGCCAGTGCTTCTGAGCCCCTGCTGTTTGACCCGAAAGCTGCGTGGCTTGGCATTCATCTATGGGAATAACAACACAGAAGAACCATTTCTAGCAATTACAATACAAGATTTTCCTGCTGCTCCTGATTTACCAGTCACATGACATTTGCAGCTCATTTTTTTTCAATCCAAGAACTTAATTGAACAGTAGAAATTAGAAAGGAACAGTATTTACAATTTCTTAGCCAAACAACAGACAGGCATCATAAAATAAATCCAAGAAAATAAATAAATAAATGAATCTATATATGTATGAATGAATGAATGAATGAATAAATAAATACAGTAGGAAGACAGAAGGGGGGTTCTTCTTAAAGTTCAATATCCTCTATTAAATTACAGAAATTCAAAGCATTCTTTCTCATTCGTTTCAGTGATAAAAAAATAATGACCCAGTTCCTTGTGGAATACGTAGAAATTTGGTGAAGTTTTGAGGAATCTATTTGAAAAAGTCCATGGATAATTATGTTAATTTCTAAATCATGAAAGATGACATTTCCCTTTTTTAACAGCAACTAGCATTGAGATGAACAGGAATGCTCATGGATTCTTTCTTCAACTGCTTTGAAGAATATTTAAAAAGTACTCTACAAATTAATTGGAAATGTGCTTTATTGTATTTTCCATCTCGTTTTCCAATACAAATATCTAAACATTCTCAAACAAGACACTTTTACGTAAGAAGCAAAATGACTTAAGATATTAAGTCTTTTTTCTTAAAAACTCTTTAAGAAAAAAGACAAGTTTCTACTATACAAAAAGACAAAAACTGTCATTGGATTCAGAAAAATAGATTGAATTCAAAGGGGAAAACAACATTTCTGACCCCACTGACATTTTATCTTAAGCAAAAAATAAATAAATAAAATAATTAAAAATAATTACATTTTTTAACACTTAATTTTAATTCATATTTAACTAAACATGACTTAATATCTGATGTAGATTTGCTTCTCAGAAAGATCTTGATTTAAGAATGTTTAGGTATTTGTGGAAAACAATGTAAAGATACTCAATAGGAAAATAATTTTTTGCAGCGTATATAATACACATCTGCTCACTTGCTATAGTTCACAGTGTGGACATTCTGTAGTAATGACCGTGTTCAATCAAGTTCTTTCCTGAGGGGACTTGATTTGACAGACCTGCACAAAGACAGTGGTGTTCATCTGTAGCGTCTCCACGCGATCGGTCATCTGTGCGAGCCACTCCATGTGTTCAGAGATACACTGCTGCATATCGTCATTATTCTGAGGTACAGACACAAGCACATCAGATGCTGCTCATCCACAAACACACAACACGACTGAGACACAGCAATGAGAACAGAGAAACAAACCCCTGACAGAGCATCTCTCAGGTCCACGGCAGACAGACGCACATGCTCCAGTTTATCAGTGTGTTCCTTGAGTCGGTCCTCCAGCTCCTGCATCATCATCAGGCCTTCATCTGTCTTCAGTGCGTGTGCGTCTCTGCTGGACATTCCTCATGCAGACATACACACAGGGTCAAAGGCTGTAGATGTGGAGGTGTAATATGAAAACTACAGCACAGATTTGTGCGCTCAGTTCCTAAGTACTTGATTATGCTTTCAGCTGCCAATTGTACCAGTGCACAACTGAGTGCAAAATGACAAGCTATAATGCTTCATTATCACCGTTTTCTGGTTTTGTTATCCACAGCTGTCAGATTTGTACCATAAAGGTCACAAAAATTATATAAACTTACATCACAGCCTTTTCATTTACAGTTTTCACACACCAATGTTATAATTGTACAACCTGATTAAGTTATAATGGTAATTAACAGAGATGACGACTGCTGACATGTCAAAGATAAATGGCTAAACACTTTCTCAATAAAAGTTTTACAGTGTATTAATTAAGCTGCAAAAAAAAAGTTTGCTAACACTTTACTTAAAGACTTTATGTATTAAACACATTTATAATATAGGTCTACATTGCACTGCATTATACCTTTTCCTAAATAATTGTAACCAAAGTTAAAAAGCATTATAATATTTGATGGTTTGCTCCTCATGTGTTTTAATGCATTAGCGTAACAATGGAGTAGATGAGTATTATACCATAATATGCATTATAAGGTGCATTAAGACACATAATGCATTAAAACTACTTGTATAATGCATTTATTTGATCAGATATTCAGATCGTGATTTAAGCATACACAACCATTTTCGGCATGGATCCGGTAACACAGAGTGTGAAAACAATAAACGCATTTCTGCAAAATAAAGTAAACATTTTCTGTCGCTTTGTACAATCCAAAACATTTACAGCACGAGCTGCAAAGTTTCATTGTGAAGATTCGCCATCAAACAAAAACTAAAATATAAGATTCACGAAAAAAAAAAAAACAAAGCACGCGATAACGAGCTCAGACCTGCCCAAATACACACACACACACACACACAACACAAAGAAACTCGAGCCTGAAGAAAAATAAAGTTCAAATAGGATCCGGCAGTGTTAAAACAGCTCGTCAATTTCCACGATACTCACTGTTCAGACGGATCGACTCCGTTTTTATTCCGTGATTGCGCTGTAGACCCGGAGCTCACGGGAAAAAAATGCACGGAATTCACACACAGAGCCACGTCACCGGGCCACCGACTACACACACACACACACACACACACGATTCAAAGATTCACACACGCTGTGCACGTTGCGTTGGATAAAAACATCTTCCAATTGTAAACGTACCATTTCATATAATTTGATAATAAAAAGAAACATTTTTCCCAAAGTCTAGAAAGTATTAAAATATCTCATTCCCAGTGCATTGACTCGATGTGTTAGGCCTGAAATTAATGGGTCTCTCTCAAAACTGCGAATTTTTACGTTTTGAATTCAGTTCAGTTCATTTCTCTTCCATGAAAGATGGTATTAATTCACATCTTGACAATACTACTAATAACAGCCAACATTATGGAGTCTTCTTTATGGAATTAAATAAAATATCTAGAATAACCATTTTATTACTAAAAAGTGTCTACAAAATGTGCGCCATAATTAAACAAAAAAATAATTATATGGTTTAATTTTGACGTTTACAGTGAAAATGCACCAAAAACAACATCCAATGACTTGACAGCTTCTGTTGACCTCAAGTCCAATCAGCTGGCTCAGTTTGGTAATGTGGGTGTGGAGATGTCAGAGCCTGAAGAGGAGACCGACTTCCTGTTCTTCTGTTTGCAGACTTTTGCAGTTGAAGTACTCGCTTTCTGGCATGTTTGCGTCGCAGGATCTTGGAACAATTTTAGTTATAGGAATGGCTTTTGGGGGGACTAAACTAGCTCCTACTTCAAAGTAGGCTCTAATCCAGTGTTTCCCAACCACTGTCGCGGCACATTAGTGTACTGCGACAGGTTGTTAGGTGTGCAGTGGAAAATTATCAAAACTTTCTATCTATTATATTTTGTTATTATTATTATTTTAAATCAATGCTAATGGTCATCTTTATGTCTATTTGTGGGTTTTACAAATATTAAACAAATGAAAAGCATTCAAAAAGCTTGTGACTAAACCTCGTAACGCCAATGGATCCTCAAACTATCAGCAAAACCTCATAACTCCACCCTCACTTCTATTCAGAATGTATATACGTGAACAAAATGCATTCGACCACATGAACATTTTGACTACGAAAGAAATCCAGTCAAATTAAAAAAAATTTTTTACTACCTCTGAAAGAGGTCAAGAGCGGACAAGCTCAAAATGTTTCAGACCTTGTTTACACATTTATTTAGCCCCAACCCTAATCAAACACACTTCAGGATTGCTAGAAAGCTTCAGGTAGGAGGGTTTGATCAGAGTTGGGCAGTGTTCCATTTTGTTTTTTATGCCCTTCCCTTGTTAACTTCCATTTCGTTGACTCAGATGTGCATCACAGATTTCGCTGAATAAACGCCACCTACTGGTGAAACCATTGCAATGGGCTGAATTGGAATGTCCTAATCCCTTGATCACTTGGGCTGCTTTCCAGTCCGTTTTTTTATGCCCTTCACTCGCAAACTTCCCTCTGTCTTGTTTACTGTACATCATTGATTACTTTGCATGAGTGCCCACTTCTGGCAGAACCCTTGGAATGGGCTGAACTGGAACGTCCTAAGCCCTTGATCACTTAGAATCAGCTATACAGTTGGTTTATTGTTTACATTTTCCCCCTTTTTTTGGTGCAATCTATTTTGGTGCAGCACTCTATATGTAGGTATGCTTGGGCTGTTATAAATGTTAAAAAAAGACATATATATTAGAGAGTTGTTTGGGTGGGAATAAATTAAACGGGATCTGCGATGGTCATAATTGTGTTGCACTGTGGTCTGTAGAGTGGCCTGAAGTGTGCATATGAAGCAGACTCGCTCCCTTGGACAAAATCGAGGGGTCGAGGGTCTGTCCATATAAACTTCTCGTTCACTTCACGAAGTGGAACGCACTTTAAAATGGCAGCGGAGATTGCCCCAAGGGGAGGTGCTTAGGGAAGTTTGCGAGTGCGTGTCTAAAAGTAAAGTGGAACAGCCTTGGAATCCGCTATGGAGTTGATCTATTATAAAAATTTGTTTGATGCATCATGCTATATGTATGTAAATATTATTATAATTTAATTTTATAAATTGGAGTTTTGGAGTGGCCTAAAGTGGCATCACTTGCTCCCTTTGTCAAAATTGATGGGTCAAAGGTCTGTCCATATATACTTCCCTTGTCCACTTCACGAATTGGAACACACTTCAAAATGGCAGTGGGGATTTTGAGCTTAGGGATTTTGTGAGTGTCACTAAAAACAAAGTAGAACACAGCCCTGGAATTTAATCAGAGCTGGAGTTGAACTCAGGATTACAGGATTTTGGATCTTGAGGGCCACAATAGCTCAGCCCTGCAAGTAGCATGGGCACTCCAGAAGCATTTTGGCTGCAAATCTGATAGTGCCATCCAAAGCTGACTGGTTCCGAAGCAGTCACTTGGAAAAAACTGTTGCACCGCTGGTATTTTGAGGCTTGTGCATCATGATACTATGGTAGCACACCCACCAGTCCAGGGGTGTCCAATCCTGCTCCTGAAGGGACAACATCTTGCCAAGTTTAACTTCAACACACCTGCCTGGAAGATTCTAATGAGTCTGAAGAACTTAAATAGCTGGTTCAGGTATGTTTAATTAGGGCTACAGCTAAACTCTGCAGGTCAGTGGCCCTCCAGGAACAGGTTTGGACACCCCTGCACTACTCACAAGTGCTGTACATTCTTCAAAATCAAAGTTTGGAGAATGTAAAGCATATATAACCCGACAAGGTGGTTTCAAGTCACTCGTGCACATTTTGGGCATACAGATTCTGTGGGACATTGGCAACTTATTCCTGAGAGCAATGCACGTACAGAGGAGTTGGTGCCAAGGGACAAAGCGCTTTCATAATCAATTACATTTCCTGACTTATTATTGAAGTGTAATGGTAATATTTTTGTCTCTCTGGTTTTGCCATCAGTGGCTACATGTATCTGAGACAGCAAGTGCATCGCATTATAGCCTACGCTTTCGTCAACTTACAGCTATATGAGCACTTAGTTTGTCTTCGTTTAATACATTAGACCAAAATCTCATGATATAAATAGATAATAGATAAGGCGCTGTATGCACAGGATATTTAAAATGTACAAAAGTCTATTTACTACAACTAGACGGCAAATGCTTCTCTGCTCTTCAAACACACACACAAAAAAAGCCATTAGCCTTTACAGACATACCGGTGCATCTCAAAATTAGAATATTGTGAAAGTTTTTTTTTTTTTGGTAACATTTCAAAAAGTGAAGCTTTCATATTCTAGATTCATTACATGGTTCTCTTTGAAAGACAAATGTTGTGCAATCCCACCTATCTGTAATCAGATACACATTTAAAATTGGGCTGTGGTATACACATTTAAAATTGGCTGGGCTTAGGTAAGGAGATAGATTTGAACACTGGCTGGCTATGTACTTGCTCAAAAACTGATTTCGGATTTTTTAACCAAAAAATTTATGGGCTGCAGCTTTAAATTTTAAGTGATTTGTTTTGAAAATATCCCCTACTCCAGGGGTGTCCAATCCTGCTTCTGGAGGTCCATCTTTTCAGCAAGTTCAGCTTAAACACAAAACAAGGTTTTAGTGGTCTCAAGGCCTTGATTTAAGGGTTCAGGTCTGTTTATTCGGAGTGGAGTTCGGAGTTTATACTCCAGGTGCAGGATAGAGCACCCCTGTCCTACCCAGTGCACAATAACTTTGGTTGATTTATTTCTTAGACCAGTTTATATTTTTGCAGTATTTGGCAACCCTTCACTTACAGTTTTAATGAAAAGAAAATACTAGTGTGAGGGAAGAGTTCAGAAGCGCGGGGAAAGTCAACGCGATCGCCTTGTGGGCAGCACGCCGACATACAGCGCTGTTGCACTATGGGGATCACGAGTTCGAATCCTGACTTGAGGACCTTTACCGATCCTGGCCTGCCATCTCTCTCCCTCTATGCTTCCTGTCAGTTCTGATCTGTCATATTGTAATAAAGTTGAAAATGCCAAAAATTAAATCTCAAAAAAGTGAGGGGAAGGAGAGCAGCACACGTGTCCCATCTGAACAGCATTGTTCCAGTTTGGGAGTTACTTCTTAGTTGGAACTGTTGACGCCGACAGCCTCGTGGTTAGTGCGCTGACATACAGCACAACTATGCTCACGGTGACCCTCTCGATGTCCTTTGCCTAGCTTCACTCTCTTCACCCAACGCTTTCCTGTCAGCTCTCCACTATTCCGTCTCATTAAAGGCATAAAAGCCCTTATATATATATATATATATATATATATATATATATATATATATATATATATATATATATATATAAATAAAAGAAAAAAAAAAAAGTAGTTGGAATTACATATGCATGCTATACAAGCAGCCATGCCCACTACCACTGCAAAGAGATCTGTTGTCACAGGCACGAGGGAGATTTTCAATCCCATCCAGTGCACTTGGCCCTGAGAGCCTGGCCCATTTAAATGCAAATGCCTAACTTCTGGATAACTTTCAAGTAATTGTGAAGACTTACATTTTTCAGTCGTGTACGATTAGGGATGGAGCTAAATCTGCAGGAAGGTGGCCCTCCAGGACTGGAGTTACCCAGCACTGCAGTAGGGCAGCATTCTTAAGCATGCCGTTTTATGAATATCACATTGTCCCAGTTTCTAAACCACTTTCTCCCTCATGGGATTTAGTGATGGTGCTTGATGCTATTTTAGTGTCTCCATTTGAGCTACTGGAAGTTGAATTCAAGATATTGTCATCTGAGGTGGCAGCATTGTTTGGCTATTGCAAAACGTGTCAGAATATGAGAAAGCTGATCACCAAACAGCACCTCTCACACTGGATGGTGGACTTCCCTGATATATTACAGGCAAGGTTCTGGCTTGCATGCATATTCTACAGGAGAAAGGACTTGTACATCATGGCCTTTCTTGAAAGGTGATACAATAAGAGGTATTTGTGAAGCAACACCGCAAACACTTGTAAGGTTCCTAAAGCTCCTTCTCTTTCCAGGTGACCACTGCATCCATAGACCACTGGTTCCCAACTCTGTTCCCATGGAGCCCCCCAAGACTGCACATTTTGAAGGACTCCTTCGTCTGAGACACTCATTTCAGGTCTTGAAGTCTCTACTAATGAGCTGATCAGTTGAATCAGGTATGTTTGATTAGGGAGACATACAAAATGTGCTCTGTTGCCAGTATAACCCAGTTGTTATCACAGTGGTTCTCAACTCCAGACCTGGTGACCCACTGAGTCCACCAGGACTCACCGAGCATGAATAATCCTTACACTTTGCGGAGGTATTCAAAACAGGCTGAGTTAAGATATCAGACTATCTGTGCATATCAGTGGTTCCCAATCCTGGACACAGCCAAAGGGCAGGAGTAACAGTGTAATAGAACAGGGTTGGGCAACTCCGGTCTTGGAGCACCACTGTCCTGCAGGGTTTAGCTCTACCCTCACACTTTAGCTCTATCAATCACACTTGAAATTTTAACCTATACCTTCAAAAATACTGAAAACCGCAGGCAGGGATTTGATTAGGGATGGAGTTTAACTCCAGCAGTGGCCCTCCAGCAGGGGAGTTGCCAATCCCTGTAATAGGGCTTATAATGCTGCCTTCAATGTGCAATACAACTTTATTAGTGTTATTTACAACTGGGAAACTGATATCATTTTGATACTTGAGCTCCTGAGTTTGCGGCCCATAAATTTTAAACATGGCAGAGGAGAGGAACATTTTTTAGCTTTTCTTACAACATCTACATTGCTTTCTCAACTTTACATTCATATACATTCATAAAATCACCATTTGATGCATATTGTTTGTATTGAACGTAGCAAAAATATTTATTTGACCAAAATTTAGGAATCGTCAGCAAGCTGAATATCTAGATAGTGCTGTGAATGTTTACATGGTTACCAATGAATGGGACGCTACATCTTACTCAAAACCTTACCTTAAAAAAAAACCTTAACTTGGATCTTAACTAAATATCTTTGATACCTTTTGGCTTTAATAAGATTTCCCCAATAAATGGACAAGAATAACTCATGAGAAGGTTCTCTCTCTTATTTCCTGTTCTTTCCAAGAACAAAACACTTAAACACGACAAACTCGTAATTACAATTTCAGAAGTGGGAAGTAGGAAGATTCCGATAGCATGTGAAGGCAGGATAAGGCAGTGTTTCAGAGCTGTGTTCGCGGGAATCTCTCTTATTTGGCCCACCAATTTCAAGTCTTGGAGTTTCTACTAAGGAGTTGAATCAGGTGTTTGATCAAGAAGAGTTCAGAATGTGTACTATTGGTGTACTTGCACTCACTAGCCTTTGGTCTATGCTGCAAAACCGTGAATTATTTTTATGCCATTATAAGAGCAAAATTGAACTGTTTATATACAATTTATATCAGATTTTATTTCTGATTTGAAATATTCAATGCATGAAAGAAAGTGAACTGACTTGCAGTGAAGGACTTTAATGACAACCCTTCAGTTGTTACTATATTGACAGTACAACACAGCCTCTTACACCTTACTGCAATTAAACTCACATGACAAAAACAACACTAGACTAGAGTTGGGAATTGATTCATTTTTGCAAATCCGTTAAAACATTTTCAATGCAGTGATTAAAAACTCTGTGAATTTGTTTACATGACCACTAAAAATGTTGAAAGAAAAACAGCAGTTTAGCTACATATTTTTTAGTCTTGTTAAATTGGTCCTTAAAGTCATTCTTTGCGTTCATTTAGTGAAAAGTCTTAATTTTTCCTTGATTTTTACTGTATTTAACTTTTTAGCCATTTCAGAATTCTCAATGTGCTTTTAAAAGACAGAAAAACATCAAGATGCAGTATCATTGATTTTCATTTGACATGACTTAAATGCTTAAATCACTGCAATGGCCTCATCAAAAACTGTACATAGGTAATGGGAATACAAACAATGATTCATTTTTGAAAAAAAGCACAATCTGCTTTATTTCTCTCTTGAGATCATTTCCAATAAAAGGGCAAATATTATCACACATTTAATAGGATAAACAACACTGAGTGATAAATATCTGCAGGGAAAACAGACCCTTAAAAATAAATGCAAAAGAAAAGTGAGTAAATCCATTGCTGGCCCTTTAAATACAGGTCTAACAAAAGCAAAAGGGCAATAATGAGTCTGTACAGATATGCAGCAATCATCAAGAAGCAATGTTACCGTTGAAGGTGATGCGCTCCAACAGCGCCAATGAACACCCAAACAAATAAACCTCTGAAATTACCATGAGCACTGCAGAAATCATTTAAAAAGGCATTTCAAATGTCCAACAGTTCACCCAAAAGGAAAAGAAGAGGTTGCATTTATGCTCCAATATCAAACGTGAATGAACATATGCTGATGGTTATAGTTCTGTACAGCTGTAGTGTAACGAAGCACCTTCAAAACCAACATTTCCTGTGCACTTCATATTTTCAGTCATGATCCCCACGAGCCCACAGAGACGGCTACATTTACAACACAAGCACTCTTTCGCAGCCACGGCGCAGATGCATGTTTGGACCCCGATGGTTACAGATAGGCTGTTTATTGCTTGTGCAACCCTCGCACTCCTGTGACCAACCGACCGACAAAACAGAAACTCAAAGCTGAAGGTAAAGGGTTTCTTGACCAAATCAAATAAAGCTCAAACAACGTACTGTAACATTTCCAATCAGCGTTCCGGACAGCACAACAATCCCACTGACAACATCACAAACGTCCTCACATTACACAAGTGCCCATATATCCCACCCGCCCTTATCGCACCAAAAACAGAGCAAGCGCTTCTCAATGCTGCTGACTTTAACATGTTTATTCCACACACACACACCGCCGCCACTCAAGCGCCATCATGCAACACCTTTAAGGATCAAATGTTGCTTTGCATTTACACAACGCATGAAAAGCAGCTGTAAAATAAGAGAAAGGTGCATGTCCTCCATGTTTGGATTGAACAATGTCCTCAAAATTGGGTTTGAAGTTTTTTTTTATTGAATAAAAGGTGTTTTTTTTATAATAGCGCAAATAGGCATGATTACTATATTTATATATATATATATATATATATATATATATATATATATTAAAAAAAAAAGAAAAAAAAGTTAAAACTCCATGGTACCCAGTAAAAATGACTAATGCCACACCGCAGCTCTGGAGCTTCTGTTGATCTGCATGTCAATCAAAACCTCGAGTCCAATCAGCTGGCTCAGTTTGGCAATGTGGGCGTGGAGACGCGAGAGCTGGAAGAGGAGATACGCTTCCTGTTTTTCTGTTTGCAGACTTTGATGGAGAGAGCGAGACACACCAGGGTTCGTTTGCCACTTTTGTGAACCGTAATTCTTCACTTGAAAATGTCAAATAAAATGTAAATAAATAAAGCTGATCTTGGAAAGTCTGCGCAGAAGAGTCCAAAACTATCGTGTCTATTTATATATATATATATATATATATATATAGTTTACATTTATATATATAGATATTCATATCTCTCTATGTGACGTCTATTATTAATGTGTTCCGATTGATTTGTGGAGTTGGTGATCCTGTGCGTCAGTTCCGGAGTACAGTGACAGAGAGAGAGAGAGAGAGAGAGAGAGAGAGAGAGAGAGAGAGAGAGGGAGAGAGGAAGGAGGAGGAGGAAGAGAGAGGAGGTCCTACAGACGGCTGTGTCATGTGATCATGAGGTCCATTTATTAGGCTTTGCCTTCCTCCACTTTGACTGACTGTGGTTTGATGGCTCTGGTTCGAGCAGCTTTGACCTGTACTGAAGGCAGCTGCTCCTGGATCTTGCCGGGAATCACTGATGAGCTCTTGGCGTCGCTGACGGCCTGACGCGCGTCACGCAGAGCCTTCACCTGTACCGAAAACAAGAGACCGGCTCAATACTGGAGCAGAACCTCACCAACACTGGCAGTCAAAAGACTTATGAAAACAACTGCTTCAAATGATTCCACTGGATAATACGCTGAACAGTCAACACATGAGAAGGCAACATATGATTAAGCCACATGGTCATTTTAGAATCATATGTGCCGTTTTTATAGCTTTTAATTTTCCTGTGTATTGTGCCATTAGACTGGTTTCTATAGTTCTTCCTCAGGATGAAGCAGATGGTCACATTTACGCTATGAATTTTTACATCGGTCCAATAAAATAGATAATTACATATTCTGCTCTCAGAGAAAAAGCGAGGGGAACATTTTTACCTTGTTTTTACTCTTATTTTAGACCCCTCAATAATACATACTGAATATCATTAAGAAAAGTAAAATATCAAGATTAGGGCTGGGCACCATGGCCAAAAATATTATCACATTTGTCCATATCATTCGATATCAATAATCACAATATTAAATTATAATATTATATAATAATAATTATTAAAATATACACACACACACTTTTTTTTTTTTCCCCTCAGCGTTTTCATTTGTATTTTTTTTTTTTAATACGCTGCTGGACAACAGAACTTGCAAACATAAAATTAACATGGATGAAAATATATCTTGGTTGTATAATATATTCTTTAAAAAAGGGGGGAAAATAATGCTACATCGAACGAATACTAATACTGTTGTAGAAACACTACAACATAGTAATTATTTGTTGGTTTCTTAAAATTAAACCAAATTTTTATTTTGGCAGGTTGTAGTGAAGATGAAACTCTCGTTCTCAAGTATGAAGAACATGCAGACTTATTAGCAACAGGCATCAGATTATCTAGATACACGCTAAAAAAAAAAAAAAAATATATATATATATATATATATATATATATATATATATATATATATATATATATATATATATATATATATATATATATATATATATATATATATAAATTCATCAATTTTTAATGCTAACATTGATTTATTACCCAGTCCTCATCAAGCTGCTATATGACCAGCTTCACTTGAGAGACACAACAAACCTCCATCATTAGACATAAAGCTTCATCTTTACAGATTAGCATTTTGATTTTGATATAAACGTGATCTAAAAAAACATCAAAGCATGACAATAAGAAGAAAGTGCATGAGATGCCATTACCTATGCTCACAGTGGGTGGCTCACCTTCACACCATCCTCAGGACCCTTCACTGTTGGCTCGGGGTTGGAGGGGGGTGTGCAGTGGGGCGGATCGCGCCCGGGGCTGGGGTAAGGTGGCGAACGGATGATGACGGTCTTGTTGACCTGCATGACGGGCCGTTGGATGGGGTTGGGGAAGGGACCACTGGTGGGGGGCCTCATATGCATGACCATACTACCCTGAGGAGCGGACATCTGCAGCATCAGACAGCAGATGAGTATGTTAGTCATGTGTAACGTGTCCTCTCGGGTCAGCGTTAGGGTCAGAAATGAGCTGTACCTGCTGTGTGTAATGTCCTGGGAGAGAGACGACCGCTGCAGGGGCTCCTGGGCCAGAGGGCTTCCCACTAGGACTGGCTGAACCGGGTCTGAGAAGAAAGACAGTCCAACACAAGACCTCATGAGTGAACACAGATGCTTACACACATGAACGCATTCCTGTGACTAACAAACTCAAAAGACTACATTCTAAAACATTCACAAATGGTCTACGTTATTAAAACAGTAAATCAAAATAAAATTGAGTTCTTAAGGAGGATTTCTATTAGTAATCCAGTATATAGTGTTAATCACGGTACTTATAAATCATTTTCACACACACACAATTATGACATAACCTTACACAGCAGATTGTGTTCAAAAATGACCTCTAAATGGGGAAAAAAAAAGTGTTACTGTTAAATTGACAAAATTTGACAACACCGGCCCTTTATGACTCCTGCATAGCAAAAACGTGTGTACAGCATTGCTCAACCCACCAAAATGAAAGACTGGCTTAAAGGGATAGTTCACCCAAAAATGAAAATTCTGTCATTAATTACTCACCCTCATGCCGTAAGACCTTTGTTCATCTTCAGAACACAAATTAAGATATTTTTGATGGAATCTGAGAGCTCTCTGACCCTCCCATATACAGCAAGGATATTACCACGATCAACACACAAAAAAAAAAAAAAAACAAAATCTGAATAATGTAAAAATTCTAAAAAAAAAAATAAAATAAAACTAATGCTGGGGCAAAACAAAACCTTAAAAAAAAAAAAAATTGGGAGGTGGAAACCCAATTTGGGGGGGTTGACGAAGACGAAGACGACCAACACCAACACTTCATAGTGTGACTGCAGCTTACTGTTCTGCAGGTTGAGTTTGTGAACCGTCCGCTCACCTGTAGGAGCCACTGGGTATTCCAGGTGAATGGTTGGGCTTATCAGAGAACTGAAATCCCTTCATGTCCATCTGGGAAGGTTGCAGAAAGAACATGATTTATCAGAGAGATGTGTCAATAACACACAGGAAGAGATTTGATGGCAGTTATTTCCTGAAGCACAGGCTCTCACCTCCCTGCTGCCGCTCATGACGGCCTGCTGGGATCCAGGAGGCATCATGCGACGTGGAGCTCCCACAGACAGGTTCTGGTTCTGCTGGAGCTGGATGGACTGGGGCAGGATGAGGTGCTGCTGGGCAGAGCCGTAGCGTAGCTGAGATCCAGGCATGGGCATCGTCACCTGAAAACACACGGCAATCAGTCAATGTAAACGGCCTTGAACTACAAATTCTGAATAAAGCAACTTCAAGCTGCATTTGAAGCTGTTGACTGCATACTAATGCCCGAGCCAAATCATTTTACTTCTATAACTGCATGTGTGTTCATGCAGTTGAACACTGCTGTCTTCTGGCTTTCACAGAACTTGCCTGAATGAGCTGTGAGTCCATGAGCTGTGACGTGCCCATCCCAGCCGCCTGATTCATGGACCCATCGTACACCAGCGGCTGGCTGCCATTCATGGGCTGGTAGTGAGACCCAGACTGCGGTTTGACCATGTCTGACGGCTGCATGCCAGGAAATGCAGAGTATGGCCCTTTGAGAGGAGCTCCACCAGAGAGCACCATGGGACTGGGCTGAGACAGGTTTGGGTGCATGTACATCTGAGACCTGTAACAGAGTAGAACGTGAGAGCGCTCAGATGATCACAAAAGTAGAGGAAACCCAGGATTATTAGTGTGGCCAATTTCACCAGTTTAGAGCAGGCTCAATGTTGTTTGACAGAGGGGATTTAACATTTATAAGAGGATCAGATTTTACAGTGGGTACAGAAAGTATTCAGACCCCCTTAAATTTTTCACTCTTTATTATATTGCAGCCATTTGCTAAAATCATTTAAGTTCATTTTTTTCCTCATTAATGTACACACAGCACCCCATATTGACAGAAAAACACTGAATTGTTGACATTTTTGCAGATTTATTAAAAAAGAAAAACTGAAATATCACATGGTCCTAAGTATACAGACCCTTTGCTGTGACACTCATATTTAACTCAGGTGCTGTCCATTTCTTCTGATCATCCTTGAGATGGTTCTACACCTTCATTTGAGTTCAGCTGTGTTTGATTATACTGATTGGACTTGATTAGGAAAGCCACACACCTGTCTATATAAGACCTTACAGCTCACAGTGCATGTCAGAGCAAATGAGAATCATGAGGTCAAAGGAACTGCCTGAAGAGCTCAGAGACAGAATTGTGGCAAGGCACAGATCTGGCCAAGGTTACAAAAAAATTTCTGCTGCACTTAAGGTTCCTAAGAGCACAGTGGCCTCCATAATCCTTAAATGGAAGACGTTTGGGACGACCAGAACCCCTCCTAGAGCTGGCCGTCCGGCCAAACTTAGCTATCGGGGGAGAAGAGCCTTGGTGAGAGAGGTAAAGAAGAACCCAAAGATCACTGTGGCTGAGCTCCAGAGATGCAGTCGGGAGATGGGAGAAAGTTGTAGAAAGTCAACCATCACTGCAGCCCTCCACCAGTCGGGGCTTTATGGCAGAGTGGCCCGACGGAAGCCTCTCCTCAGTGCAAGACACATGAAAGCCCGCATGAAGGACTCCAAGATGGTGAGAAATAAGATTCTCTGGTCTGATGAGACAAAGACAGAACTTTTTGGCCTTAATTCTAAGCGGTATGTGTGGAGAAAAGCAGGCACTGCTCATCACCTGTCCAATACAGTCCCAACAGTGAAGCATGGTGGTGGCAGCATCATGCTGTGGGGGTGTTTTTCAGCTGCAGGGACAGGACGACTGGTTGCAATCGAGAGAAAGATGAATGCGGCCAAGTACAGGGATATCCTGGACGAAAACCTTCTCCAGAGTGCTCAGGACCTCAGACTGGGCCGAAGGTTTACCTTCCAAAAAGACAATGACCCTAAGCACACAGCTAAAATAACCAAGGAGTGGCTTCACAACAACTCCGTGACTGTTCTTGAATGGCCCAGCCAGAGCCCTGACTTAAACCCAATTGAGCATCTCTGGAGAGACTTAAAAATGGCTGTCCACCAACGTTTACCATCCAACCTGACGGAACTGGAGAGGATCTGCAAGGAGGAATGGCAGAGGATCCCCAAATCCAGGTGTGAAAAACTTGTTGCATCTTTCCCAAAAAGACTCATGGCTGTATTAGATCAAAAGGGTGCTTCTACTAAATACTGAGCAAAGGGTCTGAATACTTAGGACCATGTGATATTTCAGTTTTTCTTTTTTAATAAATCTGCAAAAATGTCAACAATTGTGTGTTTTTCTGTCAATATGGGGTGCTGTGTGTACATTGAGGAAAAAAAATGAACTTAAATTATTTTAGCAAATGGCTGCAATATAACAAAGAGTGAAAAATTTAAGGGGGTCTGAATACTTTCCGTACCCACTGTACATAATCAATATCCGATCAAGGAAAAAAAAAGGTTAAATACTGGAAAATATGTCAATAAAACTGATTATCTGCCTCTCTCTACACTTAAAACAATTACTGTCAATCTCTACACTTAGACCCGATCATCAGTTTAAATGAAGAGATAGACTTACAACCGGTTTCTCTACACTTAAACCGATTATCGGTCTATCTCCACACAAACAGATTATCAATCTCTTTACACTTAAACAGATAATCATTGACATCTACACTAGATTTAAACCAATTATCAGTCGATCTCTGGATTTATTCTAGTAAATCCATTACTGTCATTCCAAGATTCACTCCTGAAACTATGCATTAAATCAGTCTTGGCTACATTTGTTTAGTAGCTTTAATAAACCTCTACAGTAAGTTACTATTAGCACTCTTTGTTCTATATTTTTTGTATCTTTGCTTAAAAAAAATTAAATATCAGTAATAAAAAACAATGTTCACTTAAAGGGGTCCTGTTATGCTTTTTCACTTTTTGAATTTTAGACGGTGTGTAGTGTGTATGTTTGGGCATAAAAAGATCTACAATGTTACAAATCTCAAAGTCCACTCCAAAGGGAGATATTTTGTTTTTAAAAAATCCCTTTCCAAGAATTACAACGAACGGCTCGTTTGGACTACAAAGTTGTCTTCCTGTATTTGTGATATCACAAAGCGGCCCATTAGAATATCATTAAAATAAATCCCGCCTACAGAAAAATTCGAATGGTTGGCGGGTGGGGAGAACGCTTGGTTGAGCACTGCACGTTTCAAAATCAAAACCCGGTGCGGGGGTGTTTTTATATCACTGTATTTCTGAAGGAAACTGACTGTCTTCAGAAAATTATAGATGTCATTTTCATTTCATCTTGCATGTAATGTCTGATAAAGCAGCGTTTGTGAGCGGAGCGCTGCTTTGTGTACAGCGTTACTGGGGAAATCTTGCTCTCTACCACTCCAACAGCGCCTCCCGCTGCCAGAGAATTAATTTGCAAATATATGCCGCCCCAAATAGTGCAACTCTGTGGGACTACTGTATAAATAAATTCAACTGAATAACAGTTTCATTGCAATTCATGTTATAACGTTAGAATTAAAGAACAATAAACATAATACATATTACCGTTGCACTTATCTGTACATAGTAAATGCAGTTATTTTCAAGCTGTTGTTGACATCCTATCTAAAACATGATTTAGCCAAAAAAAAAAACAAACAAACAAAAAACAAAACGTTACCACTTTATGTCTTGCAATATCCATGCATGCAAAGGTTCTGCGCGATCCTCTTGGTAAATATTCTTGGGGTCTGAATTTATATGGCAATATTGACGAACTTGCTGCTTTGGCAAGGGGCGTGGCAGTACTGAAACGCCATCTAAGCTGTTCACTAATGCTGGGCGGTATACCGGTTCATACCAAATACCGGTGTTTATTTTTCTAATGATATGAATTTTTAAAATACCGCAATACCGGTGTCATTTAAATAACGTTCGGAACGCGACACTGTTTGAGAGGGGTCTCTTTTCACCATTGCATTGTGGCGAGGACACAGCTGTATGTGTTACTGAGCATGAAAGTTCTGAAGCTGTAGAACTAGTAGAACGTGATGACACAGAAGAACTCATCCACAATATCCACCGCCCGCTGGCATCAGCTCCCGCGTCTCACACACACGAGCGTGACTTTAGCACTATATTTACCAACTTTCAGACCCTTTTAGCGGCTTTTTTCCATAGAATATACAAACTGACAAACCTAGCGACTTTTTTGGATAAACAGCTATGGTTCAGTTGGAAGATGTCGCCAGTGCTGCCCTGCGAGCGCGAGATCTGACTATCCTGGCGCAGTGTCGCCTCTCTCGGTGTCTGTTCTGCAGTGAGCGGCAGAGAAGCACCGCATTCAGCTGGCCGTACCGCAGCAGACTCGTCAGTAAATGAGTACAAAACAGCGTTTCCAAGCACCTGCCGCTAACTGACTGTTTGGAATTATAAATATGAGCATAGCTCATCTGTTAATATTATGCAGTTTTCTTGATTGTTGTTTTTTTTTTTTTAGTTTGTTACTCAGACGCAGGCAGTGCGCTGCATGAGACAAAAAAAAGTAATATAGCCAAAACCAATGCATAGCCGCTCTTTAGTGTAACATGATGTCGTGAATATAAATGAGAGTGACTCCTGGTTAACATGTATTAATGGGTCGTGTTTAGTCACTATTTAGTGTGGAATTTTTCTACAATATTCACTCATCCTGACAGTAAAATAGGGCATTCTAAGTCAATCTACTGCAGTTTTTCCTCTCTCAATCAGTAGAAAATGTGGTTAACACCCGGTCATGCATGGAAAAAATAAATACCGTCATATACCGTGAAACCGGTCTAATTTTGAAAAATACCGTGATACAAATTTTTGGTCATTCCGCCCAGCACTACTGTTCACCAATCACAACACACTGGGACAGCTAACCAATCACAACACATTTCATTTTTCGGAAGGCGGGCCTTCATCAAACCCGGAACTAATCGAGCCGTTTGTGCCAGGCTGAGGAGAAAGGTATTGTAATAATGTAAATTATGTGAAAAATAATGCGATTTTCGAACCACCAAGCATGAGAGCATGTTCTAGTACACCAAAAAAACAAAAAAAAAAAACAAAACTCAAAACACCAAAACAAAATCAAGACTTTGTAAAAGAGCATAATAGGACCCTTTTAAATGGAAAAATATTTGAAAGCTACATGCTATTTTTAATGCATAATTTACTTTGTTTATTAGCATTAATACTTCAATTTTTATATGATTTTGATTTTAAATAGTTAATTAAAAATGAGCGTGTTCCAACAGTTTACACACTATGGTACCGATAAGAGTGAAATTTTACTTGAATTGACACAGACTACTGAAATTTTTGTTATAACACCACTAGTGTACGATACAGTAGAAAAGGATTCTTTTTTGTCTTTGTCCATATTCTCTAGATTGTATGTCAGCATAGAAGTTGTATACAGCAGTTATTGATTCCAACAGTGTTTTTTTTTTTTTTTTTAAGAAGAAACTCTTTGCAATGGCATGGGACTTAAAGGGATACTCCACCCCAAAATGAAAATTTTGTCATTAATCACTTACCCCCATGTTGTTCCAAGCCCGTAAAAGCTTTGTTCATCTTTGGAACACAGTTTAAGATATTTTGGATGAAACCCGGGAGGTTCATCCAGCGGATATTCTCTAAAATGGCGCTACGCTGGACCAGAGGAAACGAATTGTTGAATAAATCGTTGTTTTGTTTTCTTTGTGCAGAAAAAGTGTTCTCGTCGCTTCATTAAATTCAGATTGAACCACTGATGGCAGATGGACTATTCTGACGATGCTTTTCAAACTTTTATGGACCTTGACAGTGCAATTTACTATGCAGTCAATGGGACAGTCATAAGCCTCCCGGTTTTCATCCAAAATATCTTCAATTGTGTTCTGAAGACGAACGAAGCTTTTACGGGTTTGGAACAACATGGGGGTAAGTGATTAATGACAAAATTTTCATTTTGGGGTGGAGTATCCCTTTAATTAGTGTAGAAGAGCAGTCAACGAATACTGAATAAAACTGAACGATAGTGACTGTGATTGAGGTGTGTGAATTACCTGAAGGGAGAGATAGAGTTGAACATCTCTTGAGACTGAGAGACAGGCAGAGCTCCTCGCAGACCCAGCTGAGCCTGAGCCTGTAGAGATGTGTGCAGGGAGATAGGGATCTGCTGAGGGGTGGCCTGAACACACAACAAACAAACGGGTCATTCACATGCACATGGATCCAGTGAATGAAGTACCCTATGAAGTAGAGCTGGGTAAAAAAATATCGATATCTCAATTTTAATCAATTCTCATTTTTACGAAACGATATTGATTCTTAAATCCCAAGAATCGATTAGTCTAGTCTGTTTTCAGTTAATGGATGGAACACTGAAGGGCACCTCCCATCCAATAAATTGCAATAACTATAAGCAGTGTGCTTTGGTACTTTTAATATGAAACAAAGTCTCAGATTTCAAATTCTGCCCACTGTATTGCAGTATTCAAACAATAAATGCAGTTTTGGAGCTGTTTAATGTGGGGTGACAGATCGCTGTAACGCCTCAGTTTAATAAAAGCGGTAGCACGAGGCGCACATGAACTGATCATCTCCTCCACTTTAAAACCAGTTTCAGCACAAAATAAACATGACTAAACATCCGAAGGTAAGTTAAAAGAGAGAGTACAACTTTACAATCCGTATCCTGTCTCATGTAATCACTCAATCAGTGTTTCGGCCGCGCAAAGACGTCAATATAATGGTTTGTAAACAACGTCACGTATCGTCACATTTATCTCAGAAAAAAAAGACATATTCGGTTACCATAAACTCATTAGTCAGCTAAAAAAATAAACTGTAGAGAGGGGCATTTTGCTAAATATATGCACCATATAAAATATAATATAAATATATTAAATAATAAATAATATAATATAAAATATAATTTACTGTTCTTCAATGTTTAATTCATTTTTTTTTTTATGACATCCACCATTTAAATGTAAAAAAAAAAAAAAAAAAAAAAAAAACGAACTGAAGTAGAAATATTATGTAATTGTAACTTTTATTATAAAAACTTCATTAAGTGTAATTTAAGCAGTTGTATAGCCTAAAAAAAAATCTGTCAGTTTTAACCTTCAATATTATAGTAATGTAGTACCATCTGACTCATGTATATTTTACAGCATTAGTTAAGAAAAAAAATTTTCCTTCAGAAAATTTGGCATGTGTACCTGATATATATCCAAAAAAATCGATATTGAATCGAATCAAGAATCGAATCGCAAGCTTGTTAATGAGAATCGAATCATGAAATTTGTCAACACCCAGCCCTACTATAAAGCCAACTGAATCATTTGATACACTAAATGATCAACGAGATCAAAACATTGCTGTTAAATCTGTTGCACACAATCTACTCCATGCCTTCTGTCGCTTAACTGACAGTTTAGACTATTTTAGCATTATTGTACAAATGTCCACCTTCAGCTTGTTTCATGTGTCTTTTTGCCTTCAAATCTTACTACTTTAAAGAAAACCTAAGAAAAAAACTTTGATTTTGATAGTAATACTTCCAAGATGAACACTCACTGCACTGAAGCAGCTTGGATTTACTTGATTATCCAGAGATCTTTTTTTTTATTTTATTTTTTTTTTTAAATCACTGAGTCTCAAATATGTTCATAAAGCTTTTGAGGAACATTTGTTTCCAGAAGTTTCACTGTTCCTCAGTGGAGGAATGATCTTCCCAAGCCTCAAAAACATCTCAGATCTTTTGAGGAACGTTTATTTGTTAATCTCTCAATCATCATTGTATTTCATTCCATATGTTTTGATCATTTAAATATCAACATATTTGATATATTATTGGAGTTAAAGCGTGACGAGTGATATTTATATCTAGGGCTTGGTTTTGACACAAATTTCACAATTTGATTCTGATTCATAAGCTTGCAATTTGATTCGATTTCAATTCGATTAGATTCCGATTATTTTGGATATCAGTTTCAGTACATAGCAAATTTTCAAGGAAAAAAAACAACTAATCCTGTAAAAATATATATCAGAGTCAGTTGCTACTACATTAATATTGAAGATTAAAATTCTGTATTTTGTTTACAAACACTTGAAAGGAAAGGAAAGGAAAGGACGTGTGGCCAAGTATGGTGTTCCATACTTGGAATTTGTGCTCTGCATTTAACCCATCCAAGTGTACACACACAGCAGTGAGAAGTGAACAAACACATACACACACACACACACACACACACCACAGTGGGCAGCCAATGCTGTGGCACCTGGGGAGCAGTTGGGGGTTCGGTGCCTTGCTCAAGGGTCTCACCTCAGTCATGGTATTGAGGGTGGAGAGAGCGCTGGTTATTCACTCCCCCCACCGACAATTCCTGCCGGACCGGAGACTCGAACCTGCAACCTTTGGGTTACATGTCCGACTCTCTAATCATTAGGCCACGACTGCCCCCTAAACTACACTTTACAATTACACAACTATTTCTACTCCAATTACTTATTTGAAATAACATCTAAATGGTGATGTAAATATAACTTAAATGATGTCTCTTATTGAAATATGTAGTAGAAAACCCATGAAAGATCCACCGATATGAAAATTTTGGCCGATACAGATAACCGATAATTTTTTATAAATGAAAGCCAAAAACCGATATGATGGCCGATAAATCTAAATCCAAATTTTTATATGATTTTTGAGCCTGATTACAAAAATGTCTCACCATTAAAAGCATTAAACACTTCAACATAAATCAAACAAAGCAGCCTTACAAATAAATAAAACAATGCTTAAATAATGCAAACAAGTCACTGGACAACATACACGTAAAAAACTAAAAAATAAAAATAAAATAAAAAAATCATGTGCCATGGATAAATTAAACAGAATAGCCTCCACACCGACATTTAAATTTCAATTAAACTATATTGTTGATGAAAATAATAAGATAAAAATAAAAGGGGTGGTTATTATTATTAATATATCAATGATTTTGAAAAAGAAGTACCTTAAATTAATACCACTGTTTCAAATAGTAGCATGCAGTTTTAGCTGCGTGCACCACTGAAGAGCTGAATGAACAGTGGTAAACTGAAGCGCTTTGCTGGCAGCTTATTTAACTCAAGGAAATGCATCATATATGAGATTAATCAGCTATTTATAAAACATAAACATAATATTACAACTTACATATATACGAAAAGACGTAAATGCACAAGTGAACTCGAACTAAGCTACGTGCTAACCAGAATGTGTAACTTCTGTTGTGGATGCGCTCTCCCCACAACAACGCGCTGAAACACGACAAATTAGACCAAATAATTCACGTTTTTTTCTCATTATAATATTATATATATGATAGTCCCAATCATTGTTATTAATGTTGTGCATTGCTGTTCGTGCTCTGTGCGCTGAAACTTAAGAGCTGAATGAACACTGGTAAACTGAAGTGCTTTGCTGGCAGTTTATTTAACTCGTGGAAATGCATCATATGAGATTAATCAGCTATTTATACAACATAAACTAAACATAATATTACAACTTGTATGTACAAAAAGACGCAAATGTACAAGTGAACTCGAACTAAGTTACGTGCTAACCAGAATGTGTAACTTCTGTTGTGATGCGCTCTCCCCGGAACAATGCGCTGAAACATGACAAATTAAACCAAAGAATTCACAACGTTTTATAATAATATGTTCTCATTATAATATTATATATAATATCTAATAATATATAATATAATATATATTATTATATTATATTAATACAATATATATTAATATAATATAATATATTACATCTCATTATAATATATATATATATATATATATATATATATATATATATATATATATATATATATATATATATATATATACATACACATATATATATATATATATATATACACACACATATACATATATACACACAGTGGGTATGGAAAGTATTCGGACCCCCTTAAATTTTTCACTCTTTGTTATATTGCAGCCATTTGCTAAAATCATTTAAGTTCATTTTTTTTCCTCAATGTACACACAGCACCCCATATTGACAGAAAAACACACAATTGTTGACATTTTTGCAGATTTATTAAAAAAGAAAAACTGAAATATCACATGGTCCTAAGTATTCAGACCCTTTGCTCAGTATTTAGTAGAAGCACCCTTTTGATCTAATACAGCCATGAGTCTTTTTGGGAAAGATGCAACAAGTTTTTCACACCTGGATTTGGGGATCCTCTGTCATTCCTTGCAGATCCTCTCCAGTTCTGTCAGGTTGGATGGTAAACGTTGGTGGACAGCCATTTTTAGGTCTCTCCAGAGATGCTCAATTGGGTTTAAGTCAGGGCTCTGGCTGGGCCATTCAAGAACAGTCACGGAGTTGTTGTGAAGCCACTCCTTGGTTATTTTAGCTGTGTGCTTAGGGTCATTGTCTTGTTGGAAGGTAAACCTTCGGCCCAGTCTGAGGTCCTGAGCACTCTGGAGAAGGTTTTCGTCCAGGATATCCCTGTACTTGGCCGCATTCATCTTTCCCTCGATTGCAACCAGTCGTCCTGTCCCTGCAGCTGAAAAACACCCCCACAGCATGATGCTGCCACCACCATGCTTCACTGTTGGGACTGTATTGGACAGGTGATGAGCAGTGCCTGCTTTTCTCCACACATACCGCTTAGAATTAAGGCCAAAAAGTTTTATCTTTGTCTCATCGGACCAGAGAATCTTATTTCTCACCATCTTGGAGTCCTTCATGCGGGCTTTCATGTGTCTTGCACTGAGGAGAGGCTTCCATCGGGCCACTCTGCCATAAAGCCCCGACTGGTGGAGGGCTGCAGTGATGGTTGACTTTCTACAACTTTCTCCCATCTCCCGACTGCATCTCTGGAGCTCAGCCACAGTGATCTTTGGGTTCTTCTTTACCTCTCTCACCAAGGCTCTTCTCCCCCAATAGCTCAGTTTGGCCAGACGGCCAGCTCTAGGAAGGGTTCTGGTCATCCCAAACGTCTTCCATTTAAGGATTATTGAGGCCACTGTGCTCTTAGGAACCTTAAGTGCAGCAGAAATTTTTTTTGTAACCTAGGCCAGATCTGTGCCTTGCCACAATTCTGTCTCTGAGCTCTTCAGGCAGTTCCTTTGACCTCATGATTCTCATTTGCTCTGACATGCACTGTGAGCTGTAAGGTCTTATATAGACAGGTGTGTGGCTTTCCTAATCAAGTCCAATCAGTATAATCAAACACAGCTGGACTCAAATGAAGGTGTAGAACCATCTCAAGGATGATCAGAAGAAATGGACAGCACCTGAGCTAAATATATGAGTGTCACAGCAAAGGGTCTGAATACTTAGGACCATGTGATATTTCAGTTTTTCTTTTTTAATAAATCTGCAAAAATGTCAACAATTCAGTGTTTTTCTGTCAATATGGGGTGATGTGTGTACATTAATGAGGAAAAAAATGAACTTAAATGATTTTAGCAAATGGCTGCAATATAACAGAGTGAAAAATTTAAGGGGGTATGAATACTTTCCGTATCCACTCTGTGTGTGTGTGTGTGTGTGTGTATATATGATAGTCCCAATCATATAGTTATTAATGTTGTGCGCTGCTGTTTGAGCTGCATGTGCTGAGCTAAAGATGATCACTGAAGCGCTCTATTAATGCTCTATTAGCTTAACCAAAGGAATTCTAAAGGCCTATGAGATAAATCAGATATATATGCATAAAATAAACACAATATTACAACCTACAATTGCACAAAAGACGGCAAATGCACAAGTGAACTTAACTGTGCTAGTCATGAATGTGTAGCTCCGTTGTGGATGCGCTCTTCCCGTAACAACACGCTAAAGCACGGGAGCACAAAGATTCCATGAATTATTTAACAGTAATTTTCTCATTATAATATGACAGACTTGACCTACACGTTGCACTTCACTGTATTTTCCTTTTCAAAGTGATTCCAATAATATTGCAAGCAAATAAAAACAATCATGGCAAACAGTGCGCATCTGAAGTGTCTCTACAGGAAATAATGCATTATTTATCAGCTTTAATATATCGGCCAAATTTTCTTATCGGTTCGATAACGATAACAGAAAAATTAACATTTATTGGCAGATACCGATATGGTGGCCGATATATCATGCATCCCTAGTTATTTAAAAATAATTCTACATCGTTTTTGGGACTATGGGTGCCATTATTTGTTGTGGACAGTACATTCTGCATCGATGACGTCAAATGGTTGCACTCGGTGAGCTACTGGCGCTTTTTACCGCAACACAACTCAGAATACACAACTCAAAAAATAAAATACTGATACGATACCACATTGTGTGGTTTTTGGTTGTAATTTTCAGTTGAAGGGCAACAAGAGAAGCAATGTAAGACTTCACTGCTTTCCTAGCGATAAGAGGAGGAGAAAAGAATGGGAAGATGCCTGTAGACGAATAAAACTCCCTAAAGACCCGCTTCTTTGTTCTCTCCACTTAAGCCTGATGCTTTTAAGGCTTTTAGTAGACCACAGCTACTGAAAGAGCTTACAAATGGCTGAGACAATAAACGCTAGATGCCATCCTGTTAGCATGTAAACATGCCGCCGCGGCCACTGGAGGAGTTTCTCAGCGCGGATTTCACTCGAGATCCAGAGGCCTTTAGACCCCTTGTGGGGAATAATTGAAGGTACAGCATTTGGTTTAAGCCTATGATTATCTCCTTCTCCACCTGTAAGCTCTTTCAGTAGCTGTGGTCATCATATCAGTATTTTATTTTCCGAGTTGTGTTGTGGTAAAAAAAAAAAGCAACAGGTAGCGGCAGTAGCTCACTGAGTGCAACCATTTTACGTCATCAAAATAATGGCGCACCCCAGAGTCCAAAAGATGTATAAAACGATGTGATTTTTTAAAATAAATCTTTCATGGGTTTTCTACTACATATTTCAGTAAGAGACATCATTTACATTATATTAAGCCATACAAGTCTTAATACCCAGGGATCTCTAAGTTTTTAAATACTTTGTCTAAAGATTTAATAAACACTTTTGTTTCAGAGAATATTTTCTGACTTTTATTTCATATGTCAGGCTTTACAGGGTTATACTCCCAGTATAGTTTGTGATGACTGGATAGGAATTGCTGCAGATTTCTGTATGCCTGGGAGTCACTAATTAATAAAGCACAATTTACTAGTGTACAAACATCTTCAATAAAACCAAAACACATTTAGAGGCCTGCAGTCATAACTGATATTTTCAGCATGTGGAGCTAGCTCCTGCCCGCAAGATCTCTTTCAAAACAGCAGAATAACCCACATTTGAGACAGTCATTATAAAACTCGTGGAGAGTGAAGAAGACATGTACCTGCTGGTAACTGGGCTGCTGAGTCAATGGCGGCACGAGCCGCGGCTGACTCTGGAACACATGACCGTCCAGATACAGAGGAGGGATGTGACTGCCTGTGATACACACACAGATCACAACAATTTTTAGAGCCATGCATAGACACCGCATACAACACACAGTCTGAGAGAATGATTAGATGGCTGACCTTGCATGGAGACAGAAGGAGCAACAGACGCCACAGGCATGGGGGGCATGGACACTCCGCCGAAGGAGCTGTAGCTGACGCTGCTGGAGGAGCCCACACTGCAGGTGGGCTGAGCGCAGGAGCCCGCACCTCCCGGGGAGCCCTGCTCCGGGAGAGCCTGAGAGTTCTCCCACGCCTTACGAGCCGACTCCATCTGAGACCACAGAGAAACATGCTGGTGAGGGACACTGATGAATATGAGTGTTCAGAAATGACACCAAAGATGATGTGACCTGTGCTTCAGCTGCTCAGGATTTAGCACATTGTTAGTTCACTCGATCATTTGTTTCTTTTAGTGCAGATCAAGTTCATCAAGAAAAAGAAAAAATGTTGGCGTGAGAAAGCCTGTCCAGAAAGATTTCAGTACTTTTAAAAGCTTTACCTTTGGAGGCATGTATGATTTTATTTCTTCTGTTGAACACAACAGATGATATATTGAAGAACGTTGGTAACCAAACAGTTCATTTGTCTCCATTTACTTCTCCAATACGGAAAAAAATACCATGGAAATCAATGGAAACCAGAAACTCCTTGGTTGCACACATTCTTCAAAATATCTTCTTTTGTGTTCAGCAGAAGAAAGAAAACTATATAGATTTGGAACAACCTGAGGGTAAGTAAAATAATGGCAATTTTCATTTCTGGGTGAACTATTCCTTTAAAACAAAATTAGACATGTTTTATAAAAGAAATTTGCATGTTCTAGCATGTAGATAAGTGCAGCATGCTTTCAACATGTCCTACCATGTAGTTAAGGGTTGTTTACATGTTTTAGCTTGTTGATAGTTTTTGTAAGTATGTCCATACATGCTTCCAGAAGTTGCTAAAATGTTTTAGATCATTGTTAGCATGTTTTACCACATCACTACCATAATTTAACATGTTTTAAACATTTTACCAATTTACTAGCAGTTGGTAACATATTGCAACATGAAGCTAACATGAAACATTGTAGCAACATGCTAAAACACTACCAATACTGCAAAACACTGCTAAAACATTTTACAATGTAGCATGTTAATATTTAGCTTGGAAACATTTTAACATGAAGCTAGCATGTTTTACGATGCTGCTAAGGTTTTTTTTTTTTTTTAATACAAATTGCTAGAATGTTTTACCATATTACTAACATTTTAACATGAAGTAAACGTTTTAAAATTTCTAGCACGTTGCTAACAATTTATAATATTTTAGCATGAAGCTAGCATGTTTTGACACTGCATGTTTTGCCATTTTGTTAGCATGTTTTAAACTGATCATATGTTTTACCATATTGCTAACAAGTTAAAGTGGTTAGTGTCTAACAAAATGTTAAAGGGGTCATAATGTGATTTCTTGTTTTCCTTTTCTTTAGTGTGTTATGTAGCTATTTGTGCATGTATAAGATCTGCAGATTTACAAAGCTCAAAGTCTCCCACAAAAGGACTTATTCCATCTAAAAGAGAAGGCTGATCCAGACCGGGCTAAAACGCCTCATTCAAACACGCCCCCACATGTCTACGTCACGATGTGGAAATATTTGCATAAAGCCGCCCAAATGTGCACGCAAAGAAAGGCGGTGTGGTTTCAGTAACGGCAGTAGTGTTGATGCAGCCATGTTAGGGAGATGCTGTG
This sequence comes from Spinibarbus caldwelli, assembly GCA_039654775.1. Lineage (NCBI taxonomy): Eukaryota > Metazoa > Chordata > Actinopteri > Cypriniformes > Cyprinidae > Spinibarbus > Spinibarbus caldwelli. Next base: position 8,311,402 of record CM077222.1, on the reverse strand, counting down.
TGTTTCTATGTGAAAGCAAAAGCACTTTATTTGGCCTTCCGAAAGTAGATGCAATTAGGAATCATTGGTTAAGATTGGTTACAACAGAACAGCACAACCCAAATGTTCGAATCTGTGCAACACATTTTATGGACAACAGTTTCTTGAGCCTAGGAGAGCACAAGGCTGGCTGTGCACAAAGGTTATTTCTAAAAAAAAATAAATAAAAAAAATGGGTCAATTCCGATTTTGCTATGACAATCTGGCGCTTCTGAATCAGCGATTGTAATTATGTTTTGTTATTAGTTTAAGTATTTGCTATTAACTGTTCAAATACGTTGTTTTGCGCAGTGTAGATTAATGCGTCGTGTGTGTGTGTGTGAGGGGAACAGGGTCACGTCACAGTGGAGTGTACAACCCGTCAGAAATCATAGCACGTCCGCTGTCTTAACCGCGGCTTGTGTACTGCAAATACATACGAGCATCATCACTGTGTCTGTCACGCTACTCTGTTCGCCTTTCAGGCTTAAACTGATGGTAAAACTAAGGACATTATTAACTGTCTTTATATTTACTCTGAAAGCTGAAGCTCACGATTATGGTAAGGGGCGTTACATTTCCGACGCGTGCTTGTGGTGTTCGGGCAATCACAATGCACTGGGTCAGCTGGCCAATCAGAGCAGACTATGCTTGTCGGAAGGAGGGGCTTTGTAGAAAACGACGTATTTGAGAGAGGCGGGGCATAGAGGAACTACAATAATGTACAGTTATTTGAAAAATGTGTTTTTGAACATTCAAGCATGTCAATATATTCTGTTACACCAAATACACAAAATAATGAAATAAAATAATAAAAATAGCATCATGTGACCCCTTTAAAACATGAAGCTAACATGTTTTAACATTCATTTGCTTTAACAAATTGTTAGCATGTTTTATCATGTTACTAACAACTGAATATGCTGAAAGCATGTTTTGCCATATTTCTAGCATGTTTTAGCAGAATGATAACATTTTACCATGCTGTTAACACTTTAACATGAATCTAGAATGAAAAATTACAGCAACATACTAGCAATTATTAAGTTTTAACATGTTGCTAACATTTTAACATGTTAGCATGTTTTAACATTTACAAGCTATTGTTGACATTCTGACATTAAACTAGCATGTTACAAACATTTTTGCTATGCACTAAAACAAGTTTTAATGTTATGAGGTGTCATTAGAATGTTTTAACTTGCTGGAAGCATGTCCTGTGCTAGACTAGGCATGCAACGAGCAGACAGAATGTGTGCTGTCTTGCAAATCTTAAGAAACAAGGTGAAGTATCTGGAAGAATCCTTAAGGTCAGTGATGGAGAGCCATCAACCCATGCAATGATGCGGCAGTAAGCGTTACCTTGAGTGTGAGGTCCGCAGTAGGGAAGCTGATGGGGTTGAGGTTTATTCCGGGCTGCAGGTGGTCTCTGCGGAGCATCGGGATGGCTTGAGTCAGGCCAGCCTGTGCACACACATTAATAACAGTATAAATGCTCAATGCTTCTTTACACAAAGCTGAAAATGTAAATGCTGCGTGCAGAGCTATTGTACGCACATTCCCAGCAAGCGCGTCCTGTAGCTTGGTGACGGGGTTGGACACAGGCACTGGCGTGGACCCTGGAGGAAGGCTAAAGTCAGAGTCCTTTGCGCTGACACCAAACTCGATGGGCGGCACAGGAATGACGTGGTCCACGTGAATATCCACTCCATTGACGGGAGTGATGTGTCCTTCCAGACGCTCCATGCCCTCCGAGCCCTTGCGGTTCTTCAGCGAACGCTCATTGCCAATGGGGCCCGGTTTGTGTTCTTTACTCTGCTCGGGCCCCGCATCTGAATCCTGGAGGACAGGACAGTAGGACGTTAGTCTCAGGCTCAGCTCACTGACTGAGGCACACAAAAATACTTGCTTGGAAAAGAACGACCTGTACCTCTGAATTGGGTTCGCTTCCCGTGTAGGAAACCTGCTTTGTCCATGAATCGCCACCTGACGACTGGACAGTCAGAGCTTCAGGAGGAAAACAAAGTCATTTAGAATCAGTCTTTTAAATAATAATATACTTGATATCGGTTGTTTCAGTTTTACCTGTGCTGTTCGTCTCCCAGATCTCTGTTCCCAAGTTGTTGGTGGAAAGCATCTCCTCTGGCTGCTCGATGGACATGCTGCCTTGCTTCTTGGCAAAACGGGGAGGCATTTTCGATGCAATTGTTCTATTCTTTACCGAACCCTTCAGGTGCACAAACCAAATAACTACAATATCCACTCAGGAGATACTTCATGCAGTTAAATAACTGAAGTTATCATCTTTCTGGTTATCAGATGTGTGTCTAAACATCAGGGAATAGAGGACATGATTACTTACTGGAGGACCCTGATCCTTCCTCCTGCGATCATCATCCTGTGGGCGGCGCTGTTTTTTGGACAGAGCGTCCTGGAAAACCTCTGGACTGGGTACAGAAGCTCCTGAGTCACTCTCAACTGTGAAACACAAGCAACAGCTCCTTCAGATCCAGTACTGAAGAACACCACACAAGTCACACTTGAAAACAAATGATGTCTACCATTTTTTTCAAATTTTTGGCATAGAACCGTTAAATTGAGTAACTCTTTACAGTTCAGACTCTTAATTTACCATATGGTTATGAAATAGCGCAAGTCCATTCACCACAGTACGATATCCCTTTGTCACAATCTTAAAAAAATAAACTTTCAAACTAGTAACAGAGACTTGAACTGCTTCTAAACATGTGCTCCTGGAAGGCCAATGTCCTGAAGGGCTCAGCTTCAACCTTCTCCGACACTTGCCTGGAAGTTTCTAGTAATCCTGAGGACCTTGATCAACTAGTTCACATGTGTTTAATCAGGGTTGCTGAATTATTCCTCATTTGCACTGTGGCGACATCACCACCACAGGAGTGCATTAGTTTAAAAACGACTCAGTTTATCATCCTTTATTCTGCATTGGAGAGGCACTTCTATCATAAACAACCACTTTTGACTTACTTGGGTAATTGTTCAGGTCATACTGGGACAGTGGTTCTGTCATGTCCCCCTTCATGTTTCTGGGTTTCAAGTCTTTCTCTAGGACCTTTCCTGTTGCTTCCACCGCACCTGTGTCGTCATTTTGCTCCACGTTGTACACAGATGCCGAGCTCAGGCCGATGACTGAATCTTCTGGAACTCTGCACAGAGTGAATTAAGCCACATTCATAGTGTGAATTTCATAAATGGTACTGTTTTTTCATATCAATATGCTTAACTTATGTTCTGAAGAAACATACCGTTTGCTGCTGGAAGCAACAGTGTTCTGCCAACTCTCGTTTCTACCAGAGGAACCTGCACTAGACTGCGTGTCCGTTGAGCGGCTCAACTTGTTTTCCATTACAGATGTGTCACTCTTCCGGTTCTGTCTGTCGACTACTGGCCGCTGGCTAGAAAAGCTCCGCTTGGAGAGCTCTCTCTTCTCAGAGCCAGGTTCTCCGTGACCTGCATCCGTGAGCGTGTCGCCATGTTGCCCCCGTTTCTCCCTCCAGTCGCTGAAATCGCTGTTTTCAGAGCCGGTTTCCCAGTCCTCGCCCTGACTCTGACCCGTGATCTCTTGTGCCCTTCCCCCAGAGTAGTGGTTGGGCCAGTGCTCCTCTGCACCCTTAGAACGACCCGGCCACTGATTGACAACATCTCCATTAACGTAGTCCTCATTATTCCACTGACCTCCTCCTTCACGCTCTTGCTGCAGACGCCTGAAGCGTGGGGGCTTATCCTGGCGTGGAGGACGCCGCCTTCTAAGGGGCCGGTTGTCGGGATTATCATTATCAAGGTAGTAACTTCCATCTCTGTCCTCGACGCCATTCTCTACAAAAGAGCCCGTAAATTTAGGGGGGTACTTCAGGGACTCCCGTTCCGACAAACGTTTGGAATAGGAGTCTGCACCGAAGTTGTAGCCATTCTCCTGCGTGGAGGTGCTTCCAAACTGGGTTCCTCTCCCTCTCCATGTCGAAATGTCCCTTGAGGCAAATCCACGGTTGTATCCAGCATTAAGGCGAGGGGGCAATGACCTTCCAAACACTCGAGCTGATTTCGTCTTGTCCCTGGAATCGCTGTTGCCGCTCTGATCATCAGTGTAGACCTTGTTTGATCTCCACGACTCCTTATCAGCCCTTTTGACCTCTCCAGACACAGGATACGAAGCCTCTCCATTCTCAGTGACCTTCTGGCGTGGACGCTTGGGCTGCTCTTCGTATTCTGAGGCCTCGCTGTGCGTCTCGCTCACGTTGCGTCTACGGGGTTTGCCTCGCTGCAGATCTTCACTCCTGAACTCTCGAGCACCACGTCCTCGCGAAGGCCTCTGTGTGCCTGCGCTACTGTAGGCTCCTCTGTTGCCGTCGCTCCGTCCTCCACGAGGACCACCACGAGAGTTGAACTCTCTGAAGCCTCGGCCACGTCCACGACCCGTTCCCCTGGCCCCGGCGAATGCCTGCTCCTCATCGATGAATATCCAGTTGTTGCGGCGAGGTGCTGGTGGATCCCTGCTGTCAGAGCAGTCCACAGACTGACTCTTGGTACTATCCCAGCAGTTCTCTTTGTGCGACTCTTCAGGGAAGTTGCTCGTTTTCTCTACCTTCGGAGCTTCCGCTTGTTTCTCTTCAGGAGAAGGAGCAGGTGGTGGGGCGGAGTGCCTGTTAGACAGAAGCGGAGCATCTTTCTTCAGGTCATAGACATTAGTAACCACTTCCTTTTCCAGCCTGTATGGGACAGTCTTCTCTTCCAGGTCAATTTTGGGTTTCTCGTTTTCTTTGTCTTCAACCTTCAAGGGCTTCAGCACAGGTTTCTTGATGGGTCCCGTCCTTCTAAGGGTTCTACCACTAGACTCAGATGGCTGGCTAACACTACTACTGCTGCTTGAACCGTGATCGGACCATTGGGCCTGACTGTTGCCGTCTTTCCTCAGACTACCCATGTCTTTCCTCCAAAAATCAGAGTCGTAGCTCTTCTCCTTGCTGTTGAAGGCCTGGTCACGGGTATCAAGGTCTTCTTTCTGATGTCTACCAGAGGAGACGTCCCTGTGCTCACTGTCTCCAGGATGGGTTCTGCTGAGTATTAATGGTTGATGGGCTACTTCATGGGAAACATCTCGCTGCGAACCGAGCGACACGTCTGAGCCTCTGCCTTGGCGGAAGCCTTGATGGGGCAGATCCTCTGTTGGACTGTCTGTGCGGTCATGACCTCGGTCTTCATATGAGTCATGTCTGGAGCATGACTGGTCACTCCTGTCATCCGTCTGAGCCCTGTCGCAATTCTCGTGTTGTCTCTGGTAGGGTGGGGTGAAACTGCGTGCAGGTGAGTAGCTGTCTTGGTTCCACACTTGGTAAGGCTCAGTGGAAGGAGCCCTCATCTCCTGATGCATGCTGGGATGGCAGCCTTCATCAGAGGTGGAACCAGGGCTATTCAGGTGATCCTGTTGAATGACAGGTTTCACCAAACCTTGAAAATAAAAAAAGTTAAATTTAATTATCACAGTATAAACATAACGGTACATGTGAAAAAATGAGCCATATCACCATGCAGAACTCATGATTCTAAGTTACTGTAGCTGGTTGTATACCCTAGGTATTACTACATGTGTGCTAACGTGTTTTTAATTAGCATTGTTGTGGTCACTAAAGTACTGTAGGTAGCTGCAAGGAGCAGGGTTTCTCAAATGGGGGCTTGTGAAGCCTTGGAGTTTCATAAGTTTATGAAAAGCCAATAACTACATCAAAGCAAAACTAAAATACATAGGGCTTTACAATTGATTGAACTAAATTTCAATCAATATCAAGTCTGAATCTCTGCGTGTTTCAGAGAGAAGCACTGCACTGTGTTTATTTACACACAAGCAGTTCATGGTCTTTTCAGTCATGGAACAGCTTGATCAGTTTGCAGTAAAAGCTGCACCACACAAAATGTACTTGTGCATTTGGGAAAAGCATTTTGCAGCTCACATAATTCACAACATTTCTGTAGACAAGTTTTCTGAATTTTATAATAGGGGCCTATAGAATAATAAGCATTTATAAACCTTTTAAATTAGTAATACATTAGTCTTCATTTTTTTAATAGAGTTTAAAATAATAAAAACAAAAAGAATATTCAAATAATTGCTTGGATGTTTCAGCAACAGCAATATAAGACATTTTCTTATGAGATTAAATGCTTTTAAATCGCAGCTCAAAATCACGACAACTGTGACAAAATACTACAAAAATCACAGTATTGTTTGTTTTTTTTTTGACCAAATTGTGCAACCATATACTATAAATGAATTCATTTTAAAATAAAAATCAATGGAAAAAAAAAACATCTAATGATATGAAAGTAAAAAAAATCAAGTGTGATCATTAACCAGCATCAGAGAACCATGAACATGCAGATGTGGTGTTAAGATATTAACACATCGACTCAAATTCTTGGGAGCTTCAGATGAATAATTTCTGTTAAAGGGGTTAAACTGACATAACAGCTTGGGAATGTCTGGCTTACTGGATCAAGTTAAGAGAGTTCACTCATTATATTTTGAAGTTTAATATTTATTATTAAAGGTTTGATCGTATCACTATAAATAATAGTGATGCTTGACTTGGAAAACACCACTAAATAAGGAGGATGTTGTAATTTACCAGATGAGTGAACGCCAGGAGGGTAGAAATCCACTGGAGAACATCCCTGTGCCATGCGGGGATCCATGTAGGGAGGCATCATCATCCAGCGCGGGTCAAAGCCCAGGACATGAGGAGGGTAAAATCCTCTCTGTGGGTGAGCAGAGCTGGACTGGGTGGGGTGACCCGACTGCTGCCACGGCGCCATCTTATACACCTGCTCCTAGAAACCACAGAAAAAAAACTCATCTATAAAATGAAAGCATACAGTATATATAACAGCATAAAAGCATATAGTTGGCCTGAAACCCATAATTACTCAGTATTATAACTTCTGCATTGACACATGCACCTCAAGATTTTCAGGGTGGCTAAATTAATAACCATTTCCTCTTACTTAAAGTATTAGGTGTAAAAGCTCACCTGCTGCTGGTGCTGCTTCTGGAAGCGGGGCGGCACAGGCTTCTGGTGTCGGCCGTAGTCTGGGAGGGGAGAGGTGGACTCTGGACCATCGTCATCATTATGGTACTTACAACCTTCATCTTTGTAATCCTGACTGGATGACTCAGTTGGTGTATCAGACACTTCTATATACAATGAAATGATGTGTTAAGAAAAGTAGCGGAAAAGAGCAGAGGCAAAACGTTTTTGAGATTTCTCTAAATTATTCCCTTTAAATCACTTATTACAAGGGTAGCTAAAACTTACATTTATAAACCAACTAGTATATGTGAACTTGTATACCTTTAGTGCCATACTGCCAGCCCTCCTGTTGGTGTTTGGATGACCTTCGGCCTGGAGACTGCATCAGCTCCTTGCTGTCTGCTTCTCTCAGCGTTTCTCCAGAGCGTGCAGGTTTCTCAGTTTTACCAAATTTTTCATCCAGTTTTTTGAGTTTTTCTGCACAGGCAGCCAGTCTCTCCTCCCGCGCTCTCCTTTCCTCCTCTTCGCGCCGTCTGCGTGCTCTCTCCACGGCAGAGAGGTCGGCCGAGACAAACTTCCCACGAGGAGGCGCCTGCCGCTGCGGCTCCTCCTGCTCCTCTGCAGACTCACTGTTGCCACTGTTCTTCTGCTGGTGCTGCAAATCACAAACAACAGAAAGAGGAGACCTCTTAGATGAGCCTGGACTGATGGGACCACCTTAAAGGTGCTATCAAAAATGATCAATAAAAAGATGTCATTTGAACATTTAGTAAAGAAAAAAAAAAAAGAAAAAAAAAAAAAGGAAAAAATAATCAAATATGCTCAATTTTGCATTACAATTATCAATTTGGCATGTGGTTATCCAATCAAAAGAAAAGTCATAAATATAAAAATGGAATTACAGCACCAAAAACAATTGGTTCCACTCTGAAGGACAGACAGAACACAGTTTAGTTTAATCACAAACGTACATTACAGTTAAATAAAAATTACTGTTAAAAACTAAAACTGTTAAAACCATGAAAAAAAGGTTGAAAATTTAGGGAAATAAAAACATTGAATGAAATAAAATATCAAAAGTTTTTCAGCTCGTTTTCATTTCCTGATGTACAAAAGGAACTAATGCTGAAATAAAAATGTATAAAAACTATTTAGACAAATAAAAATACTAAAAATGATAAAATTACTAAACCTTTAAGATTAAAACAAAATATATATATTAAAAAAAACTGATTCAAAATATTAATAAAAACTCAAAGATCCTAAAATCAGGGTTCGTACAGAAACTGCAAAATGAAATTCCAGGACTTTAAGCACTACTTTTTTGGTTTTCAAGGACTAAAATCTCACTTATCAAACAAAATCATTATTTTTCAAATTCTAATAAACTAATAAAACAAAATGGTACAAATAATGTGCAGCACAAAAGCATGCAATGACTGTGGCAACTTTAACATTTGAATGGATATTATGGCAAAGTTTCCTTATTAAATCTGATTTTTTTTTTTAATATATATATAATATAATATAATATAATATATGATTGTCCTGAAGAATGAAAGCTGTATCATACACTTGGAAAATTATGAGCTATATCACCGCTTATCGACACTAGGGGTGTGACAATACACTTAGCTCATGAGATGAGACAAAATACAGATACTTGGTTCACTAGAACGAGACAATATTTTAATACTATTTTTAAAAGACAAAATATTTGTCTTTTAAAAATCACACAAATCAAAACAATGCAGTTGTATTTTGAAATATTTTAACTAATCTAGAGATGTTACTAATGATTATTTTGGTAAATCAAGTAATCTACTGATTATTTTGACAACTGAGTAATCTGATATTTTTAGTAATACAAATAGATATAAATAAAAAAACAGGCTTTAGTATGACTATTTATATATAAACTAACGACGAAGCAATAATAATTGGTTCAAATAAAGTATCAAAACCAAGTAATTACATGGTTTTATTGAACAACACTTAAAATAGGCCTACATAATGTAATATGCCTACACAAAATATGAACAATAAAGTACATTATGTATTATAGCAAATACCTGCAGAGGGCGCCAGCGGCCTGGTGATGCTTTACTTTAGAGCGCGATTTAAGGACGTTTAAATCCATTTAATTTTAATATTTGGCCACATGCAAACTCAGAGTGAGGGCTTAAACTTTTATTTTGAAATTGCTATGAACAACAAATCGCATATTTAGAAATATGTTGATGTATTCTCCTGTGTTGGCATAGGTTTATAAATGATTTATATTGCAAATCTAGTGAGATAACGTGCACTGTTTTCCCAGTTGAATGTTAAGCAACCATAACAGTGTAAAACAAAGTGTCAGACTTCATATGCATTCCCAAACGCACGTGATTGGAAACCCAAACAAACAGCTCATGTATGCAATAATAGACCGAACAATACAATGCAAGCACTATCAAAGGTTTTACCACAAACTCAACTTTATATTGACATCGCGAGACCGCTTTTCACCTCAAGGAGTATCATTGTCAAGTTTAATATCACAAGATCTTGTGTGCGCTCCAAAAACGGATCTGTATTTATATCAGATGACCTGCATTAATTGTTAATTTTGCGTGAAAAGATTTGCTTTATCAAAAATAAATAAATAAATAAATAGAAAAAAAAAAAACAAAAAACAAAAAACACTAATTTCATATATACTGCCTTTTAAAAATTCAAGTACTTTTCAAGTACCTTCTTAAAAATACGGCTGTTTTCAAGGGTTTTCCAGAACTTAAATTTCAAAAAGTCAAATTCAAGTACTTCAAGCACTTTAAGCACCTTGTACGAACCCTGTAAAATAACACTTAACCACAGAATAAATTTACACCCCCAACTTGTATGTATTATACACATTAATCTGTACTGAATGCATTTTTCCTTCATTTTTATTTTATTTTCTGTGTTTATACTTTTTTCCCCTAATCTCTGGTTTGTATGCAATCCTACTACTAGTCTTAATTGCTGCAGACTAGGGATGCACGATATTATCCGACCGATATCGGAATTGGCTGATAATGCCTTTAAATGTACATATCGGCATCGGTCGGATATGAAAAATTATGCCAATATGTCTTGCCAATAGGAGGAATAGGTTTACTCACATGTGCTCAGGGTGTGCTAGCGATTAGATCACATCAGCATTGTGGCTTATTCTTGAAGCAAACTTTTGCCTGAATGATGATTAGATTCATTGTTTTGGATTGCTGCATTTAAACTGAGAATGCACACACAGAATGACATGTGTGCGCAATAGAGTAAACAGTAGTGCAGTGGCAGCAGCGGCAGCCTCCCCCGGGTCCTAATGCCCGTTCGGTAAAGAGTTTTAATTCCGTAGGGGGCGCTGTTGGCCTACTTCTAATAAAATGAAAGTAAAATACACAAATAACATTTAGACTTTTTCTGATTAAATAAAGCAGTAACTGTTGTCATAAAATCATGAGTATTTTTTTTTTTATTATTATTATTATTTAAAGGTCCGACACTATAGCTTACATCAGGGGTGTCCAACCCAGTTCCTGGAGGGCCACAGTTTAGATTAAACCCTAATTAAACACACCTGATCCAATAAAGTCCTTCAGGCTTATTTGAAAACTATATGGTATGTGTGTTGGAGCAGGGTTGGAACTAAACTCTGCAGGGCTGCGGCCCTCCAGGAACTGAGTTTAACACCCCTGGCTTGCATTAATACAAAATAAAAAAAAGAAAAAGAAAAAGAAAAATCACAAACATGACACTTGTAAATTAAATAATTTTATATATACTAATTTATTTATTAATGTGTAATGTGTTATATTTTTAAACAAATTATGAGCTCTAAAAGATTTTCTGAATTTTTACAACTCTTTTGCCTTAGACCAGGGATGGGGGACGTTGATCCTGGAGGGCCGGTGTCCCTGTAGAGTTTAGCTCCAACCTTAATCAAACACACCTGAACAAGCTAATCAAGGTCTTCAGGATACAGGTAAGTATTTTTTTTTTCAGGGTTGGAGCTAAACTCTGCAGGACAGTGGCCCTCCAGGATCAACGTTCCCCATTCCTGCCTTAGACCATCTACAAATGTTAAATCTTAAAATAAAATGCTAAAGTTACTACTGCATCTTTCTGAAAAAAAAAAAAAAAAAATGCAGCAACTGATATATAGTTTTTTTTTATAGCTATTTTCAAATCTTCAATGTACTGTCATTATAAAAGAACTTCATTATTGTTCATTTAATTCTAACAAATAAGTTCTTGTTAAAAACTAACCAAAAGTAAAAATAATTTGCTTATAATTTCCCCGAAGGAGAGACTTGGTGTTGTTTCCAAACAAAAGGAAATATATTGTATCGGCAATCAGCCAAAATGAGTTGAAAAATATCAGCATATCGGATATCGGCAAGAATCCACTATCGTGCATCCCTACTGCAGACATTGTTAAAACACCAATTAAAAACAAATAAATAAAAGATTTCAGGGGGAAAAACAAATGCAGAAGGCCGTAGATTGTTACCTGAGATTCAGTAGAGAATCGTCCATTGGTCTTCCTGGAGGGTACGGGCTCTGGCTGGCGTGAGTATGACGACTCCTCAGCGTCCTGTGGAAACGCGCCGTCACCAGAGCTCTGAGATGAATGCTGGTCCTGATGGTTGTCCCAGTCATCCCTGCAAGACACAAGCACCAGAATAAGCTTCAATTCCAACACAAGCAGCTTTCACACCACACGCACTGCCTTAAAACAAAGAAAAGCTCACCAGATTTTCTTCTTCTCACAAGGGGAATGATCTTCCTCATCGTCACTGAATTTAAGCTTCTCGCTATAATCCACTTCCTCATGGAGACCTGAAGAACAGACACCAGTCACAATGAGAATTGGTGAAAAAAATAAATAAATTAATTAATAAATAAAAAAAAACAAAAAAAAAAAAACAAAAAAAAAAGAGTCATCTGTTAATAAAGAAAGCGAGCGCTCACCTGCCCAGCCATCTTCACAGTCATTATCCAGTTCATCGAGGTCCTTCAGGTCCTCAGGGTTGATTATGGCAGGACGGGGAGCTCGATCTCCTGGGCGGCGGATCGGGCGAGTGGAGGGGCGTGGAGGGATACGGGGGAAACGGGCTTCTCTTCTTAAATCACCACTGTGAAATGAAAAACAGCCATTTATAGAAGAGGACAGTGAGCCTTCCTTACTGCACAGCAAGTGTTCCTCACTGCAGTAATTAGCACAATACTCACTTGACGGGCTCCGGTGCAGGGAACGCTGGTCTGAAGATCAACCTGGATTCAAAGCGCACGGGGGCAACCACAGTGGTCGGGCCGTGATCCGAGGAGCCTGGAGCGTCTCGAGTCTCTTTAGGGCACATCTGACAAACAAAGAGCCAGTAAGCATTTTATCAGAGAAAGCACAGCACACTGGATAAACGATATGATGGGCAGAGACTCACGAAGGCAGGCAGCATGTCGTGGTATGTGGTGGTGGTGTGGTGCTGGTACTGGAGGGCTGATGGGGCGGCTCTGCGCTGCACGGGCTGAGCGGGCCGCAGCGATGGCTCCTTCACATCAGAGGACTGGGCAGCGGCAGCAGAGGAGGAGGAGGAGGAGGAGGAAGAGGAGGAGGAGGAGGAGGAAGGGGGAGGAAGAGGAGTGGTGGTCTCAGCTGAGCCGCTGCTCTTGGTGTCCGTGTCGGTGCAGGGCGGGGCAGCAGACAGCACCGGTGGCTGCAGGTTCCTCCCACCTCCCTCCCTCCAGCTCGACACGTCTGACAACGACATACAACATCAGCACATCACATTTGAGACATCAACAAACGGCTCTTTCACGCCAGTGGTTTTTCGAACCATGGGCATTTGTTACTTGAAATAAACTTCTTAAATTTCTCTTAAATTAACATATGACAACAATTACACTTATTTCAGCAACATGACAAGGCAACATCTCATTTTCATTTACTTTAAATGTACTTAAACTTAAAAAAAATAATAATAATAATAATAATAATAATAAAATAAATTATATATATATATATATATATATATATATATATACACACACACACACACACACACACAAACAGGTGCATCTCAAATTAGAACATCGTGGAAAAGTTCATTTCAGTAATTTAACAAATTGTTAAACTCGTGTATTAAATAAATTCAATGCACACAGACTGAAGTAGTTTAAGTCTTTGGTTCTTTTAATTGTGATGATTTTGGCTCACATTTCACAAAAACCCACCAATTCACTATCTCAACAAATTAGAATATGGTGACATGCCAATCAGCTAATCAACTCAAAACACCTGCAAAGGTTTCCTGAGCCTTCAAAATGGTCTCTCAGTTTGGTTCACTAGGTTACACAATCATGGGGAAGACTGCTCATCTGACAGTTGTCCAGAAGACAATCATTGACACCCTTCACAAGGAGGGTAAACCACAAACATTCATTGCCAAAGAAGCTGGCTGTTCACAGAGTGCTGTATTCAAGCATGTTAACAGAAAGTTGAGTGGAAGGAAAAAGTGTGGAAGAAAAAGATGCACAGCCAACCGAGAGAACCGCAGCCTTATGAGGATTGTCAAGCAAAATCGATTCAAGAATTTGGGTGAACTTCACAAGGAATGGACTGAGGCTGGGGTCAAGGCATCAAGAGCCACCACACACAGACGTGTCAAGGAATTTGGCTACAGTTGTCGTTTTCTCTTGTGCGTCTTACCTGGGCTAAGGAGAAGAAGAACTGGACTGTTGCCCAGTGGTCCAAAGTCCTCTTTTCAGATGAAAGCAAGTTTTGTATTTCATTTGGAAACCAAGGTCCTAGAGTCTGGAGGAAGGGTGGAGAAGCTCATAGCCTAAGTTGCTTGAAGTCCAGTGTTAAGTTTCCACAGTCTGTGATGATTTGGGGTGCAATGTCATCTGCTGGTTTTGGTCCATTGTGGTTTTTGAAAACCAAAGTCACTGCACCCGTTTATCGAGAAATTTTGGAGCACTTCATGCTTCCTTCTGCTGACCAGCTTTTTAAAGATGCTGATTTCATTTTCCAGCAGGATTTGGCACCTGCCCATACTGCAAAAGCACCAAAAGTTGGTTAAATGACCATGGTGTTGGTGTGCTTGACTGGCCAGCAAACTCACCAGACCTGAACCCCATAGAGAATCTATGGGGTATTGTCAAGAGGAAAATGAGAAACAAGAGACCAAAAAATGCAGATGAGCTGAAGACCACTGTCAAACAAACCTGGGCTTCCATACCACCTCAGCAGTGCCACAAACTGATCACCTCCATGACACGCCGAATTGAGACAGTAATTAAAGCAAAAGGAGCCCCTACCAAGTATTGAGTACATATACAGTAAATGAACATACGTTCCAGAAGGCCAACAATTCACTAAAAATGTTTTTTTTTTTTTATTATTGGTTTTATGAAGTATTCTAATTTGTTGAGATAGTGAATTGGTGGGTTTTTGTTAAATGTGAGCCAAAATCATCACAATTAAAAGAACCAAAGACTTAAACTACTTCAGTCTGTGTGCACTGAATTTATTTAATACACGAGCCTGGTTTCTCCCAAGGTTTTTTTCTCCATTCTGTCACAGAGGGAGTTTTGGTTGCTTGCCGCTGTCGCCTCTGTCTTGCTCAGTTGGGGACACTTAATTTCTAACGATTATCATCAGTTTGATTTCATATATACTATTTAAACTAAACTGAGCTAGACAATGACATCTCTGAATTCAATAATGAAATGCCTTTAACTGAAAATTGAGTGTTTAATCTTATTACACATTACTGACACTCTGTCCTCCAATTTGATACTGTTAAGTGCTTTGACACTATTTATATAGCGCTTTTAACAATACAAATTAAGGTGACTTGACAAGTTTCACAATTTGAGTTGAATTACTGAAATAAATGAACTTTTTCACGACATTCTAATTTATTGAGATGCACCTTGTATGTGTACACAAAGTAATACACACTGAATTTGGACCATAATATGCTAATATTGCAAGACTTCGGTGAAATTGTTGTGAAGCACTCATTGTACATTTGAATTTCAACAAATCAGTAAAACATTAACTGAAAATGCTCTTTCTGCCAAATATCCCAATCAGCCATTGTTTAAATTAAATAAAATTATTCTACATGACAAGGTTTTCCTGATCTGTCAGAGTTGTATTTCTGTTCAGACCTTTTGGCTTATTTTCCCTTTAATTTTATGACATTTTAAGTGCATTTCTACAGCAGACAAAGAAATCTATACAGACGCTGACACTGTTTTGTGACCCTGTTTTTCATGCCTGGTTAAGAAACTGCGCCAAAGTTTAGGGATAGTTTTATAGATATTTGGTAACACTTTATTTTAAGGTGTCCTTGTTACACACGTTACATGTACTTACTATTATAACAATAAATTACGCATAACTACATGCAGGTAACCCTAAGCCAATCTTAATCCAAACCATATAGTAAGTACTTGTTGTCAATTAATATTACTCAGTACTTAAATGTATAATTACACTGTAACAAGGACACCTTAAAATAAAGTGTAACCAGATATTTCAACACATCTGTAATACAACAGAAATATTACTGTACTACATTTTCAAATATAGTGTTTCTGCCTTTGTGTTTAGCTTTATGAAAAATGTTTTGGGCATTTACGAGTCAATACGTAATGCAATAAAATCTCATTCGTCAATCTTGTGTTTTTATACATCATGACAGTATATATTGAATAAGCAAGGACACTACTGAAGGTTGTTTATTGATCACCACATCCAAGCAAATCTGAGCAGCTACACCAAAAATGAACGATTAAAGCCTACCCAAAAACTGCAGTCTGAGCACATACATAGTACTGTGCTGGGCGGTCTGACCAAAAATCTGTATCATGGTTTTTAAAAGGGTTAGTCCACCCAAAAATGAAAATTCCCCCATGATTTACTCACCCTCAAGCTATCCTAGGTGTATATTACTTTCTTCTTTCAGACGAATCCAACCGGAGTTATATTTATAAAATAAAAAAAATAAAAAAAGTCCTTGCTTTATAATGGCAGTGAATGGCGGTTGAGATTTGGAAGCCCAAAAAAGTGCCAATATAAAAGCACGACTTTATGAATCAGAATGCATGACACAGTTGCAGAACCACTGAATTTTATATCACAATCCAAACAAACATGCTACTTGTAGAATGAGCGGATTTTTTTTTTTTTTGAGGGGGTGGGGCATTTTTTTGCCTTTATTCTGACAGGACAGATCAGAATTGACAGGAAGCGAAGTGGGAGTGAAAGGGGGGGCGGGATCGGTAAAGGTCCCCAAGTCATCAGAGATACTTTCATATAATCCCTCACCACCAATTCAGTATTTAGGATTTTCTTCCAATATTTCACGCATGGTGAAGCGAGTTTGCTCTGCCTGCTGCAGGATTTTTTCCTCTTTGCATTTTATCTTCAGTCTCTGGGTTCTGTTGACGACCGTTTACAGTTTGTTTATTTGCCCAGTTAAAGAACTAATTGTGTGTTCTAAAAAGTTCTGTAACCGTTAGTCAAACGTGTATGCAGTTAACATTGAACTCCTCTCAATTCACAACGCTACCTATGTTGCTTAGGCACTTGGACCGTTATGCCATATCCCAGCATCAAACCTGATAGCTCTGAATATAAATCATTATTGCTGGCTTGTGTATATTGAGTCGGGTTAAGGCAGGAATGCAATTTAGAAGATGATTATGCATATTTTCTTTTCTACTGTTACTATTACATATCTGAAATGAAACGTTCTAAATGTTTTATCGTGCAGAGCAGGACTCACTCTGTGGGCGGAGGCTTGGTCCGGGCCCATACGACGGATCGAAGACGCTTCTTTCCTTGCCAGCTTTGTCCTGTTCGCCTGCTGCTTTCAGCGTCGGAAATTCCTCGTGAGAGAAGGGCTGCAGTCGGCTTGAGACCTTTAAACCTGGACAAAGTCAAACAAGTATAAAACAAGACATCACAACAAACACGCCTGATCGGAATAAACGGATGATTACCATCTTGATCTACTGCCTTTCCGTTGAGCTGTGCCCATTGCTTTGGTCCACCTGTACTTGTGCTCTAGAGGGACAGAAACACATTCAGCAGACATCAGACACCATGACATTACCATCAGGTGAACACTATGAAGAGATGATGAACTGTACCTCCTGGCTGGTTATTGGCATGGGCTTCTGAAGATTGGAGACGGATTTCTGTAAAGCCAGCGGTGGCTGCGACTCCGGCAGCTGTGCTGATGATGCAACGGAACTACAGGAGGAAACAGACACTAATCAGACAACGTGTGATGGCCATTTGCATCCAGAAATAGAGCTGGGTATTTTGAGAAAAAAGTATGTATTTTTAAATAACTAGCAAAAGATTTCACATGACTACATACATCACTCAGTTACAGCATGTGGATAAAAAGAAAAAAAGAACAAAGAAAGCGTTCACCTCACGGCAAATCTAAGATTTTGAGCATGATGTCCATAGTCATTTCAGCCGTATGACCTTCAAAATGTAGCACTGATAACACAACACACACTGAAGACCTATGACGTCTTGCGACTCAGTTTGTTTACTTGTCTTGCGCAGTTCTAATAGAGATGCATCAGAACTTTCCACAAAAAAATAGGCCTGTGTGCTCCCAAATTGAACAATTCATGGACACATCAAAAATAAGATTTTAGGGACGTGGTTAAAATTGATCAAATAATGTCGAATAATTCCTTATAAGTGCATACAAGCACACATTTCTAAGCAAAATTCATTTATTAAAACAAAAAGTAAACTAGGTTTTTAAATACTTCTGCTTTAATCTGTATCTAATAATTGTGTAATTATTTATAGGCCTATTTTGAACTGTGCGATATATATACAGTACATATCAAAACTACAGAATGTCACATTTCATTATTAGCCGTTTCAACATACATGTTTTACTAAATAAAACGGACAGCACTTTAAGCGTTTCATCCCCTATCTGATGTGAGCATAAGTATTGGGACAATTGAACAAAGCAAATGTAGAAGTTTAAAAGCTAATATTTAGTTGCAAATCCCTTGATTGCAATCACAGCAGTGAGTCTGCAACCCATAGATATCACCAGACTCCTGGTCTCATCCTTTGAAAAGCTTTTCCCAGCCTTTAATACAGCCAAGCCAAATGTGTTGTTTTGCGGAGTTTCTGCTATTAGTCTCCTCTTCAGCTGGATGTTCAATAAGATTTCAATCTGGAGATTGACTTGGGCTATCTAAGATCTTTCATTTCTTTGCCCTGATAAAACTCCTTGACTAAACTGGCAGGGTGTTTTGGGTCATTGTCCTGTTGAAATATGAAGCGCTTTCTGATGAGCCAAGTGTCACTTTCTTGAACACTGGTGGCCAAGATGTTTTTGTACACTTCTGCCTTCATTCTGCTGTCACCATCATTCATTAATCTTCAATAAAGTTGAGCGAGCCTGTTCTAGACAGGCAGCCATGCATGCCCATGCCATGACACCACCTCCACCATGGTTTACAGGTGAGGTTGTATGCTTAGGATCATTTGTATTTTTTCTGTCCACACTTTTGCTTTGTCATCCACACGTCATCTTTGTCTCATCTGCCCAAAAAAACTCCACTGTTCCAAAACTCTATTGGCTCACCTTTTGTGCTTTTTTGCAAACTCTAATCTTGCCTTTCTATTTTTAGTGCTGATCAGAGGTTTGCATCTTGCTGTGTAGCCTCTGTAATTCTGTGTCAGTCTCCTGCGGACTCCTGCTTTCTGGAGGTTGTTGGTGCTTTTACATACATTTATTTTAGTAGAGCTGGGTAAAAAAATATCGATATCTCGATATTAATCGATTCTCATTTTTACGAAACGATATTGATTCTTAAATCCCAAGAATTGATTAGTCGAGCCTGTTTTCAGTTAATAGACGGAATGTTGAAGGGCACTTCCCATCCAATATATAGCAATAAGCATTGTGCTTTGGTACTTTTAATATGAAACAAAGTCTCAGATTTCAAATTCTGTCCATTGTATTGCAGTATTCAAACAATAAATGCCGTTTTGGAGCGGTTTAATGTGGGGTGACAGATCGCTATAGCTACTCAGTTCAATAAAAGCAGCAGCACGAGGCGCACATGAACTGATCATCTCCTCCACTTTAAAACCAGTTTCAGCACAAAATAAACATGACTAAACATCTGAAGGTAAGTTAAAAGAAAGAGTACAACTTTACAGTCCGTATCCCGTCTCGTAATCGCTCAATCAGTGTTTCAGTCGCGCAAAGATGTCAATATAACGTCTTGTAAACAATGTCACGTAATGTCACATTTACCTCAGAAAAAAACATATTTGGTGACCATAAACTCATTAGTCAGCTAGAAAAATAAACTGCAGAGAGAGGCATGTTGCTAAATATATGCACCATATAACATATTCATTATAAATTTTACTGTTCTTCAATGTTTAAAGGGGTCATATGATGCTACTAAAAAGAACATTATTTTGTGTATTTGGTGTAATGCAATGTGTTTATGCGGTTTAAGGTTCAAAAAACACATTTTCCACATACTGTACATTATTGTTGCTCCTCAATGCCCCGCCTTTCTGAAACGCGACAATTTTTACAAAGCTCATCGTTCTGAGAAGCGTGGCGTGCTCTGATTGGCCAGGTATCCAGTGCGTTGTGATTGGCTGAATACCTGAAGCGTGAGATGGAAATGTTACGCCCCTTACCGTTGTAACAGTTAATCAGTTACAGGGATGAAATTTTCATCCTGTCCTCTAGAAGGTAACAAAGAGAGAAATGGTTTTAAGGTTTCTGGGGAGTAGAGAGGAAGAGAGGGGAGAAAAGCATGGTGATGGAGTTTGCTGATTCTGGGGTGAACAGGCCTGGAATCATATGGTGTTCAGGAAGTTAAGTGAATTTTGGCATTTAAGTGCTTTACTGATATTCAAATGCACATTTTGATGTACCCCTGCAAAATGTTAATCTAAAGTGTTTGAAAGTTTGCAGAGAAGGTGGCAGGCTACTCCCAGGTTCAGGAAACAGTCCTCCGTAAAATGTGCTGCACACACCCGAATATTTGGGTTGAACTGTTCTGGAACAGCGTTGTAAATACAACTTAACCACTGATTTCTAGTTGTGTCCTCTTTTGAAAGCCCTAACAAAGTAGTTTCGCTTTCACAGCGAAACACAGCGTCTCCAGGACATGGCGCCGGTGGCAGCAACAATATTACAGCGAGAATAAAAGTCCCGCCCTCTTTCTTTGAGTATTCATTTGGGCGGTGTTTTGCAAATCTCCCCACACCGTGACGTAGACATGTGGGGGCGTGTTTGAATGAGCCGTTTTATGGGAGCGTGGTCGAGTCTTAACTTTTATAAAGAGTATCTCTTTGGTTTTGAGACTTTAGTCTTTGCAACTTCAGGGATCTTATCTATGAATGAACAGCTTGTAACACTCCAAAGAGAAAGGAAAACTTGAAATCGCATCATATGACCCCTTTAATTTATGTTTGAATAAATCCAAGTTATGACACCCACCATTATGTTTATATTTCAAAAAAACGAATTGAAGTAGAAATATTATGTAATTGTGACTTTATTATTTTAAAAACTTCATTAAGTGTAATTTTAACAAATCAATTTTAACCTTCAATATTACAGTAATGTAGTACCAACTGACTCATGTAGACCTATATTTTACAGCATTAGTTGAGAGATTTTTTTTCCCTTGAGAAAATGAGACGTACTTTACCTGATATACACCCGAAATAATCGCTATTGAATCGAATTGGTAATCAAATCGAAAGCTTGTGAATGAGAATCGAATCATGAAATTTGTCAAAACCCAGCCCTATATTTTAAAGTTCTTTTCCACAGATTTTATGATTTGTTTGTCATCAACTGCTGTTAATGTTGCTTGTTGAAGTCACTGGTGGTTTCTTTCTTTTTCAGGACATTCAAAGCTGTTGATTTCTCCACGCCCATTGGTTTTGACAGATCTAATTGAGTTACTCTTTTCTTTTAGCATCCAAATTGCTGCTGTTCTCTAAAAGTCAGCTCCCTCGTCTTCATCCTGGTTTTTGTGTTGTCATCAAATGCAAGACTCAGAATGCAGAAGCAATGGATATAACCGATATGACACATTCCCTGCTTTTAACAGTTGAGTTTTACCGTTTTGGAATCCATTCAGCAGATCTCCGGGTCTGGCGATAGCACTTTTAGCTTAGCTTAGCATAGATCATTGAATCGGATTAGACCATTAGCATCGCGTTCAAAAATAACATGGCCGCAGCAGGCGCAGTGATATTACGCAGCCCCTGAAAGTAGTCCCCAGCTAGGTAACTAGTTATGATATAGCTGGGGACTACTTTCAGGCGCTGCGCAATATCATTGCGCCTGCTGCACCCATGGTATGGCAGCAAAGTTCCTTGATTATTACACCGGAATGAGAGTATAGTTCCTAGCCAAATCGGCCTAGAAAATCGCAACTTTTCATTTTCCATCAGTCTTAGTACACGATGTAACTACAGAAGAGTCACGCTTTAAATAGGAAAAATATCGAAACTCTTTGGTCATTTTTGAACGTGATGCTAACAGTCTAATCCGATTCAATGATCTATGCTAAGCTAAGCTAAAAGTGCTACCGCCAGACCCGGAGATCGGCTGAATGGATTCAAAAACGGTAAAACTCAACTGTTTAACTCTAGGGGAGTTGCAAAATGAGCTTATTTCCAAAAAAAGTGGAGAGTTCCTTTAAATAGTTGCTTATTAGCATGCATATAACTAGCATACTGGCACATATTAATGGCTTATTCCGCATGACCATATTTTAGATCTCTTAATCCTACTCCATACCTAAACTTATCAACTACATTAGTAACTACTAATAAGCAGTAATCAGGATTTTGAGGCTAAAGTTGCAGTTATTAGTGAGATTTGATCCCCAAACTGAAGTATGATCATACACACAAGCACATTATAATCATACTATATGGTAGCATAATTATATTATTATATATTACAATAAAATAGTGTGTGTAACCAAAGCACCCATAATAAAAAACACCATACGTACAACATGCAACTTTCACTTCTAAACAAGGCGATAATCTTAGATAATCTTATATTAAAATAGGGCTGGTGATATATCGAACGCGATGATCATGTGCATCTCGTCAGTAAAGCCGGTTCCATGATTAGCGGTAAATCTCCATCACCTGCTTTAAAATGGAGCAGCATTTAATACCGCTAATCACGGAACTGGCTTTACTGACGAGATGCACATGATCATTGCGTTCGATATATCGCCCAGCCTATATTAAAATGTCTATACCACTCCAGGTATTCATTGATTGCAACCTGTTCTGAACGCGCAACAGTGCCACATTTTTACTTGAAAACATGCAGCGTTTACATTTAAATGAATCAGCTCTATGAAATTTAATCTCAGACTATATCACAACTACTATTTTTTCCATCCACAAATTTAAGACCACTTGAAATTAAACATTTGTTATATCACTTAAGATTTTGACCACAATTTACATTACAAACTGAATTTTGACCCATTTATTTGCAAACCTCTATTTCTAGCCACAAATGCGAGTGAAAAACTCTTGAGCCCTGCATCGAGTTTTTGCATGTATGCAGCATGATGCGTAACTGAACATTTAAAAATTACAGCTGGTACAATTTTAGCTGGACTACAGTGCTTACAACACATTTTAATTGAGTTGCTTTAGTCTGGATGGGACAAACTCACAGCAACACAGAGTGACTATAACGTCCTCATTAACTCCAAACACTCACAAGCCACCAACACTTTGATGAGCATCTCTCTTTCTCTCTGCACACAAGCCTTTCTTAATATAAGCTGCTCTGCACGACAATCAGTGTGACTTACAGACGCATTTGCTGTTCACTGACACACACAGACACAAAAAACACTCTACGGCTCACAAGCTGTCCTTCAATTCACTTCACACACAGTGATGTTTTAGTGAGCGTGATGGACAGCAATGCTGATGCTGCAGAGGCGTTGGCTCTGACCTCTTTGGATCGTGTTGATCCTGCTTGTTTGCCCATCCTGTACCGTCTTTGGGCACGATAATCACGTTGGGATCGTTTCCTTTACTCTCAGACTTCAGACTCGGCAGGTGAGCGGGAGGGGGCATGCGCCGGGCAGCGGCCACTTTGCCAAGACTCTGTAAGCCATGTCGTGCAACAACTGCAGGTGACAGAGAGAGGTGTGAAATCAATGACACATAAAGGGAAAACACATACGTCTCAAATACTGGCACATTATGGTTAACACATACATACATATATATATATATATATATATATATATATATATATATATATATATATATATATATATATATATATATATATATATATATATATACACACACACACACACACACACGAGATCTGCTGCTGCTCTGGTGTTATTACACACAGTGTGACACATCTGAACATGCAAAAGTGATCTGAGATTTAAAGCACGGCTTTATGAAATCAGATTACATGCTTTTAGTTTTAATTTTTATGGATTTCATTTCAATGGTTTAGTTAAATTTAAAAAAACAAAAACAAAATAACTAAATCAAACAAACTTAAAACTTTAACAATTTGATTATGTATTAATTTAAACAAAAACAGTGCCCTAAGAAATGTTTTACATTTTCAGAAATTGTGTGTTGTCACAGAAACTTTTCGGTTTTATGATTTAAAGCTGGAGTCCGTAACTTCTGGTGCTCTAGCAGTTAATAAACAGAACTGCGTGCGTGTTGCGGAAGAACATTGTAGCCGGAGCTACTTTTCTCTGTTTATGTCTATGACGAATCACGTAGGTATCGGGCTACTCCGCAGCGGTACCTACACGAACCAGTCTAAACAGTCCGAATATAAACACTTATTATAGGTGTACCGTAGTGATTCAGGACAAGCCAAAAACACGGTTTTGAAAACGGATTCATGGTGTACTCATAAATTTTGAACACAAAAAAAGTTACGGACTGCAGATTTAATACAACGTTATCATCAAAACCAGGGGTAATCAAATGAATGCATAAAACGCTTAAATGTTTTTACATTTTAAATCAAATGCAATTTACAATTCCTTAAATTTTTGGCAAACAGTGCTGCACAAAATGTTTACTGTTTAAATTAATCATGGATACAAAATTGTGATATTCCTAAATATAAATAATTTTTAAATGACCTGTATTAATATTTTGAGAAGTTCATTCTACTGTGCAATAGTAGTATATTTCTGTACTTTTATTACGGTGGGTTGTAAGATCTCTGAGTTTGTGTATCTGCCGACAGTTTTCTTAAACCCGGTACACACCAAGTCAACTTCAAAGAACTAGCGGCAATGAAAGCCAACGGTGTTGTCACCTCGTGTCGGCAGTGTTGGACAAAAAAGCTGCACGTGAACACACCGCACAGACTTCAGCCGACTGCAAACTGAACACGTGCGTTCTGCGCCTGCGTGAGAGGAGCTAGCTGTCTATATCAGCAGCTATCAATAGTAAATATTCGTTATTCTAACGGAGAAACCGAAACAAAGATATACGAGATAAACGCAGATATACGAAACGTAAACAAAGCAGGTTTTGCTTAGCATTTTGAATATCAGTAACGTTGATAACCTTCATTATTTTAAGCAGCTCATGTTGTTATGAAAACATTCGCATATTGGAATGCTTGGGCAAGATCATGTCACATCAAAAAACAGCCTTTTGTCTGTGCCGCCTTCATTTACTTGCCCGTTTATCACTTTCGCTTTAATTTTCCTGCACAGACTCGTTCGCTAAACTGAACATTCAATCAGAGTTCTCTCTCTCACCAACGGTCCGACACCGAATCAACATGTTGAATCGGGCAAACTACCGCCGACGTGAGCCCGACGAGAGCCGACGAGTGGAACACACCAAACAAACTAGGCCGACCGTCGGCTTGGTGTGTACCGAGCTTTAAATGAAATGGTGAAATGCTGGTGAAGTGATTCTCAGATGAATTTCACGGGTTCATATAGTGAAACACAGATGAGCATCATGCATGCTTCAGTGTGTGAAGCAGAGCAAACATTGAGACACACACAATAAACTAACTTCAGATTTACATAGCAGTCTGTATGCATCAATTCCACAAACACTTGAATATGGATGTGAATATGGAGTGCTCGCGTCTCACCTGTGGTTTTTTGAGTTTCTATTGACTTCCCCTTGTACTTGTCAAATAGGCTGAGTGATGAATACTTGCTTTTCCCATCCTTGGACTTGGTTATTTGCCCCAAACGATCGGACATTGCGATGTAATGTCATCGAGTATGGAAATTTTTCTTTGCACCTCTTCCTCAGTACCGTCTGTTTCTGTGGAGAAACACACACAATGACATGACTGTTAGCAGAAGAACCAACGTCTCTCCAACACATCCTCTGAACTGTGATGTATAACCATTCTATGCCACAGAAACGTCATCTTTCCATCCAGACACAAGAGGATGCAGCTCAGACACATTTCAAAGCCTGGTCAACAACAAAACACAATCTTGGACAGAATAATGACTCCGATCAACAAAAAAAAGCCACACGGGGATCATTCAGACAGTCTTGGACTGGTGATGAAGGTGAAATCAACATTCACATGACACACAACAGAAGTGTCCCGCTGTCTGAGACATGTTCTGCTGGATGCACACCAGCGACAGTGACCTAAAATGACATGCATGAGCTCTGCAGAAGGGAAACACACATGTTCAATAAGACATCTTAAAGTATGCACATCAAGTATGGTTAACAGAAGCTCATTTTCATGGATCAAGAAAGCACACAGAGTTTCTATTTCTCATATCTGAAGATCTCACTGTATGTGTGGAGAACAATGTTCCCTAAATTGAATTGTTCACATAAAGCTATTGTGTCTCTTCAGAAGATAAAACCACTTCATTCTTATATTAAATTTACAATGCCTGTATGAACTTTATAAAACATCAAAGTTTTGGTTACATGGACTTTCAATGGAGGGACAGATATTTTTCAGGTTTCATTGAAAATATCTTGATTTGTGTTCTTCAGAAGAAAGCAATACTGGTTTATCAAAACATGAGGGTGAGTAAATAAGTTTATTTTTTTGATGAACTACTCCTTTTAATCAAATATATAACCCACGACTAGAAGCTTATGCCATTTCTGTAAATGCAGTAAAATTCTTTCACTGTGAGTAAAAGAGCAGCATGAACATCTGCGAAACATCTACCTTTGTGTTCCACAGAAGAAAGAAAACCACAACACTTTAAAATTACACAAGGGCAAGTAAATCATTTGCATTTTTGGCTTTAACTTCAAGTGCACATCTTCAATTTAAAGGTAAATATAAAGTAAACATTTTAAGTAAATGTTTATGAGAGAAAAGACAATAACAGACTAATGTATAATCACTCTCAAAGTGTTTCAGAGAAAATATTATTTGTTAGTTAATCAGCCAAAAAAAAGAGATAACGGTAGATGACAAACAGAAGTTCATTGTCAATTATTTTGGATGACTAACAGACAATGACACTGCTATGAGGGGACACACACACAAAATATGATTTTAAAGGAAAAGTTCACCGAAAAATTAATATACACTTAAAAAATAAATAAATAAATAAAACCTCTCTGGGTGCCATCAGAACAGCTGACAAAACATCACAATAATCCACATCACTCCAGTCCATCAACTAACATCTTGTGAAGCCAAAATCTACGTTTATAAGAAACAAATCCATCAAGGCATTTTTAACTTCAAACCATTGCTTCTAGCTAAAATCTTGTCCATGATCCATAATCACGCTTCTTCCAAAGAAAAAGTCCATCCCCTGTTCTCTCACACATCAAAATCCAGCCACATATTTGTTTAGAGCTGTTTTGGACTGTAAACGGTGTTTGATCTGTGCAGATTTTTCTCCTGATTCAGACCAGACAACTTTTTGACTGGAGAAAGCGTTATTATGGATTATGGATCATATTTTAGCTGGAAGCAATGGTTTAAAGATAAAAACGCCTTCATGATGGATTTGTTTCTTACAAACACTCAACTTTTGGCTTCACGAGATGTTAATTAATGGACTGGAGAGGTGTGGATTACTTGCATATTATAGAGATGTTTTTTTTTTCAGCTGTGTAGACTCTCATTCTGACGGCACCCATTCACTGCAGAGGATCCATTGGTGAACAAGTGCTAAATTTCTCCAAATCTGTTCCTATTAAGAAAAACTCATCTACATCTTGGATGGCCTGAGGGTGAGGACATTTTCTGCAGATTTTCATTTTTGTGCTAACTACTCCAATAAAAATGTAACACTATATTTTACAATGTCTGTTTCAGGTTACACATTTTTAATATACTAATAACAGAAAATTATGCATAATTACAAGCAACTAACCCTGAACCAAATCCTAACCCTACAGTAAGTGCATGTTGTTAATTTTACTCAGTACTTGATTATATAATTGCAAAAATGGCTGATGCACAGCTCACACTTATAAGAGATCACCATCACCATCAGTGCCAAACTCAGATTCATCATGACAGAGAAATAAAATCTGCTCTCATGACAAATGCACATCAGTAAGACTTCACGAGAAATACTGACACATTAAGAGTGAGCTCTTACAAGCGATTATTATGAAATCAATGTGAAACACTCTGATGCCAGGCTGTCAACGATAACTGTGAATGTACAGTTAGCATGAGATGTAAACAGTGGCTCTTCCGCCTGATTATTAAACAAACCGCTGGTTTCACACACACGAAATCAACACGATCACACACTAGAGGCTGTAAACACGAGCGTGAGAGCTGATAAATATCGACATTTACTATAACGTGAGCGATTTTCACAGAGACTTCTCTAAGAGCTTTAGCAACGCTACTGACATTAGCCTCGAGCCGCTTCTGTTGTATAAACTTCACCAGATCCGACAAAACGAGCTTCAAACCGGGACAGAAAGCATAGCAGCGCGGGTGTTTAATTAACATCACCTGGTATAATGAGTAATCAACGCGTTAATGAGGGGTTTCTGGGGACTTGTTGATGCGTGAGCCGATTAAAAATGGCTGCTGCTCAGAACAAAGCGACACAAACATTGAGACATCCTGCGACAAACCGGCCCCAAACCCGCGAATAACCGCGCAGAGCGCGCTAATAACTCACCGATTGAACGTACGACTGTCGCTTCAGATCAAATATATCGATATATTTCCACCGGATAGAGAAACTCGGCAGGATGGATGCAGATTTCTCTGTTTTTCTGTTCGCTTCTTGTCAATTTCCCGACCTGAGAATGAAGCTGCTGCTGCCGTCGCGAGAAATCGAGTCTCCACCCGCGATCGGCTCTCCTTTAGGACCCAGGCGGTGGCTGTTTGAAATGCCTGATCAAAACTATGGCTTGTTGTATCGAGCTAAATTCTCTGTACAAAATAAAAGCATTTAAAATGTATCAAAATAAAAGCTTAACAAAAAGCCTAAAAGCAGCATTTAATAGCATTATGCTGCAGACAAAGACCACATAGTGTGTTTAATGTTTTATTTTTGTAAAAGCAACAGAATGTAATCAACACAGTTATTTAAACATGAACATGGATAATAACAATATGCAAGAAACAGTGTTTACAATTTAACTTGTAAATTGCTAATTATCAATTTTTAATTTTTTTTTTGATAAAAATACAAACGTATTTAAATGTTATAACACTAGCAACGTGTCATAAGTAATGCACCAGTAAAACATTTCAATTAGTTTTCATTTTCAGTTGCTGGAAAACCTCAACACAGCTTTTGGGTATTTTTATTTCAAGTAAGGGGACGATATTATCGACAAATAATAATTCACTTGTGAATGAAACCAACAAACACACTTATTTATTTTTGACTTAATAGCTTTTTTTATCAGCACCCATGGTTTCTGCAATCATTGAAACCTTGGTAGTTTCATCAAACCAATTAATTCATGTAATATATGACTGTCTTTTGTTATTTATAAGTTATTTATAAATAATTAAGTAAAAGTAGGCTATAATGGGCTATATATAGTTTTGCTTCTAAGTAGTGAATGTACTGCAACTATTGATTTCGTATTATTTAAAGATGATTACTTACTAAGAAAATCATACAGTGATTATCACAGTACAAATTACACTGTGATCACAGCAATTGCAATTTTAATTGTATAACTTTAACTGTTAGCTTGTATAACAGTACATAAAACACAACAGCTATTTACACAAAAGTCAATGCACTCATTATTTAAAGGTTAATTGTGCTAAATGTAGTCAGTAATATTGTTTTCTCTATGGCTTGAGAGTGAAGTGGGCAGGTATATTGTCATTGTGAAACTATGAACCAAAGCCATTGCATTGTCTTGTTTTTTTGTATCCTCATCCTCTGATGCTTTGTCCAGGCTGGGCCATTATAACACACTCCTTTTTTAGCCATGTTTCTTGTTCATCTTTACAAAATGCACATTCATCGTTGATTTAAATCTTGTTTGTAGTTATTTTCCACATTTGAAATAAATGAGTAAACAAGCATGCAAACCGGATTCTTCTTTATAATTTTGTCTTCATACTTTTTTTTTTTCCTATTTCAATGTATTGTGCCTTGATTTACTATTTACGACAATATATTGTGGTTATTTCATTAAATAAAAGAGAAAAAAAGAGAAAAGTATGGTCTCCACCTACCTAGGACCCCTAAGAGGTGTAATACCAAAAAGATCCGCTGGGTGTCACCCATGCTCCGTTATAACTATAATAATACTATTTTAGCTATTTTCGTATTTAATAATTTGTCCATATTTTGTACAATAAACATGTTCAGTTGATAAAACACTCAATCACTGTGTACACGTGCAAGCACAGAAAGTAAGAAAGGCTTGAAAATCCAGTCTTCATCTAGAGGACCCCTAAGAGGGAGGCCGTCGCGACGCCTGTCTGAAAAACGCGACCGAGGCAGTTGTTTTTCTTGGAGCCGTCTGTTTTATTACTGTCCCAAGCTGTTTTTACTTCTGAAAATATGTGAAAATACTTATTATAAAACAGATACCATTATAAAATGGCCTTTTTTTTTGTT
This sequence comes from Spinibarbus caldwelli, assembly GCA_039654775.1. Taxonomy (NCBI): domain Eukaryota; kingdom Metazoa; phylum Chordata; class Actinopteri; order Cypriniformes; family Cyprinidae; genus Spinibarbus; species Spinibarbus caldwelli. The sequence continues at coordinate 8,281,184 of CM077222.1, read as the reverse complement.
GAAAGAAACCAATGTTTGTATTCACGAAGAACGCATTAAATTGATCAAAAGTGACAGTAAAGTCATTTGTCTATTTCAAATAAATGCTGTTCATTTAAACTTTCAGTTGATCAGAAAATTCTTTAAAAATGTATCTCGGTTTCCACAAAATATTAAGCAATACAACCTTCCTTTTAACATTGATAGCCTAATAACAAGAAATATTTCTTGAACACCAAATTAGCATAATAGATTTAGTGCTGTAAAACGATTAATCGTGATTAATCGCATCCGAGTTTTTGTTTACATCATATGTGTGTGTGTACTATATATATTTATTATGTAAAAATACACATACAATATATGTTTTCAAAATATTTACTTTACTCGTATATATTTATATTCATATAAATTATATATAATTATATTTAATATATAAACATACCATATTTTTCTTAAATATATACATGCATGTGTACGTAATATATGTACATAATAAATATACACAGAACTCATGCATATATTATGTAAACAAAAACGTATTTGGGATGTGATTAATCACGATTAATCGTTTGACAGCACTAATTAGATTAGACTGAAAATTCAGCACAGGTGCCAGTTGCATAAACAATAACATGTTAAGACCAAGAACCATAATCTGACCAACTATAGTTTTAGCACTTTTAGCAGTAAAAGTGATAATCAATCTTACTTTTCATACTCAGATTAGACCAATCTACCTTTTTATGTAAGGTGTATGTGACTTTTTATGTAACTTGTGAAGTTCACAATAGTAATGATTTTATTGTATTTTTGAAAAACAGCCTTGGTGGGTTTAAGAGTCTCTCTTATTTTATTTTTATTTTTAAATTAATGTAATAGATTACTGTTTAAGCACCACAAAGAATAAGTCTCATATGCTCACCAAGGCTGTATTTTTATTTTATTTTTTTAATCAAAAATCAAAGTGCAAACTATTCACACCAATATTATGAAATATTATTACAGTTTAAATTGAGTGTCTACGTACACAAATGTGCTTGTATGTGTTAGTTTATTATAAAACAGATTTCCATTTTAATGGCACCTTCTAATGGGCAACTACTGACCTCAATATAAAGAATTTACATGCTTCACCAACAGATGGAGCCATCAGACAGGCGTCAACTATACATTAATACAACTACATCACACATTGATAAAATGTTTAACATAACCAAGCTTTAAAAAGTTTTTTTTTTTTTTCCAAATCATTTTAGAGTAGATTTAGTCTGTGCATGGGAACTGATTGTTAAGACAATCGTTTAAAAGTATACATAAATATAGGTCAGAAAGACATGAAAACAGATTGTTTTTGCTATTGTAATGTATATATTTAATTAGTTAATTAATCAAAATCAATACAATATCACTTATAAATTACATCAATACTACAAAATCAATAGAGACAAATCAGACAAAATACAATGTGGTCACTTTCAGAACAGATGCATGTTGCTGAAATCAAATACAGGCACTGTTACTGTAAACACAAGGACCTGAGGTATAAAATCTTACTATGAAAAGTTTACATCAATTAGTTAAATAAAAAAAAAAGGATTAAAAAAACGCAAACCACCCATGACACGTCGACATCATACTCCATATTAAGTCAAATGCTCTTTGTAAACAAAATATTTCAAAAGGTTCACAGAATTGTGCGCGTCAACAACATAAGAGTAAGCAATAATTTAACCTCTTACCACATTCTGAGGGAAAACTGTGCTGACTTATCTGAGTTCATTATCTAAATGAATTCATGATCAAAAGGAACTAAACAGATAAAGAAACTTAGTTAAGGCAATCATAAAGAGGGCACACAAGGGTAAGCTCAAATAATACATACAAGACAGTTTCAGTCTAGTAATTTGCAACACAGTTGTTCCACTTGATAAACCACAGCTCACTGACAAGCTCAACACTTCATTAATATATGATAAATCAACTTGATAACAGCTTCATCTTAGAGAAACAAATGTAAAGAATCACACTGGCATTGAAGTCAGGATCCAGATACATCGGTGGATGAAACAGTCAGTCACTGCACATCGATCACTGAAGAGTAAATTTCATCCCACCATTTTAATGCAGTGATTAGTCAGTTCAATTAATGTACATGCTCTCCTTTTCGAGAGCAGCATTAGTATAATATTTTCCTTTTATAGTACAGCAGATATACTGTGTAAGATGTCATGAGTTTGTTATGCTTCAGAGCAAGAGTTTCCAAACCGTTTCATAATCTCAATTTATTGTCTGCTTGCTAGTTGCCATAATATCTAACGTTCTGATTGGTTGACTTGACTAGGTAGGAGGACCTCCACTGTGAAGCTGACTGTTTTGGACTGGAAGATGCTGTATGTGTTGTCAAATCGCAGTACATCTGAATAAAACAAAATTCAGCAAATCCACATGCACGTTTAATGTTCATCTCAATTGGTGATATAAAATAAAGCCTGTTAAGTCTGTACTTACACACTCCTGGTTCTGGACAGGTGAGGGATCCGTCCTCAGGTACCAGGTGTGCGTTGTAACGCTGATTTGGCACAATTTCCTTCATTTCACTGGCCTTCATCCACTCTCCCATCTTCTTCTTCTTATAGACACCGAAACCTATGTCAGCACCCTCACAGGTGAACTGCCATCTGAAGAAGAGAGTAGAGCATCACACATAGACTGTGTTCCTGCGATGTGAAGCTCTTCAGCTGATGCAGCGGTACCAGATGTCTATACTCATATACTGAATAAACCCCAATAATTAATCATTTATAACATTTTACTATTATTTAATAGGTCAAAAGGTTAATATTTAATTAAAGGGGTCATGAACCGCCTTTGTTTTTTATATTGTACTGCTCTCTGAGGTCCACTTATAATGTTATCAAGATTTTTACATAAAAAAGCATAATAATTTAGAAGTAATAGGCTATTTTCTGTCCTTTATCAACCCCCCCTCATCAGAACGCTCTGTTTCAATAGGTGTTGCGGATTGTGGACTTGGAAGTAAACGCCCACTGCTATGATTGGCTAATAGTTGTGTATGTTTGACAGCGTACATTCTTCACAAATGGACGCTGCTGTGATTTAGGTCAAAAATGCATAAACAGCTCTCTCATAAATACTACATGCACGAATCTGTGGGCGGGGCTAAACAGGCAGTGATGTTGAAGCAGGCGTTGATCATCTTCTGTGGAGGCGGTGCTTATCCACACTATTACATCACAGAGTAGAACTTTCCAAAAGCTGTTGTTTTGGCAGATTGCCTTCAATATAAACTGTTTTTAGACTAACGAGAAAAGTTCTGAAACTTACAAGATGTTTTTATATTACAATGACCTCTTATTTGTCAAAATATCGGGAATTTTGGTTTCTCAGTTCATGTCCCCTTTAATGTTCATGATCAATCCTGAAAGTTGCTGAAAGCATTTTTAATTTTTTTGTCAATGTAATCAAATTAGACCGCAAAATTATATCCAAACCCAGGCCTTTCCAACCCAAAGTTAGTAAACCCAAATGCACGTCCCATGCAGAGAGTGTTGCTGGTTAGCTAGTTTGGCATTTAAGGTTTTGGTAGCTAAAGTTTTATGCATCGTTTTCCAAAATTAACCTTTTTTACACCACATTGATGTCATGGATCAGTGACTGGTTCATGGCAAACTCCATGTCTATTACCGGTTTTAGAAAGTGTATTTGTGTTGTATTAGTATTAGAAAAAAAAACGTTTTTGTGTTTCCTCAGATTGCTCACCTTAGCGCACAGTTTGGTGCAAGTAGCTCATATTCCACCTGATGAGATGAGCCACGGCCAATAGTCACAGACTGATCATAGTCCACTTTAATGGAGTCTCGAACATAGTAGGTCTTGGGAATCTCTGATCCGAATGTAATCTGAACAAAAAAAACACAGAAACCTTCTTTTAACATGCTTAGCTGAGAAGAGTGGGTAATAATCAGAATTGAAAATGAAAAAACAAACAAAGGAGGATGAAACTTACACAGGCATCGTGAGTGCAAAAGAAAAAACCCTGACATTTTAACGTTAGTAAAGCATTTTATGGAAAATAAGAAAACAGAAAGAAAACAACAGACAGGAAAGAAGCCCAAATTAAAGTAACTTTTAATAAGGAACACAAACTGCCTTTACATGTACCGATGAAGATTGATTATCCCTACATATAGGCAGAGTATTCTACTCTGAATCTTAAAGAGAAAAACGTTGGAAAATTACAGCCTGCAGATGTGTTCATGTTTATTTATTTTCAAAAGCTCAAAATCCAGTAAAATACAGAAATAAGAGTCACTAAATACAATAAGAAAACAAACAACTTGACAACATTAACATCAGAAACTTTATAAAGAGTTAAGGTCACGTTGTCTGGAGTCACAGACTCAAATATAAAGATGATGTTTGAGAAATGGTGCGTCATTCAAAATGATGCACTTTCATGCACATTACTATTTTCATTCACAGAAACAAATGTAGACTCTCAAAAATCACAGATAATTGTGTATATTAAATGACTCAACATCCCAATTCACATACTATACATTCTATGGTAACCAAGATTAGTGCATCCCAAATAATATGTTGTTTAAAAATATATTAATACTTTTATTTAACAATGACGCATTAAATTGATCAAAATCGAGAGTAAAAAAGTATGTTATGATTTCCAAAACAGTAAAATAGTTTCTATTTTAATTAAATGCTAAAAAAATCTTTCTATTCATCAAAGGAGGCTAAAATGTATCACAGTTTCCACAAAAATATTAAATATTAAGCAGCACAACTGTTTTCAACTGTTATAATAATAAGAAATGTTTCTTAAACATCTAATCTCTGAAGGATACTGAAGACTGGAGTAATGGCTGCTAAAAATTCATCTTTGACATCATAGGAATAAATTATATTTTAAAACATTAAAATAAAAAATGTTATTTTTAATTATAATATTTGAATGAATGAATGAATGAATGAATCAGGTATTTATATAGCGCTTTATTGTGTATTGCTGTAAACCCAGAGCGCTTTACAACCATGTGGGGGGAGTCTCTCCTCATGTTATTTTAAATTATAATATTTCATAATATTACAGTTTTTACTGTTTTTTTGATCATACAGTCTAAGTGAGCCTATAAGAGACTTTCAAAAACATTTTAAAAAAAAATCTCACCAACCACAAACTATTGAACAGCAGTGTAATATAATTAAAGATGGATAAAATCTAGTCTTATATTAATTTTTGTTCTTGTTGAATATTCCATTTCATTCATAAATGTGTCAAAAAATGAAAATAAAGAGTAATGAACATTTATAAAGTTGATGTTAGGTCATTGAATTTAGTGAGTACAGGGATATATTTAGATGCTAACACTTGCATAAGTTCTCTTTAAACACTCAAAAGCACATAAGTTTTGAAATGTATAGTAGAAGCATGTGAACTGGGATTTAGCCACAATCTTATTACTCACTCCATAAAACATCCTTGTGCAAAGACATTCCAGTAGAAGCCTGTTGTTCTGTGATTTGCGTAAGTCTCGACATGTCATTCAAACATGTAATGACTCCAATCTGTGCTCATTAGTACAAACAGATCTTTCTTGAGGACTTGCATCCATTCCCCTTTAGCGATTTTCCCATGAAGGAAGTGCTCTGGTTTTCTTTAAGGTTAATTACAGTTTTAATAGGCAAGGAAATTGCCGTCCATATGTCGCACCAGCGGGAAAACAAGCACTCTAACTGTCTTAAAGACAAAATAAACAACTTCTATCTTCAGCTCTCTAGCCTTAAACACAGTAAACAAACATTTATTTGATTTGTGTGATATCACAGTCCAACAAAGACTCCAAGGATTACAGTTTTACAAATATTTGTAACTAAATAACTAAATATCCATCCACTTTGAGTCTTCTGATGCCTTTTTAGCACTTCCAGTCCAGAAGGGGGCACCAGCTTTACCTGTGTATCTACATACAGACATAAAACGCCTCAGTTCAGAACTCTGAATGTGATTCATGTTTTAAATCCTACACATGTACTAGCACAGAATTATTTTTAGAAATAGAAATTTAACCCTCTGGTGGTCTTTGGTCATTTCAAATAGAAGAATTTCAATGTTATAAATTAAAAAAAAAAAAGAAGTGTAATTTATCGGAATGGTACAGAATATGGTGATTTTTGTGGCACTTGTCATATGAACACACAAAAATATCATGGTTTTAAAGGAAAAGTTTTACAAATAAAATTTACTGAACATTTACTCAACCTCAAGCAATATTATATATAGAGGTATAATAATATAATATATTAGCTAGCAATGGTTTGAAGTTAATAACATCTTAATAATGGAATTTTTCTTACAAACATGCAGCTTTTCACATTAATTGATGGACAGCAGTCATGTAGATTACTTGCGGATTTTTGTTATGTTTTTATCAGCTGTTTTGACTCTCATTGTGACGGCACCCATTCACTGCAGAAGATCCATTGGTGAGCAAGTGATATAACGCTAAATTTCTCCAAATCTGTTCTGATGAAGATACAAACTTATCTACAGCAAGCAAATGTTCATTTTTAAAGTGAACTACGCCTTTAAAGTTTTAAAATAAATGCTGCATTATTTAGCTACAAAATTATACACTACAGAATAAATATTACTGAAACAAAATATTATACATTATTTCATTAAAAAGGTACAATTATTATGTTTTGACTGACAAGCAGCACAAGTGTGACCCCTAAGTGAGGAATACCAGAGGGTTAAATATGTACTTTATGTCGGACAGGATGCTTTTCAAGTGGCAGTACCACTGTCATAACAGCCCTTTGCTCTTCACATTCAGGATTTATCACAAACAGAATCATATCCACAATGCTTAGACAGATTGGAGGGGAAGATTAGTCATGTCGTGTTCCAAAGCTGCAACCTTGCCAGCTGATCAACTGAGTAATCAGCTTATGCAATAACCAATGGAGCAATCCAACGGGCTCGGGCTCTTGTCCAGATTACACCGCATGGCATCAAGCGTATCATAATGAAGTTTAAAATGCTGTACAAGCATTAACTGATATAGATAAACAACAGCTATTTCACTCCTCTGTTGTTTTGGGACACTAAAAATACATCTATAAGCAGGCTGTCAGAGGCAACAGGTTGACTATGTTCTTATACTATATTTCCTGGTATTGCTAAATTATGTGGGTATACTGGCAGTAGGATAAGCAGGAAGCTCCTATAGGCTTGAACTAAATAGGCAAATATGCAAATTCAAGATGTTAAACTAAGCATCAAAAAGCATTTAGCAGGGAGAGACCAGGTGGACTGAAAATACATTGTTTCATAAACTGAAAAGGAAAGCATGTCAAGACAAACGCTGATGTTAATATACTATTAAATAATACAAAAACAATAATAAAATCTGAATTAAATTCATATTAAAAATATACTTCAAGACAATAAGCGCTGACCATAGAAGGTTCAAATTGTGAAGAATCTTTCACACAAGATGAACACGAAACCAACAGCATACAAATAGTCCAAAATAAACTTTTGGCTATGAAACTGTATTTTGCATTACTTACTAAAAATTATATTCAGTAATTGGAATTATTAAAGGGGTCATATGACACTGCTAAAAAGAACATTATTTTGTGTATTTGGTGTAATGCAAAGTGTTTATGCGGTTTAAGGTTCAAAAAACATTATTTTCAACATACTGTACATTATTGTTGCTCCTCTGTGCCCCGCCTTTCTGAAACGCGTCGATTTTTAGAAAGCTCATTGTTCTGATAAGCGAGGCGTGCTCTGATTGGCCAGCTATCCAGTGCGCTGTGATTGGCCGAATACCTCAAGCGTGAGACGGAAATGTTACACCCCTTACCGTATTGTGATGCTGTGTCCCGGCGCGACGACACAAAAATAATAAAACCCATTATAAACAAGGCATTTGTTGCATCCTGTGGGGACATAATTACTGATTGTAATGACTTATACTGTCTTTTTACGCATCGTGTTGCATCGCGCCACGTAAACATTACCATGTCTGTATTTGTGATCGGAGGAACGACAAACAACAAGCTCTTCTCTACACAGCTCAGAACTTGCATTTGAATCGTCAGTGACAAATTCTTTAAATATGAAAACATACTTACAGGCTGTGAGTCAGAAGCGCCAGACTGTCCTTGCAAAGTTGGAATTGCCTCACTTTATAGAAACAGTCTTTGAGCACAGCTGGCAGGCTACTCCGAGGTTCAGGAAATAGTCCTCCTTAAAATGTGCTGCACACACTCTAAAATTTGCGTTGAACTGTTCTGGAACAGTGTTGTAAATACAACTTAACCACTGATTTCTAGTTGTGTCCTCTTTTGGAAGCCCAAACAAAGTAGTTTCGCTTTCACAATGAAACACAGCGTCTCCAGGACATTGCGCCGGCGGCAGCAACAATACTACAGAGAGAATAATAGTTCCGCCTTCTTTCTTTGCGTATACGTTTGGGCGTTGTTTTGCAAATCTCCCCACACCGTGACGTAGACATGTGGGGGCATGTTTGAATGAGCCGTTTTAGGAGGGCGTTGTCGAGTCTTAACTTTTATAAAGAATATCTCTTTGGTTTTGAGACTTTAGTCTTTGCAACTTCAGGGATCTTATCTATGCACAAACAGTTTGTAACACTCCAAAGAGAAAGGAAAACTTGAAATCGCATCATATGACCCCTTTAAGCTATTTCCCTAATATATTTGTAGCAGATCATGATGTCTCTTATAGCATCATATACAAGCCAGTGAAACTTTGTGATGCCAGTTGTCATGAGACTGTGATCTTGTTCCTCATATTTACATTTCGGTGGTTTAACAGAAAGACTGTATCCCCAAATGAAGATCCAGAGTTGCGATTTCAAGAAAAAACTGCTAAACTGCTGATGGTAAATTTCCCACTGAGGTTTTTTACTACTCCAACTGTATCTTTATGATTTGATTTACTAATATCTCTGACTATTCTTTTTTTACTACACTGTGAATTAGACCATGATTTATTTGCAATTAAAAGTTTATATCTTAACATTCAGACTTTTTTTTTACAGAACTTCTGAGAACAAAAGTCAGAACTGCAAGATATAAACTGAGGGGGGGGGTCAGAATAGCATGTTAAATCAAATTTGCAAGAAAAAAACATCATGAGATAAAAAGATGCAACTACCAATTTTATTTTTTTCATGGCAGAAACAAAAAAACAAAATTGCAAGATGCAGACTTAGAATACTGAGAAAAATGGAAAAAGGCTGAACTGTGAGATAAAAAGTCGCAAATATAAACTTAGCTGGATAAGAAAAATTATCTTAAAGGGGTCATGAACTGCCTTTGTTTTTTATTTTGTACTGTTGTTCTCTGAGGTCCACTTATAATGTTATCATGGATTCAAAATAGTCGGCACAGCACCGTCTTTCAGTTTCAATCTTTCTGAAAATCCACATCGAATTGTGTCTTGTTTGTAAACGAATCTGTAGTAAAATGAAGTGAACCAAGGACCAAGTCTTACTGACACGGTCCAGAACTTCATTAAAAATAAAGTTCATTCACTCTTTCCTTGGGATCAGAAGGAAGGCAACGCAAAGATAGTTTTTCCACAACTTGGCACTGCACAGCGTCTTGTTGTCTTCAGAGCATTTTTATCGTTTGGTTTCTGTGCAGACCTGCGTTTGCCTTTCTCGTTATTCACACTACATGCGCGAATCGGTGGACAGGGCTAAACAGGCAGTGATCTTGAAGCAGGCGTTGATCCTCTTCTGCGGAGGCGGTGCTTATCCACACTATTACATCATAGAGTGGTACATTTCACAAGCTGTCGTTTTGGCAGACTGCCTTCAATATAAGCTGTTTTTAGACTGAGAGTTCTGAAACTTACAGGATGTATTTATAGTACAATGACCTCATATGTCAAAAGATCAAGGGAACATTGGTTTCTCAGTTCATGATCCCTTTAATTCCAAATAGATTCTCTGAAACCTCTTTATATCTTACACAGGTGATCTGAGTGCAGTTCAGCACAGATATAAATAGTTTCATAAACAATCAAACTCAGAAATTCTTTACATTTCTAAAATCAAGAATCCTACAGTGCTTCAATGTTGATTTCAGAGTAAAGTATCAGAAAGAGGACACTATCTATCGAGAAAATCAGTTTTGCACATGGGTTAGACCTCAAGGTTCATAAAACGGAAACTGCTGACTAATTCTCATGTGGCGTCGCTGCTTCCATAATATCTTAAGTGCCATTAAATTTCAACTGTGTAGTTACACCTAAACATTAGCTCGTTAGCAAGTCAACGTCACTCAGAATGATGTGTGCCCTTTGTTTTTTACTCACCCTGGTTCTACATCTGGGGTCACCATCAGGGTCGGTCAGTTTGCCTCCATAGTACGCTGGGAGCTCCTCTGGGTCGATGTATTTCTGTAAAACCTCCTGCCAGTTTGCTAAGAAGACAGAAACAGAATTGGTTGAGAATTTTGACGCTCAGCGTTTACAAACAAAAACGGAAAACACGCTTACAGCAAATAATTCAAATGGAAGTTTGGCAAGTGAGCTAGAGGGTTTAAAATAGTCACTGATAATGCCAGTTTGTCTGAGCGGCACAAGTATTGTACAATAATCTTGCTGATTTGGTCAGTTCCTCCTGGCATCAATTTTAAAAACTAACCACAGCATTTCTGTTTCCATTGTTTTTAAGATTTCTGAGCAAATGTGTAAAAATACTGAAATTCTAGTCTGTGGTAACTGACAGAATGTCAAACAAACAGTACGAACACAATCAAGATGAATACCTAGAATATTTCTTTAGGAAACTAAAGCAAGATGAAAAACATTCTGCTTGCATGATATATTTATTTTTAGAAATTCCCAATTTTATATTTTAGAACACAGAATGGGGCAACGGTCTACAAACACAAATATTTTTCCTTATTCTGTTTTCAATTTTTCCACACTTATCCAGATCTAGAAATGACTAAAATCAAATTCCATACATTTCCATACTGCGTAGGATCCCTGAAAAGACATTAGTGTAGTAAGATATGTGTTCGCTTACATCCCAGTATGACGACCTTCCGGCGAGTGTCCTCACTCAGAAAATGTTTCACCAGATTGTAAGCCACAGGAAACAGTTTGGGTGCTGCAACAGAAACAGTCTTGAGATTCAGATTTCAAAAGCGGTATATCATAGTGATATGCAAAATATGCATTGCGTATTAAATAACTAAGTGTGCAAATATTCCAAATTAATAACTGACAAAGTTTGGAAAATACTATTAACCTTTAATGACAAGTAACCTCTTGAGTCCCTCTGGATAGTTATCTTCAAACATAGTGAGAACCTATGAAAGAACATTAAAGACATAGATATGAGTCTAATGCAACTGAAAGAACCAAACAATATATTAATAATCAAGAAACAAATTTTAAAAAAATACACACTTCTCCATAAGTCTCTATAGCAGGCTTATATAAGTGCTTCATTCCCAGACCTTCACAGTCATAGACCATAGTAATGGACTCAATGTTCCTACCCAACTGGGAGACAAGAAAGAGAAAACAGACAGACATAAACTATTAAATATGCATTAAAACCATGATATGATTCATTATAACAATCTTTGGTGAAAGTGATCATCTGGAATAAACCACATGATTTTATGTCAATTTGTTTTGTTCAAAATGACCTGAAAGCCTTATGTGTGATTCACTATTACAGTGCAAGGGTTTCTAAACATTTTTTCAGCTGAACTCACTGGATGTAAAATATTTATTTGAAGTACACCCTGAGAATTTAGGGTAACATTTCAATAATTTAACTACATATTTGCATATTTAAGGTTTTCTAATGTTGGTTAATGGTCACATGGCATGCAAGTAAACATAAAATATTTCATTGTTTGTGTTTTATTTTGATTGTTTTTATTTTAAAATTCTTTATTTACAGTATAGGGCTGCATGACAACTTACACTGCAATTATTTTGTCATATTTTGCAATTGTACAGAGCCCCTAAAGGGACATGGTGATAGTAAAAAAAAAAATTAAAATCAAAAAAAAATACCAAAAAAAAAAATGGAGGAATGATTTTAATGCTTTTACACTCACTCAAAACTATTCCTCACCACTTTTCACAGCTGCACACATACCCGTTCGCTCTGTAGGTCGCTCTCTTTCTGCAGAACCTCACAGTCTCTGACTTTAGACTTGATTAAGTCCTGCTTGGACGCCGAATGCATCAGACCCTTAGGGTCCAAAGGTCCGATGACATCATACCAGACCGGGCTCCCTTCACGGTCATGGCCACACATGCCACCAGACAGATACTTGTCTATTACCTGAGCACAGAAATAAACATCAAGAGTAAATCACAGAATTAATCTCTTAAATGGGACACAACAGGAGAGTTTGATGTATTATGTATGTATGTATGTATGTATATATACACTCAACATCAACATTGCAAAAATCCTTTCCCACTCTGTGTACAATATTTACTGAAACCTACTAACTTCCAAAAAAAAGTTCATTAAGAAATGACCATGTTTATAATGAGAGTAGTGAGGTCAGCCATTTCATCATAATAGGGGTCATATGCACACAAATCTTAAAGGGACAATTCACTCAAAAATGAAAATTGTCTTCACTTACTCACCCTCATGTTGTTCCAAACCTATATGAGTTTCAATATTGGTAACCAAACCTAACCTTTGACTTCTAGTGTTTTTTATACTATGGAAGTCAATGGCTACCAGCAACTCTTTGTTTCCCAACATTGTTTAAAATATCTTCTTTTGTGTTCAACAGAAGAAAGAAACCCATACAGGTTTGGAACAACATGAGGGTGAGTAAATTATAAGAAATTTCAGTAGCAAAAACCACCTGTTCTATTCTTGAGGATTTATGGATTAATATACAAAAACTTCAATTCGAAATTGCACTTTTTAAATCAATGGCAAACTCTTAAATTGATAAGAATAAAAATATGTAATATTTACATTTTTGATAATAATAATAATATCAAATGTTTTGAGCAGCAAATCAGCATATTAGAATGATTTCAGAAGTCATGTGACACTAATGATAAATGGGGTAATGATGCTGAAAATTCAGCTGTACCATTAGAGAAAAAAATAAACTATATTAAAATGGAAAATAGATAATAATTAATATATAACTAATTATAATTATATATATATATATATATATATATATATATATATATATATATATATATATATATATATATAAACTGATATGTTATATATGAAATACATGTGTTCCTAAAAACCATGTGTTCCCATTTGTCCTAAAACAAATGCGTCATACCTCTGGCACCTGCCACTCCGTAAGGATGGTGTCAACTTTCATGTGTTTCCGAAATTCCATGTGCTGCACATGAAAAACAACATATGATTAAGAACATGCCTGTGTTTTTGCCCGAAAACTGTATTTACATGATCAGGATTGAGAACCATCATCACAGCAAACTTTAACAGTGTTATCAGTTCTGTCTGAACAACATAATTTGCCGCCATGAGTCTCTGTCTGTTAGTTAGTTACTGCTGTGCTTTGACCTGAGGTTCAATGGATACTAGTAACAGAGTTCAGAGATACAACAAGATGGCAAGCAAAAGGTCTGTAATAAAAGACCCATGGACTACAGAAACATCACTCACACAATGGGAAAGCAAACAGCACTTTGAACACCCAATAGCATAGAACGATCACGTTGTAATCGCCCATAAGCTGTAATTAGACAGTGACGTGACTCTTTTATTAAAACCTGAAAACCACACTTGACTGCAGAACTGCTATCTGCACCACATTCTATTCAAAGATGCTGCATGAATACTTCTGTTATTATTACGGATTAATAATATAACTGCAAGTCCAGAAAAAAATACATTAAAATAATTAAGTTTTATGTTTTTGAAAAAGATGTTGTCTCTTATGCACACCAAAGCTGCATTTATTCGACCTAAATTACAGTAAAAATTGTTTTTTCCATTTTATTTTCAGCATCATTACTCTAGTCTTCAGTGTCACATGACCCCAAACTTTTGAATGTTAGAGTATCACGGTTTCCACAAAATATTAATCAGCACAACTGTTTTCAACACTGATAATATTAAGAAATGTTTCCTGAATAGCAAATCAGCATATTAGAATGATTTCTGAAGGATCATGTGACACTGAAGATTTGAAAATTCTGAAACATTATGGAGCTTATAATATGACAAAACAATTTGAATTTGAATTGTGTAAATTTGAATTATTGACCAGTGTCATTTAACAAAACTGAATATTATGTGGCATTTAACATAGTTCTGAATTAGATTTTTTTTAACTTGAATAATGAACATTTGAAATTTAACAACTGAATTTTTTTTATGGCAGTTTTTTAAATAGACATGTATTTTCAAACAGCGGATTTTTTTGTTCTGAATTCTTAGACTGCAAATATCCAGTTTTTAAAAATACAGCTTCAAGTTTTCAAGATGAAGAAGAAATTCGGAACATCAAATTCAATATTTAAAATTAAAAGCGCAGAAATTCAGATCGTACAGAAAGTAGGTCAGAGGTCATCCACAGGGAAGAGTAGATGATCTCCGAAAAATTGAACGAAGCATTTACTGCGACCGGGAGGGGACATGTTCGGTTCACTTAGGCTAGTTTTGTCGTGGCCATGACATATTAACTCGTGGGAGCGTGATAATATGTCATGGCCACGAGATCATTTTGTCGAGGTAATCCTGGAATCGCCGCGCGGCTGTCGCTTTCTCTCATAGTGGAAGTGTTTTGTGCGGTCTCGGGGCAGACACTGCCATAGTTGCAAACAACAAGGTCACATTTAATTTGACTAAAAATAAACAAAACATAATGGAAATTTAGTACGTGTGTTATTTGCTATTTATCATTTCATGGAACTAACTATAGCGTAGTTTTCATGTCAGACACAGTTAACTATGACATTTTACGTGTAATTGTATATTACCATGGCAAGCCAACTCGTACATGCATACTCTGGATTTTTTTTTTCTTTATTTATATCTCTGTAAAAGATTTTTGATGGATCATCCGATAGGAATTCTTTTACATTTTCAATGATCTTCATCATGTTTTCAACACTACCTACATGAGCTCAGTAAAATGTTCTATTGGTTGTTAATTATCTGCCCGGTAATTGGTTAAAGCCGACAAAAAGGTAAAAACATTTTTTTTTATTTCTGGCGGCGCCTGCCAAGAGGGGCCGTGGAAGCGTCAGGATTTTGGGTGCACGAGCACCACTTGCGCACCGCCAGCAAAACCGCCTACTTTCCTGCTATTCACAATTTAAATAAAAGTTTTAATAAATGAGTTTTGCTAAGCGCTATAGAAATGAACTTGAATTTGGTCTACCTCATGTAGGAGATTTAATGCGGGTGTGGTTCGGATCGGATAATGGGTTGGGTGTTCTGTCAATTACCGCGGGTGCGGGTATCAAACAGGACCCGTGCAGGACTCTGCCTCGAGATGCTATATTGAGGGAACCACATATTTTCCTCGTGGCCACGAGTTTAATGCGTAAACAAACCTGAGTGACCATAGCAACCTGGGATTATCAGAGATGGATTTATTAATATTTAATTTTGAATTAAGAGATTATTATGAATTAATTAATTACTAGAAATTATTAAATTATTAAATTATTTTAACCATAGCCCTAGGCTACCGGACTGTATTGTGCGCGATGTAGACTGCATTCGAATGAAGTTTATCATGAATAAATGACATGAAGTACATATAATAAAATAGGCCTACAAGAAAACATTTTTATCCATCCCAAGTCCATTAACTGATCGTCTTTTCCCATAATATTTGTATATTATTATTATTATTGGTTATATTTTTATATTCGTTGTTATGCATTTGATTTATTTTCCCTTCATTTTGATCTCTTAACGTTCTGAATAATAATAATAATAATAGCCTACTGTAAATGCTGACATGCCAATAAAGCTTTGATTATGCTAAGACTTATGGGAATTTTTACTGGAAGTGCAGTTTAAAGGTTGAATTTAACATATATTTAATTTTATTTCACCTAATTAATAGACTATTAGAAATATAGTGTTTTGTTGAGGAATGAATCATTTGCGTAGTTTCATTTGTAAATGAAAACACCACGTTCATTGTCAGATACGGGCGTAAATACACTCATAAAGTCAAAACTTCATTGGCATAATTGTCAGGCGCTTACAGTATTTGCAAAATATGGTAGCATAGTAATGATACTAGCATAATTATACAGAATGTTAATTAGGTAAAGCTCTACACGAACTGAAAGGGAAATAAGCGTATATAACAATAAAAATATAGCCCTAACCAGTTAATATAATAATATAATTATAATATTATTATTAGCCTATAGTTTTATAATAATAATAATAATATACAATTATTAAATAAAAAGACACGATCAGTTAATGGCCTTACAAGTCTGTGGGATGGAGAAAAATGTTGTATCCATCTCTGATAATCCCGGGTTGCTATGGTCACGCAGGTTTGTTTAGGCATTAAACTCATGGACACGAGAAATGGATGTTGTTCCCTCAACTTCACATCGCGTGAACCCACAACATAAGGATGTCCTTACCTCGACATAATGATCTCGTGGCCACGACATATTATCATGCTCCCACGAGTTAATATGTCGTGGCCATGACAAAACTAGCCTAAGGCCCCGTTTACAGTGCGTTTTCGTTTTAAAACAGCGTTTTAGAATGAAAGCGAACAACGTTTACACTGGTGTTTCCGCTGCGTTTCAGAATAAATTTCCGTCTACACTACACAACTGAAAACGCATGTCACGTGACCATTCATGCAGGTACAACCATAGATATATATATATATATATATATATATATATATATATATATATAGGTAGATTCCCTATTATTTAGATGGCGGACGCGTCTGCGTGCTTAGAGCGGTCTAATGAGGCATCTACCCATACATACCTATGGGTACAACAATGAGCATGATGTTATTGTTTACACGGTCGTCAAGGATACGCAGAGAGGATGTGGGCAGCCACGCCATCGTTTTCAAAAGTCTCAGTTTTGGTCCGTTTACACTGAAACGCAACCCTGGAGTTTTCAAACTAAAACAGGGTCTGCAGCGTTTTCAAAAGTCTCTGTTTTCGACCTTGAAAACGCCAGAGTAGTGTAAACGATAAGCGTAACCGTAGGAAAAGTTATGCGTTTCAAAACGAAAACGCACTAGTGTAAACGGGGCCTAAGTGAACCGAACATGTCCCCTCCCGGTCGCAGTAAATGCTTCGTTCGACTTTTCGGAAATCATCTACTCTTCCCTGTGGATGACCTCTGACCTACTTTCTGTACGATCTGAATTTCTGCGCTTTTAATTTTAAATATTGAATTTGATGTTACGACTTTCTTCTTCATCTTGAAAACTTGAAGCTGTATTTTTAAAAACTGGATATTTGCAGTCAAAGAATTCAGAACAAAAAATCCCGCTGTTTGAAAATACGTCTATTAAAAAAACTGCCATAAAAGAATTGTTAAATGCCACATAATATTCAGTTTTGTTAAACGACACTTGTCAATAATTCAAATTTACACAATTCAAATTCAAATAGTTTTGTCATATTATAAGCTCCATAAAACTTCAGCTTTGCATCACAGTAATAAATTACAATTTAAAAATTACTTTAATTTTAATACTATTTCACAATATTGCTCTTTTTACTGTATTTTTCATCAAATAAATGCAGCCATGGTGAACATAAGACTTCTATGAAAAACATTGACATTTTTTGTTGTTGTTTTTTGAGCTTTATCAACACACCGCAATAAACTGATGCTGTGAGTGATGAAATCAGCAATCCTCTCTTTGAAATCCAATCACAAGAGTTTCACCAGGTGTAAACGGGCCTAATATTAGTGAGATCATATTGCATACAGTTATTCAACATGTCATTTAAAGCCTTTGGGTAATGTATACCAAGCGCTGACATAAAGCCTGGCATTTGGGTCAGTCACACCCAAATTCATCAAACTTAATGAATCCAGAGATTCACAGAAATGTTCTTCTTTCAGTACAATTTGACAGTCTGTGCCCCAAAGGTTAAAGAATTACACATTATTCAGGATTGTGAACTTAAATTACAGAACTAGCGATACCAAGAGTTTGTTTATACACTGAATTAATAGCAACTTTAAATATGACGATATACATTACTGTTCATAAACTTTAGGGTCAGTAAGATTGTTTTTAAATATATTTTTTTAATATATTTATTCAGCAAGGATGCATTAAATTGATCAGAAGAGACAGTAAAGACATTTATAACATCACAAAAGTTTTCTATTTCAAAGAAATGCTATTCTTTAACTTTTGATTCATTAAAAAAAAAATCACTTTCACGCTTCATTTAGCAGTACAATTATTTTTAACTAATAATAAGAAAAAAATATCTGCTGAAAATTCAGCATTGCAATCACAGAAAAAAAATTTAACAATTATTTTTACTATTTTTACTACTATTATACTATATTCTTATAGTATTATAATTTAGTATATAGTATAATTATGTATGTATAAATATATGTATTATTTTTTCACCTTGGTGAAAAAAAGATTCAAAACAGAATCTTACTAGCCGGGGTTCCGTCCAAAGTTGCGAATTTAACTTATGCGCAAAATTGGAATATCGCATAAAACATTTGCAAACAAGCACTGTTTCCATCCAACGAGTCAAAGAGAACAAAATCATCACTTCCTGATAAACTGCCACTATAAATCACTATGAAAAGTAAGAGAAGATACTGAATATAATAATTTTCATATATAATAAATTACTTGCGCCTCAGAGCGAGCAGACGAAACACAATGAATGCGGTCTTTGCTTTCGGAGGTGGATGCTGCTGTTTGTGAATGCAGTGGTGTAACAGTTCTGGGAGGCAATTATACAGAAATACTTTGATGACAGACTTTGCTCGGGCATTTCCGAATGACCATAACAACATTTCAGATGCTGTGGAATGGTTTTGCCGTCCCATAGAGCAAAGTCATATGACTTTTTTGATGCGCTTGGAGGAATTTATTCGCAAAATGCATTTCCATCTCCCATTATTCGCACAAGTCAAAAACTACCTCAAGCGAGCGTAAAACTTTTTTGCGAATTAATTTTTATTCTAAATTCAGCATTTCCATCACTCGTTTCTAATGCGATACTACAAAATGCGCATAAAAGCAGGGTGATGGAAACATAGCTACTGATCCCAAACTTTGAACAGTAGTGTAAATATTGAAAAACTCAATGAAATAGTAAGTTTGTGTGATACCTTACGCAGCATGGCCTCAGCTTTCTGAAGACTGAAATTTCTGGCTGTAAAACAAGAAAGACAAGTTGCAGAAAAGATTAGTTTAAAAATGTGGAGGGAAAAAAACTAAATGTAACTGTTTTTCATCCATTATAACTAATTTATTACAGGAAGCTTAAGTGTCTTGCGGGGTTTGAACCTACAAACCATTAGTTTCCAGCCCTAATCTTTAACCACAAGACTTGTACACAGACAAAATCCATGAATAAACTGGCACACTCACAGTAAAAAGAGCAAACATGCTGTGCACATGACTTTCCTCAACATCCTTACTCCGCAAGATAAGCTTTCATGTGTCTTAACTCAGTCAAGATAACCTGCACATAACTGGAAGCCTGGTGCCACTGAAGGTTACTACTTGGTAACAGATTAACTGTTCAGTTGAAAAGAGGGAAAATTTGCAGACCTGCCGGCCCTTGAGCAGACTAGTTAGGTCGCAGTGTGCTGACCTTCAACATTAGATAGGCTTACTTTGGAGGGAAAAGCCTATCCACAAACAAGTATTACCACAAAACACATTAATTACAAATTCAACCCAACCCAATTTCATTTCCACAATCCTGTAAAGTCAGTGGATTAGTTTTATTATCATCTAGTCACACTTGTCTGTACCTGACTGGCCTAGAGACACGACTGACCCAGAATTAGTCAGACATGGAGTCATACGTAAGTATTTAATACTCATAAAGAAGATTATATGACACAGCTGACAAAAGCGCTCAGTGTTTTGTCAACCGCTTTCTTATAAATATTTTTAATGGTGGATACAGTGCATTCTCTTCTAAAATACACCATTAATCAAAGTAATTTAGTTATCAGTAGCAGCAAAGACAAACTCAGTAGTAGAAATTATAATAATCATAAAAGTAAAAAAATATACTAGAATTAATATATAATAGATTATATTTATATATGAAATCTTAGTATAATTATTAGTTATTATAAATAACAAAATAAAATGTGTATATGTATCAATAATACACAACACATACACAAATTAACAAAAATTGTTAAAACAAATGTTAATGTAAAAATACAGCAGGTATATAAGCTCTTTCAGTTTGATCAAACAAAATACTTTTTTTTTTTATTCATAGTATGTTTGTATTATATCTGAAGAAAATGTGAATTTGCCTGTGCAGAAATGACCACCACTATGTTACAATGATTTGGGTGGTTGCCAGGGCGTGTTGGTGTGTTTTTTTTAGAATGTTGCTAATGCGGTTGCCAGGGTGTTCTGTGTGGTTGCTAGGTGTTTGCTTCTTGATATCTCTATGACATTCTGGTCACTAGATAGGGCTTCAATGAGTCTATGAGATTTTTTTCACCCATTTTATTGTCCACAATTAAGCAAATGTGTCTAATCGCTTGGAAAAAGTGACAGTTAAAGCTTGTGTTTGTTGCACAAATAGTGCAGGATGAGTTACGCACATTGAGGCTATAAATGCCAATTAGTATAAGAAAAAATAAAAGTGATAGCCTATTTGACTTATTTAGCAAGTTACATTGCCATTCAAAAGCAAGTTCATTCATTCATTTAAAGAAGTAGTCAACGTTTCAGATGATATTTTTCCTGTTTTTAAAAGAAGTCTTTTATGTTCACAAAGGCTGTGTTTATTTGATTAAAAATACAGAAATCATTAGAAATCATTCTAATATGCTGATATGCTGCTCAAAAAACATTTTTTATTAATGTCAACGCTGAAAACAGTTGTACTGCTTAATATTTTTGTGGAAACTGGCATATATTTCTTCTTTCAGCATTTTTTCATGAAATAGAAATTTGTTGTAGCTATAAATGTATTGTCACTTTTGATCAATTTAAGCATCCTTGCTTAACAAAAAGTGTTAATTTTCTACAAAAAAACCTTTACTGATCCTAAACCTTTGAACAGTATGTATGTGCATGAATGTAAACACATGAACTACAGTACCCATGCACTCAATCTTATAGAGCAGTGAACTCATATCACATCACTGCAGACCTCAATGACGTGTTTCACAATCGGGTGTTTATCTTATCAACACTTGCGAGGCACTACAGCCTTTATTAACGAAATGTGCATGTGTCAACAGTCTCTAACGCAGCACAAAAAAATTATAATACTGGTATGCAGAAGTACATATATGAATAACCCAGGTCACAGTCATGATTAATGACATTCTCGAGCTTCCATCATGCATGCTAGATGGCGTCACTGTTTATATGAACATAGTAATTAATTAAACAATGCCATCAGTAGTCCTGCATAAAATCTGTGCCGCTAGTCTCTGTCTGGTGCCTAGAAATCCCTGCAGAAGACTGGCTGCATTCAGAAACACAAGCCTTTGTCAAAACCCAAGAACAGCCTCTGTAAGGCCACCAGCGAGGAGTCCAAACGCCACTCTAGAGGGTCAGCTAAAAGTTTAGAGACATTTAACAGACGACTGAAACAACTTTCAACAGAGGAACAAAAGATAAACTTAGAGGAACTTTAATAACTAACTTAAATATTAAACTTAACTAACGCTCCAGTTAAATCTGAACCCCAAACCTTTTCTTTTTCAGCGTGCGCTTTCTATTTCTAAATAAAATAGCCATAAAGATTCAAATAACTTACAATTTAGAACATTTCAAACCATAACAATGAGTGAAGGCCTAATCTATCATGTATTGTGAGTTCCAGGACTTTCTGAACTTGTCCTCGCCGTTCCTCACTGCAGAAATACATCAAGCATTGATCTGATTACACTGATTCATACTGTCTGAACACGAGTCAGTACAGGACATGTCGTCTCTTTCTAGAATCTCGTGTGAAACCTGATTCTATTCTGCAGACTGTATCATTCCATGAGATTCTATTATATGACATTATATATTATATATGACAAATCGTTCTGTAAGATTCGACTCTATATATAGTATCATTCTATATGGTTGTTTTATAGATTACACTTTATACATATGGTCATTCTATTTAACAAACTGTATTTTGCGCTTCTATTCTATAGACATGATCGTTTTATAAAAAAAAAATATTTTTTTAGGCAGTATCAGTTTAGAAGATTTGATTAAATAGTTGCCATTATAGATTAATAGAGACATTCCACAATCTATAGGTCATGCACATTCTTTTATATTAATTATCAATGCCTGTCATAATATTGATATCTATGAAACAGAAATTTAAGACTGTTCTCAAACTCTAAAAAAAAAACAAAAAATGAATTTATGTATATATATTAGTATAGAACAGAGGGAATTTCTCTCTCTCTCTCTCTCTTTCATTCAACTTAAGCAGAAAATTAATATTTAACCAACTAATTGTTCACTGTGCATCATGAATGAGTGAAGTAGCTCACCTCTCAGCCATCGGAGCAGAAAGTGGTCACTCTGGGATGGACACTGCGGTAGAATATCCTTAACATTCTCTCGAAACTTAAGAAAACAGATGAATAATTATGCAATGTCACAGTAAGAAGTTGCACATGCACATCCTTTAGAAACATCAATTCACGTGCTGGCAACACTGCAAACTTCAGCAGTTACGTAATTACACAACTCAGCAAAAGAGCGATTAACTAAGACTTTTGTACTCTTGTAAAGTCTATTGATTCTGCATTCAGAACGAGTGTGATTCGGTTGTTTTCATCTGCGGTGTGTGGCCTCTCTGATCGGGAGAATGTTTCATTCCCAAACCCCGGAGCAAATAAATCCACGACATACTCTTGACAGGAATAAAAGAATAATAATTCACCTGAGCCAAAGCTTCGGCTTGTTTCACGCTCAGATCTCCAACTCTTCCGCTCATGTCGCCACGAGTACACCAGGAATAACTGTCTAAAAATCAGCTAGAGTCAGAGACTGTGAGAGCTCAGTGATGTTTCATGTCCCTCCCACCAGCTGCGCTGCGTCTCTACCGCTGGGGGCGCTGCGGGACCAATATTCCATATAATACAGTTTATGAAATTATCACATCATTAACATATAATCATCATCATTGTCATCATAATATTTTACATAATAATAATATTAGTAATTATTACTATTATTATTATTATTATATGGGATAGTTTGTTACATATACTTTAGTGGAATTATTTTAGTGGATTATTATCATTAGCTGCTACTACTACTATTATTATTATATTAATAATTAAAAATAGTTTATTATTATTATTATTATTATTATTATTTACGTAAATAGTGAAAGTTTGTTACATAAAATTGGAAGAAACAAAATAATGATGATAAATGTGATCGTTTATGATAGTTTTATACACGCATACATACATACATACATACATACATACATATATATATATATATATATATATATATATATATATGAATATGAAGAGTTCATTTGCAAAAACATAAAATATTATAAATCAGATAAATCATGTTTTTTCATTGTGCTTTCCAATTAATCTCAATCAAACTGCAATTGGGTTATTTTGACGTTAAAAAATAACTTTAAAAAACAGCTAACTAACACAATAAAAACATGATAACATAAAAAACATGATTTTTGAAAATTTGTAAAAATGGAGTCATCTGTTTTTGCAAATAAACTCTTCATATATACACACATTATATATATATATATATATATATATATATATATATATATATATATATATATATATATATATATACATACATACAGACACACATATACATACAGTTTATATATAAATATGTAAATATGTAATATATAATATGTTAAATATGTTAGTGTAAAAACAAAATAATAATTATTATTTTATGTGATAGTTTGTTACATCATAATGCATGAAACTAAATGTTTTTACCTACAAAAAATAATGATATAAATAATAATTCATATTAGTGTTGTTGCTATTATTATCATCATAATTAGCTACTATTATTATTATGTGATAGTTTGTTACATATATAGAAGTGTAAGAAACAAAACATTGTTTTTATATATGAAATATATGCATTTTTTATTTTGTATTCAATATTTAATAAAAAAGTACAAAAGTTCTTTGTACATAATAAATGTGAGCTACAAAAGTTTTCAAAACATAATAGATAATTCATTAAAAAAAAATTTACAAACCAGAAAAGGAAAAGAATATCTTTACAGCTATTTACAATTGATTAAAATTAAATTAAGATAGATAAAACTCTATTTAATAGATCATTTTCTTTTTCTATCTCTTGCTTTCTTTCATAATGAAGCAGTATTCCATGCCTGTCTGATTTGTCTCCATGGTGTTCCTAAAACAGACGCAGCGATGAAGAAGAACACTAGAATGAGACCTTTAGCCAGAGCCTGGGAATACGGCTCACCTGCAAAAAAAATTAAAAAAAAAAAATTAATAATAATAAATAAATAAAAAGCCTATTTCATACTTTAAGACTGAATTAAGGTTTTAGGTTAAAATGTATACATTTTTGTAAAAGAGAAAATGCATGTTTAGGTGCTGTGCAGCTCACCTAAACAGTTCTGCAGTGTGAATAATTACATTTTTAAAGCATAAATATTTTATTGTCCCCAAAAATGAGCTCATAACAACTGTCTACACAAGAATTACAAAAAAGATGTTTTAAAATAGTTGCAGACGAGGTCTAGCATGTCACACTGCAGGAGACTACTGTTACTGCTTCATATTTCACATCAACCATTCAAATATACCAAAACATGAGCTACATGCTACAACTTCAGCAAAGAATTCAACACATAGAAAAACCAAAAATGATATAGTACATCAAGTGTCAAGTGTTTTCAAGGTTATTTCATTCATTCATTTCTGTCTCATTCTATTAGTAACCATAAAAAATCCAAGCCCTCACCAGTATAGTATCTTGTGAGAGGGAAGGCCAGCTCGGGCCAGCACACATCGTTCCTGTCACAGTCAAACTCGGTGAAGTTAATACTGAACCTGCAGCAGAGAAGATACCCGAATAAACCTTCAGAGTTCATGAGAATGCATGACTTACATGGACTTGTGAAATAATGTTGTATATGCAAGCTATAAATTGAAACTGTAAACATAAATATATTTAGAAATTAAAATGCAACTGTATCTATACAGTAATCTCAATTATATGTGTGCATGTAGAACCCACCTGGATCTAGGGGGTTGTGTAATAAGAGGATTGTCAGTAAAGGTCACAGACGAGGTCACAGGGAAATTTTGCATTAGCTCTGGGTTTAAACATGGGTTCACCCTGCCCATACCACACTCTATCCTCCATGTTGTTTCTATGAAACTGAAAATTGGAAAAAGAGTGAATGCAAAACAGAACGTTCTCAAAGTATCAAAAGTCTATATATGCATCCAGACATCACACTTAAACATTAATGAAAAGCTATCATGTTTGCTATCAGGAAAGTGAGATAAGAACAATACAAGTCTGAATGAAGCAGTCCTTTACCTAATCTCCACTGCCTGGATGAATGTCTGAGGCACACCCTGCACATTTCCCATGATGCCGCTCCACACGTGGATGTGGAGGTGGGTGGGAACAGCAGAGCATTCTCCATTGCTGCTCTCTGCTGGCTGACTGGAGTTCTGCACTGAAGCTGAAATAAAAGAGCAAGAATAGTTTTCATTCAATCACTTAAAACAGTGGTCAGCTTTTTCAGGTGGATTTTTTATGTTTTTAAAAGAAGTCTCTTCTGCTCATCAAGGCTGCATTTATTTTCATCAAAAATACAGTAATACAGTAATACTGTGAAATATTATTGTGATTTAAAATGTTTTCTATTGGAACATATTCGTATTGAAATGTAATTTAATCCTAAAATGACAAAGCTGAATTTTCAGCATCATTACTCCAGTCTTCAGTATAATCATAATCATTCTAATTGCTGATTTCCTATTATTATTATTATTATCAATGTTCAAAACAATTTTGCTGCTTAATATTCTTGTGGAAACCATGAAACACTACCAAAACTTCAAAAGTTCAGGGTAAGATTTTTTTTTAAAGAAATGAATGATTTTATACAGCAAAACACATTAAATTGATCAAAAATGACAGTAAAGGTATTTACAAATAATATAAATGTTGTTCTTCTGAAATTTCTATTCCTCCTGAAAAAAAATCCATCACAGTTTCCACAAAAATACTAAGCCGCAAAAACTGTTTTCTACACTGATAATAAAAAAAACAATAATAATTGAACAGTGAACACCTATAATAACTTGTAACAAATGAACACCAAATCAGCATATTAGAATGATTTCTGAAGGATATTGTGATACTGAAGACTGGAGTAATGATACAAAAAAAATTCAGCTTTGAATCACTGGAATAAATTATGCTTCAAATTATATGAAAATAAAAAAGTTACTTTAAATTGCAATAATAATATCAAATAAATGCAAATTTGGTGTGCATGTAAATGAAAATGCTTTTTAAAAAAATATTCCAAACATTTGACCAGTAGTGTAGACAGCCTGATCGAAATTTAAAGCTGCAACTACACATTTTATAAGACAAAGTATAACTAGACACTAAAACAGTTTGATACATTATACATATTACAGATAATTGTATAATGTAGTCCTCACTAGTAATGTTGACCCAGTCTGATAGGTTGGAAAAGTTTGGTTTTCCTGTTGTGGAGACGAGTGTAGCAGGCACTAATCCAGCAAGGACGTCACGCACTGTTTCTCTGTGAAACCACACGCAAAAGAAGCCCTTTCAGATGAAACTGTTCTACAGGAATCTATTGCATTGTGCTCAAAACCCTTCAGCGGTGTTACTCACCTCAACTGACTGCACTGCGTCATATTCAGCAGACTCACAGGAATCATACAGCCTGATGTGGAGTTGATCCCAAACAGAGCTGGTCTCAGTTCAGCAGAGGAGCACAGGCCATCTCCACCTGCAGAGGACATAGCACAGGATCAAACTAATGCTTTTTATCTTTTCTTGGTAGTAGGTTTGTATTGAAGAATATGCATATGCTGCACTACCTGGTTGCCAGAGATTGATCTGGGCCCTCTGTATAACTTCTGTATCAGAGTCCAAAATACCACCAATCACTGGCCTCTTCACCTGGTAACCTGTACAAACATTAGGGGGGGAGAGTAATGCATGATAAATCGTTTTCTGACCTAATATAATGTTCCTGAGCATCTCAAGCTGATGAATCATGGGAGTTCCTTTAACCTGGATTGCCAGAATTCGACTGAGATGTTTCATTTCCATTCACAAACACTGCAGAGTATCTTCTGGTTAAAGATACTAGACGAGAGGCAAAAGAGAAAGAGTGAGAAAAGTGATAGGGAGTGCATAAGGAAACAGGCGCAGTGAAGAGGTGTGTCATATTGTGAGACTCACCAGGTACAGTGATGTTCGCAGTGGTCCGTGTCACAGTAATGGCAGTGAGGCCGTTCTCTCTCCAGTAAAGAGTGTAACGCAAGGCCACAACAACATCACACTGTTGTGGCACTTAAAAAAAAATAATATTAATAATAATTATTACACAATGAAAATTTTCCCAACTTTACATTTCATGCCAATCTTGACAACAATGTCACTAAAAGAGAAATAATAATATTTTCTGTATTAGTATTTTTATATATATATGTATAAAATGTATTCCACAGATTTTTTTTTTACTTAAAAGTATTATTTTCTTTAAAAAAAAAACAAAAAAAATCTTACAGACCTCAAACCTTTGAACACTAGTGTAAATTATTGATATTGTATACTATATTCATAATCAAAATCTATTTAAATGTAATAAAATCAAAATATTTAAATGTAATATGTTCATGCAACTGACCAGATATGGGCTCATGAGAATTTGACAGAAATAATCTGAGGTCATCGGCTATTTCATCCACAACACTGACTGTGACGATACCTGAAGTATATGCAAACATATGAACAGTCACACATATGCATATTTGCATGCACAGAAAGACAATACAATCAATAGTTTCAAGCTATATTTACATATCTACAGCATATCATTGAGGGTAGACTATAACCACTATAGTCTACAGTCACTATAACCACACTATTCCTTAAAAGTGTAATGTTGCCTTTTAAAACACTGATAAATTGCATAAAGTGATATTAGATTTTTTCTCTTCAGAATGTTTTATCATATATAGACACTTTGTTGATTATGCAGGTTCAGGAATTTCATGGATCTTTTTGCAAAACCTTTGTAAATACATTTGAACCTTGAGTTGTTACAGGGCCGATAAGAAAAGTTGGTTTTGATGGTATAATGTATCATGTTGTGATCTGTGGTTGATGTTCTCGTGTTTGGTTGTGATAATAAAAGGAGGATAGGAAAGAAAACTGTTATACTGTATCTCTACCTCCCCATCCATCTTTAATATCCACTCTCAGGTCATCAGAAGGTGGTGGACAGGACTGCAGCCTCCTCACGCACTGAGACTCAAAGTTTTCCAAAAATGCCACTGGAGCATTTTCCGCACACTGGCCCAGTCCAGAGTTCTGCTCACAACACAACTGGGATTAATATTTATATAACATGCATGAAAGCACCACACTCATATAAACTGATACATGCACTAGCAATCTTGCTGCAACTAACCTGTGGGATGGTGAAGTATTGGTCATCCTTAGTGAATACTGGATCCCCCTGGCGGTAGTTAATGGGAGGTACAGGAGCTGTCATCCGCAGGGCTTGGAATGATGGACTGGGCTTTGGAGAGCTGTAAAAACATGCAAATGTAGGAAATCACCAAACATTTAATTTTTTTTTAAATAAATTAGTACTTTTCTTTAGCAAGAATTAATTATTTGCATAATTATTTTTCTTTTGAACTTTCTATTCATCAAAGAATCCTGTTGAATCACAAAAAATGATTGTTGAGTACTAAATCAGCATATTAGAATGATTTCTGAAGGATCAAATGGCACTGAAGACTGGAGGAACAGCTGCTGAAAATTCAGCTTTGCCCTCACAGGAATAAAATACAATTTTAAAATATAAATCAGAAAAGCATTATTTGAAATAATAATAATATTTCACAATATCAATGTATTTTGATTTTAAAAAATAAAGCCTTTGTGAGCAGAAAAAACTTCTCTCTCACCGACCCAAAACTTTTGCACATTTTTCAGTAAGTGTAATAATACATGAATTTGGACAAAAAAAAAAAAAAGCACCAAAAAACTTCCTCTACTTACATTGTCCCACCATTGTAGAAAAGTCCCAGAAAGGGGTTGTTGTCCGAGGGGGAGGTGACACAGAGGAAGGGGAACCAGTCAGGGTAATTTTCAGAGGACTGAGATGAGCACTGATACTCTGGAACAGGACTGAAACTTCCCCCGAAAGGTCCAGGAAGACACTGATTCACAAACAACCCCAGAACTTCTTGAGTACAGTCCTGAAAAACAAAACAACTCAAAGATAACCTTAGACTTCCTGATTCCCCTTTATGAGCATTAATATTTTGCTCATATCAGCTTTATGAAACATCCCATAGAAATGAATAATAGATTTCCATGAACTGCATGATTGTTTAGTAAAATATGCACATAAAATGGAAAACATTTTTTGGATGTTATTCTAATGAGGGCTGGAATGAATTGTGACATTGCAAGTAATTTTTCTTTAATAAAATGATTAAACTATGCAGTAAAAGTTGCTAAACCAGGACTGATCAATAATGTGGGGCTTAGCAATAGTAAACAGCAGAATGCCAATGAAAAGGATTGCTATATTAGAAACAGATATTCAGCTGTCTATGCTTTAATAATTACCTGGTCACAACAGCAGCGTTTGTCACACTCGCCTGGGGAAACATCACATGGGCAGCGGCCAAGAGGCTCAAACACTTGGTTGGGAATAACGGTTTTATTTTCTGCGAAAATAGAACACAGACAAAAGACATTATTATATATTGAAAATGAGCATTAAAGTATTTAATTTATCAACGACTACTCAATGAAATAGTATAGTGGTACCATGGTATAAATGATGGTATCAAAGTGAATTAGAATTACATTGCATTCAAGGAATATACATGACCACTTCATGCATTCCCTGGAAACTGAACCCATGACCTTGTTTTTACTAAAGCAATGCTCTACTGCTCGTAGTGTTCCTCATTTGAATGTTTGATTGACAGGAATACTCATGAACCAGGGTATTTCATGGTACTCCAAAAAAACTGTATTTTTTTTTAATTATATTACCACAGTAGTAAAAACCACTAGGATGTTCTGCAGAACTTCATATTCAGTTGAAAACAGACACTAACCAGATGGGGGTTTGTTGGGGACAACCCGGGCATAAATCTGGGTCTGTATAAGGAGTGAGGCTTTGGGAGTTTCATCCACACATGCAGACACGAGGAGAGTCTCCTGGAGACACAGCTGCTCCAGGCAGCAGTCTGGGACAGAGGTTTCATTCCCACACAGCTGCAGACTACGGTTGAGACTCAGTCGCACCAAGACAGCATTCTGATATATTGATAATCAAAAGAGATAATATAATGGTATTTAGTAGTACAACACTCCAGGTTGGCAGGTGTATTGTCTCATTTTTAAAAAATAAATTCATACTTTTTCAGAAAATATGCATTAAATTGAACAATAGTGACAGTAAAGACATTTGTAATATTACAAAATATTTTTATATTTTAAAATACAGTTAGGTCCATATATATTTGGACATCGACACAATTTTCATAATTTCTGCTCTGTATGCCACCAGAATATAAATTTAAAAATAAAACAATCAAGATGAAATAGAAGTGCAGAATTTAAGCTTAAATTCAAGGGGCTGAACAAAAACATAACATAAAAATATAACATAAAAAGCTTAGGAATTACAACCATTATATACACAGTCCCCCATTTTTAATATTTTGTTGAGAATCCTTTGCAGGCAATGACTGCCTTAAGTCTGGAACTCATGGACATCACCAGAGACTGGGTTTCCTCCTTTGTGATCCCTTCCCAGGCCTTTACTGCAGCTGACTTCAGTTGTTGTTTGTGGGTCTTTCTGCCTTTAGTTTTGTCTTCATCAAGTGAAATGCATGCTCAATCGGGTTGAGATCAGGAGATTGACTTGGTCATTGCAGAATATTCTTTTTTACCTTCAAAAAACTCCTGGGTTGCTTTTGCTGTATGTTTTGGGTCATTGTCCATTTGTACTATGAAGCGCCGTCCAATCAACTTTGCTCCATTTGACTGAATCTGGGCAGAGAGTATATCCCTGTACACTTCAGAATTCATCTGGCTGCTTCTGTCCTCTGTCACGTCATCAATAAACACCAGTAACCCAGTGCAACTGAAAGCCATGCATGCTCACGCCATCACACTGCTCCACCATGTTTCACAGATGATGTTGTGTGTTTTGGATCATGAGCTGTTCCAAGCCTTCTGCATACTTTTTTCTTCCCGTCATTCTGGTACAGGTTGATCTTAATTTCAGCCGTCCAAAGAATACTTTTCCAGAAGTGGTCTGGCTTTTTTAAATGTTTTATGGCAAAGTCTATTCAGGCCTTGTTTGCACCTTGTGGTGAACCCTCTGCATTTGCTCTGGTGAAGTCTTCTCTTGATTGTAGACTTTGACACTGACACGTCTGCCTCCTGGAGAGTGTTCTTCTCTTGGCTGGATGTTGTGAAATGGTTTTTCTTTACCATGGAGAGGATCCTCCGATCATCCACCACTGTTATCCTCGGTGAACATCCAGGCCTTTTTATTTTGCTGAGCAGTGCGTTCTTTTTTTTTTCTCATAATGTACCAAACTGTTGATTTGGCCAAATAATGAAAGAATAGCCCACGCCTGTCCATGAAACAGCTTTTGAGTAAAGTATCCAATTACTTATGGCCCCTTGAAAGAGGGCAGAGGTACATATTAAAAAGCTGCAATTTCTTAAACTTTTCTCCAATTTTGATGAGCCCATATTCATTATATAACTGTAACTTGAATATATTTTGGTCAGCAGCTAAAAAAATAAAGATTGTGCCTGTCTCCAAATATATATGGACCTGACTGCAAATGTTGTTCTTTTGAACTTTCTATTCATCAAAGAATCCTGAAATAAATTAAGAATAATTGTAAAAATATTACAGCATAAATACTAAGCAACACAACTGTTTTCAACATAGATAATAATCACAAATGTTTCTTGAACAGCAAATCAGCATATTAATATGATTTCTGAAGAAACACGTGACACTGAAGACTTTTTGGTATAGGTGAAGAGTTCTCAGGCACAGCCTCAGAGAGAAGTTTCAACAAAACAATAATGTGTCATTTAGTGTGATGAGGAAAGCTTTGGTTTATACATTAAGGAAACCAAGTGATAAAAATGTACAGTTGAGCCGCTCCTTCTGGTCAGGATTCTGCTTGAGGTGATTCCCTTAATAATCATCATTCAAAACTCCTACGACAAGTGGTATGTCATTGCAGTTTGTCAAACTTGAATGTCAGGGATATTTCCATCATGTTTACTGAAGAAGTCAACCAGATGAATTGTGATGACATCTAGATTTCATATGAACAATAGATAAACATTTTTAAAATATCAGATCCATTCCATGCTATGAGCTGAAGCAAATATTACAATGTTATCATTTAAAGGGTCATTTAAAAAGAAAAGAAAAGTATTATGAATAATATTATTATCCTGTCTTGTGGATGTTATAATAAAGCTGTCCCATTAAATATTTTGCATGACAAGATATTTAATAAATTCATACTACTGGTCTGTTTAAGTGTATCGTCTAAGAACCATTCAAAAGTTTGAAGTTGGTACGATTTTTTAAATGTTTAGTAAAAGAAGTCCCTTCTGCTCACCAAAACAGCATTTATTTGATCAACAATACAGTAAAAACATGTGAAATATTATTACAATTTAAAATAATTTTCTTTTCTTTTAATATATTTTAAATGTAATTTATTTCTGTGATGCAAAGCTGAATTTTCAGCATTATTCATTACTTCAGTGTCACATGATCCTTCAGAAATCACTCTAAAATGCTGATTTGCTGCTCAAGAAATATTTCTTATTATCAATGTTAAAAAGTTATTGTGCTGCTTAATATTTTTGTAGAAAATGTGGAACATTTTTTTCAAGATTCTTTGATTATTGGAAAATTCAAAAGAACACAACTCACACATTACAATTCAGATGTAATGTGTGAGTCGAATTTTGAAATAGTAATGCTTTGATGTTAAGTTGTGTCATTTTGAACCTGTGATTTTAGTTCAGTGAACAAAAGATCTTTGGCTCATGTGTATTGTATCCAAGCATTGGGAAAAAGTGTTAAGTGTTTTGAAAAATGTGCATTTTGATCATTGGTTGTGAATTATGTGTCTAGAGTTTTGAAAAATGACGAAGTTTCTGTTATTAGTGCAAAAATGATTGTAAAAAACTGTAAACAACTTAATGCATCTTTGATCTTACTGACCTCAAACAGTCACATTTATTCTCGGAAGATGCTTTCATACTGCAGCAACTTACAAGAAAGTGACATATCACGTCATCAGAAAAAAATACCTACGGAACTGATTACTGTCTGTAGTAGAAATATTGCAAACACCTGTGCTGAGGTGAAACAGAAAGGAAACTAATTTCTCATTTTACTAAGTTATCCCCTAAAAGACCACTAAACGTGCCCTGGGCAAGTTCCGCAGCTCATATAAATCTCTGTACAAACTATTTTCCTGATAAGGCTAAACAGGAAAACAGTGGGGGAATTTCAGTCATGCACAAAAACGTGATGTGTAGGTGATCACACCCTGCTTAATGACAGGTTGTCTGGAATAAAGGTTAATAACACAGATTTCGTTTTCCTGATACTTCAACAGGGACTTTACAAGTTAATTGCTTGTTGGGTTGATGCATGTTTACTGCTGTAAATTCTTTCCATGTTGCTGATTCTAACTAACTCCTAATCAAAATGAAGACAGAGATTTAATTTTTGCCCCTCTATCATACATAAACCTACCATTAATGCGTCAGAATCAACTCACCTTCCCAATTAATTCATTTGAAAGATTCCACTGTGTTTGAGAAAATGGCCTACAGGATGACGACGGGATGCTACCTGAAGAAGTTCACAATGAAAACATTCATTAAAGTCCAAACATTACAGCATATTCAGTGTCTGCTAAATGAATAAATGTACATAGTACATGAAACCTAAAGTAAAGCCAGACCAAATGTTCTGAATCTGGAACACTTCTGATTCATGAAAAAAAGGCATGGAAAACTAAAGGGTCTTAAAAAATCTGAATTATGCACAAATAATAATTTATGAACAGAACATCATAACAGCATTTCTGTGTATTTAAATACAACTTTGATTCCCAAAACTGCTGTCTAGGTAGGCAACACACTAGATTCTGAATCACATACATTTGTGTACAGCAGATAAAATACAGTTATTATAGCATCAGCACGGTTTGAAAAATTGTCTACCTGTTGAATTTGAGGATGAAACAGCACTGAGGCTGAAGGAAATGCCAGAGACGTTTCCAACCAGAAAAGATGATATTCTCGGACCAGATGCCAGAACAAACGCAGGCTGAAACACTGAAATAATCAGATCTTATATTCCAGATCGACTACATACATGCATTTGTGTATGTACATTTGTACTGTTGCGTTTGGAATATAAGGGTTTATTTAAATACTCATGAAGTTATTACTTAAAATATCATTAATATATGTAACTCAAGCTGTTTCTCCATGGCAACAAGATGTTTGCTAGCAGTTATCCAACTAGCTGACTCTGTTTTGTGTTGCACACGGACTGTCTTACTGATATTTCATTCGCTCAAAGCTCACTTA
The DNA here is from genome assembly GCA_039654775.1 of Spinibarbus caldwelli. Classification (NCBI taxonomy): domain Eukaryota; kingdom Metazoa; phylum Chordata; class Actinopteri; order Cypriniformes; family Cyprinidae; genus Spinibarbus; species Spinibarbus caldwelli. The sequence goes on along the minus strand of CM077222.1, from coordinate 8,245,991 downwards.
CCTACATTACAGATAGTTCTGTCATTTAACAGCATAATAATTATACATATAAACTGAAATACGACGTGAGAGGATGATAATCGTGCCATAATGTGGCGTTAGGATAGTGAATCCTCTTCTTCGTGTTGGCGCGACGGCGCTACACAGAATAGATCGCCTCATTAGCGCCGCTCAGTGGCGTTTAGCGCTAGTGCGTGTGCTTGAATAACCTCGCAGCTGTGGATTTGAGGTAATAAAATCAGACAGAATCTCTAAAGCAGCAGCAAAATCTTAATGCAGACGCTAAATAATGTCTTTATGGACTTCCAAAAGCCAAAAGTTGTATTTTAGGGTTAGGATTAGTCTGCAATCATTCACCCAATAAAAAGTTCCCTTTTACACACATTTGTGTGTTTGTAACCTAGATGTTCATTTAGGTACAACATTGTGCACAAAAATGGAAAATGATTAATTAAGAGAATATGTAAATAATACTTTTATTCAGTTTTAAATGGTCAAAGTTGCATTTAAGGGTTTAAGGGAGATTATGGTCATTAGTCTTACAATACAGTTACAGTGCAATTCCCTATTTAGATAGATGAATGTGTGTTTGAAAACATTTTTAAATATACACATTATCATGTGTTTATGCATTTATCATGTCTATAAATCTATAAAGGACATTTTATAAAGAATGCAATCCCACCGATATTTTTTGTCAACCAATTTATTCACTTTAAAAATGCAACAAGATGATTATATCAAAATAGAAAAAATTGAGTAATATGTTCACACAACATCAACTACAGGGAAGATCACACAACTTCAGAATCAGAATCAGAATCAGAATGAGCTTGGAATGTTTTGATAATTTAGGTTGAAAATGCTGAAAGAGGAAGAGCCTAAATGTGTTCCAGAAACTGAAGTGCGTTACGTCACATTGACTACATCAGCTGCCATTAAAATTATATATGCATGTGTATGTGTTCACTCAAAAAGACAAATTCTTCAGCCCGTCACAGCGTTTCTCCTGAAATAGAAGAACACAGAGAAAACCATTAGTTAAAGCCTGCTTATAAAGAGATGTTACACTTTTACGCTTGAATTTAATAGTTCTAATAGTTCTTATTTGAATGATTTGAAATATAGATTTGCTGCACATGTATAATACAGCATGCACCACAGTCTAACTGAGTCCTCACTGTTGGTGGTCGGCTTAAAGCTTTGCCGTAGGAGGATGTTTTGGCTTGTGGTTTCACAGCTGAATAGTTTGTGGTTTTGCATGAGTAAGACTATAACATCCAAATCGTGATTACTACATATAAACAATGTCATGAGTCAGATGAAAACCAGAAAGGAGAAAGTGACCTGCTGCAGGGCTCGTGCAATAACAATGACGAGCTGTTGTGCAACCAGCTTTATGTCATCAGATACTACAGAAGATGACTGAGGACACAAAACTGTGAAGCTGTGATGAATCTGCGGTTAATTACATACATGAAATTTGGTTTCTTTGCACTTCCTGAGCCTGGTTTCCAGAAACTTGATCATCTCTTTAACCCAATGCTCATCCTCTGCAGGTGGGGCACAAAGACGCAAACCTTTCCTTGTTATGAATCTGAAAGAGAGTTGATTTTTGCACATTATTTGACTAGAACAGTAGACAATTCGAGCATTGTATGTTAAGCGCAATGGAATTCCCCATTAAACAGCTTCTTTCACATCTGCTTTGTTTGAAAATGTGATCATAAACAGTTTAATTCACTCCCAGGCTCCCACACATGAGCCAGTCCAATAGTTTCCTTTGAAGAATATACTTACACAACAGCATCTCGGGGGCAGCCGTCAACTCTGAACTGCCTCCGGTAAGTGAGGAGGACTTGTTTAGGGATGACTTTGTGGCTAACCTTCAGGCAGCAGTCCAATGCTAAGTCTGCCTGAGCCTCTGAGAGAGATTGAGACATACGAGAAAAAAGATAAGGGACAAAAAATGCAAATACAGGAAAATGGGTGTCTGCCTCTAGAGAAGTCTGTATGTAAAAAAAAAAAAAAAGAAAGTGTCTTGGATCAAAACTTTTTTTGTGAATAATGCTGTACTTATATACTTTGCAATAAACCGAAACATATGTGCAATGCACAGTTGGAATCTAGTGGGAGTAATAACTAACTACAAACAAAAAGCTCATTGTCACAGCAGACAAACTGTTTACAAAGACATGCTAATTAATTTTTATTTATATATTTGTTTTTTGCTATTTTTTTTAAAACGCATTTGAACGAAATGTAATTAATATATATATATATATATATATATATATATATATATATATATATATATATATATATATATATATACTGTATATAGGATTTCTCAAGACTTTTTCAAATTGATTATTTAAAAAGTGTTATATTATTGGTTATCATATTAAATTATATTAATTTGGTTAAAAGATTAATAGTATATGTTTAAAAAAAAATTATATATATATATATATATATATATATTAAAAAACCGTGTATATGTCATAATAATAATAATATAATTTATAATAATATGATATATATATATATATATATATATATATATATATATATATATATAAAAAATTATAAATAAACTGACTGATCACTGTTGGGATGACTCACAGTTTGAATCTTTTTAGATGATTATATTTGAATTAATCTGAAAAATTATTAAAAGATTACTAATTAGAATTGTTGAGTTGTGTGACACATCTGCTATCATATATAAAGGCTCAGAAGAAATAAATGAGAAATAAATGAACAAATAGATCACATTCACCATGCACTCATGAAGCACATAAAACAGATGAAGGAAGAAAACATGACTTACCTGCCGGACTGCTGTATAGAATGAGTGCCAACGCACAGAGAATCACGCTCAGCGCAGATACGAGAGCTGAAGCCATGGTAACCGCAGAAGATGAGATGATGGAACAAGTGTCTTGTCTGTCCTGCTGAAGCAGCTGGAGGATCTTTGTCTCTTCTCTGACACTTCTCTCACTGCTCCATCGCTCCCCTGCTTTATAGGACAATCTTAAGTTTCATTATTACACAGATGTCTATATGTCCCTCCCCTGTCCTGTAAAAAACAAATGTCAGAGCAGCAGAGGTTGTGACCTGGACAAAAGATTTTTTTTTTTTTTTTTTGGAGGGCTGAATGTGCAGCAAAATGCATCACATTCTGTGTATCTGTTCCTCGCTCTCTTTTCCTCTTCTCCACTTGAACCCACATAGAAACTCTTACAGACTCTCACATACTTTCTCACACAAAAGACACCAGACTGGCAAATGTTTCGATATGACTGAAGAAGCAGTTCTGATAAACCTGACAAACCATTTGGTCGGCTTCTAGATACTGATCCTTGTCAATACAGCACTGGGGATTCCACTGGGTTAAAAAAATGTTACATAACTACTTTTCATGTTTACTCAGTGTCACAAAGTTTATTATTGGGGCATGTGCGTGATTGAAAAGCACACAGTGAATTCCGTTGGGTTTATTGCAGGTTTGAACGGATTGGCTTAATGGCTGAATATTAAGGTTGTAAACTGAGAGTTATTTGATTAAATGCTTAAATGTGTAGCACTTTGAAATCTAGAGCAAATCTAAATGTATTGTGGGTGTAAACATGTCTTTATATGCAGCACTGTTATTGTGCATTTGAATAAGACAGGAAAGTCCCAGTAATTTCAGGTGGCACACACTCTTTTTATGTGCCGCTTATCAAGGATCATCATCACTCAAGCGTTTGACATCACAAACATCTGACTGTGACGGCAATCTTGTGCATAAACGTTCGGTATCGTTATTACTTGCCATGTGAAAATTTACAGGCATCTACTAAATTTAAAATTAGAAAAATGTTCTGCCATTTCATGCACTATCATACAAAAGTTTGGAGTCAGTAAGATAAAAAAAGAGAGATTAATATTGTTATTGGGCAATCATGGATTAAATTGATCAAAAGTGATGTTACAAAGATTTTTATTATTTCAAAAAAGAACCCTCACAAAAACGTTTGACGGTTTCTAAGAAATATTAAGCAGCACAGCTGATTTCAACATTGATTAAAAAAAAAAAAAGTCATATTAGAATGATTTCTGAAGGGTCACGTGACACTGAATACTGGATTAATGCTACTGAAAATTCAGCTTTACATCATATGAATAAATTATATTTTAAAATACATTCACAAACAAAAAATGCTTATTTTAAACAGTAAAAATATTTCACAATATTACAGCTTTTACTGTATTTTTAATCAAATAAATGCAGCCTCGGTGAACATGAGAGGCTTTTGTAAATAATCAAAAAATCTTACTGAGCCCAAATCTCTGAACAGGACTTTTGAATAAGGCATATTACTATAAACATCCACAATTGTGAGGCGTTTTAAATGAAATAATTGTAATGCACAGGAGATTTAACAAAATGAATTTATTTAAAAATCATTCTTAGAAAAATTCCAGTCATACAAAGTATGCTACATACATTAATAAAAGTTCTAAAAATACAGACACAGCTTACAGAATAATTCATGCAAATGTATGAGACTCATAATTGCTACAGTAAAACAATACAGTCAAATATAAACAAAAAGCATATCCGCTTTTAATCCTTTCCAAAGTCTGACCACCATGCACTCTCCAAATCTGCATGGCTTCCAAAACACTTTGTAAGTAACTTTTAAAAGCCACTGTGGCAGTTAATGATTAAGAGTAGACACTTCCTGTCTGTCAGTGTCAGTGTTGCTCAGTGCAGTTACAGGGTCATCATGCTCGGATCCCATCTGTGAAGCAGGAAAACGAAACCAGATTACATTTTTGTTATCAGGAGCCAGAAAAAGGTTTCAAGGAAGAAGAACTGCACAACTTCTGTTAAATGTCTGATTTAGCTTTGAAGATGTCTGTGAGATGTCACAGAACTAACGAGAGCAGAACTAAGAGCTTGAAGAGGGGAAGTTTTTTTTTGTACCTGTGTTCCTACTGAGAAGTTTTCTTCTTCTCTAGGTGTGTGATGATCTTGGTAATCCAGGAGTTTTTCTCTGGTGGAGCGCACAGTTTCTTGTCCTTTTTTGTGATGAATCTATGGGAACAGAAAGAAGGAAACATGCATTAATATAAACCTAGTTTAGAATCAATGAAGTCAAAACTCTTAAAAATAAAGCTTCCAAAAGGGGGTTTTCATAGAGAACCATTTTTGGTAGAACCTTTCAGTGAACAGTTCTTAAAAGAACCCTTTTTTATTGTATGAAGAACATTTTAATAAACTTTTTTTTTCCAATATAAAGAACCTTTTGTAGTTCCATGGATGTTAAAGTTTCTTCATGGAACCATAAATGCCAATAAAGAACCTGAACTGGAACTTACACAGTAGCTGGAATGGCACAACCACTCTCTGTGGTTTGGTGAAAGTAGGATGCAACAATCTGTATTGGAATGCGAGTGTCCTTGGTGGTCAGACAGCAGTCTACAGCTGCGTCTGAAAAAGCTGAGAATGAAAGAATGGCATTAGCAACGCTTTTCACAGAAATCCCCTCCACTCTATATACATTTGACCCCGTGCAAGAACAAAACTTGGCCTGTTTCTGAGCATATCTGGACTTACGGGAACTTGCTCCCAGAGTTACTATAACTAAGAAAAGCAAGCCAGCATAGAAAAAGCCAAGAATGGCACTTTCCTTATTTATTAATCCTGAACTGCAGCCAAAATTCATTAGAAGTTTCATTATGAAATGCTGCAGGATGCTTCTGAGAAGCTGCAAGATGTGTTCCATGAAATGTGTTTTAATGTTTCTTACCTTCAGTGTTGCCCCAGAGGACTGCAGCAATGACCAGGAGAGTTACTGTTGCGGTCTGCATTCTTGTCTTTGCGTTTGGTCGCCACAAGATCACCAGACAATTGTGCACAGGTGTGATATGCAGGTATCAGGTGCAGGTATTTATACACAAAAAAATAAGCAAACTTTCACTTTCAAGCCAAGACTTACCGTACTTGCTCCACCCCTATCTTGTAAATGCATCAATTCCACTTATCATTCCCACATTCCGTTTTTTCTCCCCTCTATTCCCGTAGAATTGTCTGCAGGGGTGCATGACTTGATCATTTATTTAGCAGCTCATAAACAACCGGAATCCAGCTGAATTCTCAGAGAAATGTTTAGGGTTTTTCTTAACAGAGTTGCATAATGGTTTGATGCTCACAACTTTCGTTTTCACTAAAGAAACTATCAAAATCTGATTTCTGCTGCTAGAGTACTACGTTTTTTTTTTTTACTTTACAACAATTGAAATGATGTGCAATTTCTTAGTATGTGCATATGACTTAATATTACAGATTGAATTATCTGCATATCTATCTAGTCATAATCTGATTTATAATAATTCATATGCACACATGCCAAAACATTCTGCTTATTTTAAATCACATTTTAAATTTTTTAATCCCAGATTTTCTATGGCCCCACTGTATTTCAATTTAGCATACTCTTAAAATTCAGTTTAAACCCACGTTGAAGCTGATTTCTTGCCAAATTTGTGTAAACTTTCTTTAGCGGAGACAGAAATAATGCGCATAATCTAGACCTTTCCAAACTTTCCTGTTCAACAAAAGCGTGTTTAGAGTGATCCAAACATGTCATTATCTTAATAATGAATAGTTTGAATGTCTTTTGATATCAGAGAGCTTGGAACAGATCCAAGGGTGTGTGCTATTCCGTGAAGCAACATTGCCAAGCGCATCACTATTGTGAAGAGACTAAGGGGAAATGTGCAATTACAATTCAACACTGACCTGAACTCAACTGCTAAATGAAAAGGTATTTTCATTTGCTTAATTTTCAAAAGAACTGCCCTCCACCCATATATGCACTACTAAGTTTCGTTTTTAAAAAAGCACAACTTGGCGTAACGTTAACTTTCACCGCTCTGATTTACTGTACCTTTCCAAAAACAACATAGTCTATTCATGCCAATAACCTATCATATTAATGTCAGAATGAACCAAAAAAATTGCTATGAAGTTTAAAATGTTATTTTTATTCTTCACATCCCAAAAAAAAGCCAAAATAAAATACAGTGTTAAAACCACGAATCAGTGATGTGGCTGCACCATACAATGTAAAATTTCTCTTTAGAATCTTTTTTATGATCCTATTTACAGTTACTGGTAAAGAAATTAGCAAAACACACCATAGCTGTAAGAAAAACATCAAAGACAGAAAAAAGTTTTCAGCAGAATATGGAAAGTTTGACTTAGAATGTTTCAGCAGAATTATATGGAGTGATTAATCACGATAAAACACCAGAGCGGTGTCTTTGAAGATCTCAATGCACCTACCACAGTGATGCTGGTACTGGTGAGCTGCTTCACTGTGAAAAGCCATTTGGGTATAAGAGAATATTGCAGAATGGCTTGCTTCCCACAACTGAAAAGTTGTTATCTAAAGAGGAACGATCAGATGTTATTTTTTCAACAAGAAAATGCTCCTGCACACACTGCAAAGATAACCAAGAAGCGATTTGAAAACAAGTCCATCAGGCTCGTGTTTTGGCCTGGTCAGAGTCCAGATTTGAATCCTATTTGGTCTCACATTAAACTCCAACTAACTGGGAGACATTTTCAACTACAAACTGTTTGAAGCCATCAACACTGAATGGGACAACATTGACTCTTCTTCCTTAAAAAGTAATCTGCAAGTTTACCCACATGGCTTAAAACCTTTAAAAATAAAGGGAAATAATATCCTACTAAATTACATTATCTACAGTATTTGTGCAATTCTTGATAATTTCCTGACCAGTGGTTTGTGGTTAAAATGTTCAAATGTGCACCAATAAAAGCTGGCTCATTGACCTGGCCCATTTTTTGCCCAGGAGTGTACCTCTATGCTATACACTCACTTTTCCCATACAATTTTTCTTTACTATTTTAAGCAACTGTAAAAGTATGGATCTGATATAGCTAGATTGTGACCTTTGCACTGACAGGTCACATTTTCTCCCAATATTGTAAAGCATGTGTGTGTGAGAATTGATGAAACACAAGTAGAACAAATTTTGGTGCATGGTTCATAAATCCAAAACGTACAAGCTATTTACACAGAAATCCATTCCACTCATGTTTCAGAAAAGAGATCCACAGATGTTATGGCAAGCACCTAAATTTCAGTTATTCTATCTGGAAAAATAGACAAGTTGAATTCTTTCCAAATATAAGATGTTTTGCTTGCTTATCAGCAATCATATACCAAGCAAACAAAACCAATGCAATCTGAGATCCATCTCTTTGCAGCTAAAAGGTGTGTGATCTTCCTGAAAGCACTGCAAAACATTCTCAAGGTATTAACCCAAAAATCCTCCAAAAAAGTGCAATGGATAACAAACAGTACTTTCACTAGGAGGAAAAGACCCTCAGTGGTTTCTCAGTTGTACAATGTTGGAGGAAGTGGCAAACTTTCCAGTAATCTAGAGCAATAAATCCAACAATGACCACTCACAAACCACAAAGGCTGATAGAAAACCCCTATATTGATTTTGTTGAGAAAGCCTTGAACTTCAGGCATGTAATATTGACTTAAAATGATTTTATAATGTGGAAAGAAAGAGGGTTTGAGTGAAACAAATTTAGTGGACACAATTTAAAAGTATTTTTATAATAGTTTCAAGTGTTCCAGAGAGCCACAAGCTAATAATTGTTACCACATTGTTTTGAGGAAGTTATAGCAGAGTTTAATGCTTAAAACACAACTACTTTTTTTAAAAACTGATGTTTGTATTGTTTTTGTTTAATTGTTTGAGAATTTTTTCTAGCAATTTCTAACTGAAAACTGTTTCTACACCAAATCTTTTCAGTGTGATTATAAACTAGGGTGACCATACGTGCCATTTTACCAGGACGCGTCCTGGCCAGGATTTCTATATTGCCTATAATATTTAGGATTTGGCTTTGTTTGCGTGTGCAGACCGATCGGTGTATGACATCAGTTCCTTATGTTTTTCGAAATGCTCTCGAGGTACTTTGAATCAAAGCAATATAGAAATCCTGGCCAGGACGCGTCCTGGTAAAATGGCACGTATGGTCACCCTATTATAAACCATTACATTTAAGCTCAATCCATAATAAGAGACTTCTCTTGGAAATAATATCAATTATTAAATGTGATTAAGATGTCAGTGAACAGTAAAACAATTTACTGTCTTTCTTTGAATTTGGGGCTAAAAGGTCTCTGACCTACTTAGCTACATTGGTGCTCTAAGGCTCATCTTTAAGGTTTTAAGCTGTAGGAGCAATAATTGACCTAGTTACGAGTCCAAAACTGCCTGAACCAGGTCATTACTGCAAAATACAGCTATTGTTATTGAAAATTAGGTTAGATCATATGTTTCAATCCTATATTTTGACAGGTGTTTTCTTTGCAATTGTATAGCCTACCTGTGTTTACATGTTCATGCCCTGTTATCCGAGTCATTCAAGTTAAAGTCTCTCACTGAAGTGACTGATCTTGAAATATAAAGCATTCATTTTAATGGATTAATGCATTAAGTAAAATTAGTGAAAAATTTTGAATGCTAAACACAGCAAAAGTGGAAAAAAGACAGTTAGTGTTTCCCATCTGTAACAGCCCATCTTTACCTGAAATTGCTGGAGGGGAAGCAAGTCTGATCAAGTTGTTTCAGTCATGTGGTTTACAGGAAACCATGGGAGCATGCAAGCCCACTTTATATCTGTCCTTGGTCTGGGAAGCATGTTGGCAATAAAGTATGGGCTCCTGTGATAAGAAAGGATTAAACAAATAAACAAACCAAACCACACAAACAAAACCACAAATGCACATATAATTTCACATGCATACATACAGCCGACACAAGTAACTCTTGATATGCAAGCTCCATGCAAACTTCCTTCTGTAGATCATTTCAGCTCTATCCGTATTTGGATTTTTTCCAGCTTTAGATGTTTTAAGATGCATATCATTTAAATGTAAAATATTTCTCATTGCCTTTCACTGACAGCATATTTGATGTGCAAAATCAAACCGCATTAAATCTTTCGGAAAACCAGCCAACAGACCAGCCTTACCAGAGGTGTTTTTCCCAAAAGTAACTATGGTCGCAAGTTCCGTCATTACCAAAAAGAGCTCAGCGGAACTCATGGCCATTGGCTAACAAGGCTTCTGAGAAACGCACACCAGGTTGGGAGACCAACAGACCATGTTAGGCTGGTTGAAGTGCTTTTTTTTGTTTGTTTGTTTGTTTGTTTTTTACAGGAACAGTACAGTGTACAGGTACCATACCTTCTGAAAAAGAAGTGCACTGTATTATGAAAATAATATACTTTAAAAGAAAATCTTTAAGTGCAAACTGAATATAATATTCAATTGCATGTTATTTAAAATTAATTTAATGATTTATAAATTTATATTTAATGCAATTACTTTAACTTTTTTGACATATTTAAGTAAGACTTAAGTACATTTTATATGTAATTTCATAAATACTTCTATTGCCTTTGAAATATGGTTAAAGTGTCATATGTACTGACAAGCATTTATGCTAAACTAAAATATAGTTTGAAGCCATTTATATTTAAAGTTATACATCGTATATTAAACGAATACTTTGCACAAAAATGAACTAAATTTACTTACACTCAGGCCATCTAAGATGACTTTGTTTCTTCATTGGAAAAGATTTGGAGAAATTTAGCATTACATCACTTGTTCACCAATGGATCCTCTGCAGTGAATGGGTGCCGTCAGAATGAGAGTCCAAACAGCTGATAAAAACATCACAATAATCCACACCACTCCAGTCCATCAATTAACATCTTGTGCACTTCATACAAGTAGACTACATAATCCATAACAGCAGTTCCTCCAGCGATAAAAGGCCTCTGTTGTCCGCTTACATTTAAGTTAAAAATGACATAATGATGGATTTGTTTATTTAAAACACTCATAAGAGATTAAATGATGGACTAAAGTGGTGTGGATTACTTGTGATGTTTTTATTAGCTGTTTTTGAACTCTCATTCTCATTGATGTACTAAAGCCCTACTAGCTAAACCGGCCTATAGTGGTTTTCTGGTCTTGGCTAGTCTCCCAGTCTAGTCAGACTGGTCTGATGAATGATTTTAGATCAGTTTAAACCAGAGCCATCGTTTATGTCCCAAGTAGTTCTTCTTCTTCTGGTGTTTTATGGCGGTTTGTAGGTAAAAGGTGCCAAATAATTCACTTAAATGAAATCAACCCTCTGCATTAAAATAGCATTATTATTCCTAACTCTGGAGTGACATCGCGTGGTCATTAAAGCAGTGCGCATCTACAAATCCTGAAAACGCACTTCCTTGTCAAGGACGTTCATTGCATGTTCGGCACACCTACTTGTTCATTAACTAAGTTTAATAAATTTTCGAGATAAGTAAATAATAAAGGCTGACTAAATTATGGGAAAATCAATTCCATTCACAGAGTAATAAATGGCATTTTTGTTTCGTTTTGTAATGGAAAGTACCCACGGGTGCTGGCCTGAGATCATTGTAACTTTAACGGGTTGTGCTCAAAACTAAATCTGACTCCAGATCATCCGAAGTTTTAAAAACGCGGACGAGCTCTTGATTCCAAAGCTGCGCCGCGCGGTGCATTCTGGTAGTAGTTGAAAGATTCAAGATGGCGGCGAGCAGGAGACTACACAAGGTAGACGTCCAAACCTCATACTTTTTAGATCACAAATAACGAAAAACCACATACGACGACGCGATGAGGGTTTAAACATAAAGTTTAGCTCGCAGAAAAGACGATTTGAGGGTTCGTTGGTGCTTGATCGGCGTTGGTTCGAGCGGTTCTCTCACTCGATGACTCGGCTCGCTTCGCGTTTCCAAACATGAAGGAGGAAAAGCGCCGGTGGAGGCCGCGCGACTCTAAAACAGGGTTTTAGGGTTGAGATCGGGGAGATAAAAGGTCAAAAATCACGTTTGAGTAGGCTTCAGTGTTTTATAAAGTCCTTTCACTCGTTGACAGCGAGTAAATGACGCGCAGGAGTCTAGTGCGATGAGTTCCGTCACAGCGGATTCGGTTGATTCAAACAGATCTGAATCATCTGAATACAATAGCTATAATTTAATCGACTGTTATAAGAACTAATATATGTTTTTAACCGAATAATGCTGTCTTAACCCCGCTGCAGCGACGTTAGACATGACTCAAAGTCTCCAAACCAGCCACATCTGTCACATTGAAGCTGAAATCGCCGTCCTTTATACGTTTTAAACTTGAAATAACACAAATAAGTAGAATACCGCTTAAATAGTCGGTTTAGTGAGTTCCAGGTGGTTAGCTGTAGTAACGCCCTTAATTTTAAAAAACGAAACTGTAAGTGTGTTCACAACAAGCTTTCGCTTTATAAACTTCCGTCTTATCGAAATCACTTCATTCACAACTCGTGAATAACTAGCCATCTAGATGTGTCTGACCAAACTTTTGTTTTTGGAGCTTAACCTCTCTGAATTGACGTGTTTTTGATGTTTTGGGGTGTTTATGTTCAGTTAGAGGACTTATTGTATGTCACAGTGACCATTTGAACGAGTTTACTTCCTTGTTAGATAAGAATGGCTGTAAATGTCAATCAGCTTCCAGTGGCAATAGAAGGAAATGGGTAATCCTTGCAGGGCTGTAAAACATACCCTTTTACAATAGTACTTATTATTGAACATGTAGTTGATGATGTTTAATACAGTAAGGACTTACTGCATTATTTTATAATTTTGATTATAAATTTAAACTAACTTAAAAAATGTTTTTTTTTACCTGATTAATCAAGGGAATAATTGACAGATTAATCAAAGTATCAAAATTATCATTAGTTGCAGCCCTATGTGAGACTAAATAGTGATCATAAACGGCCCATGTTAGAGTAATGGTTATTAGATATGAAGCTGCATGCACTTCAAACGTTTAAGGTGTGGTTTGTTGTTGTTTTAATGCACTTGTACTTCAGGTCAGTTATTTACAGTAAGCTGTTGAGGAAGGGGTCATTTCTCTTACTCATTTGGTCAAGACCTGGTTCACGTTACATTTGGGAATGATGACTGTGATAAAGACACATAGAAGGTTTTGGTTAATGTTGTAAACTGTAATTCCTAATTCATTTGTTTGCGCTTTGGTATTACCTAATTAATGGCGATTTGCAGAGACTCTTTAGCCTAAGCTAAAACTCAAAGTTTCTCTTTGACGGGTAGAAGTTGCGAACCCGCAAAAATAGTATCTAACCCATCCTTCTTTCCAACCCTTTTTTATTAGGAGCTTGAAGAAATCCGCAAATCTGGGATGAAAAATTTCCGTAACATTCAAGTCGATGAATCAAACATATTGACATGGCAAGGCCTCATTGTTCCAGTAAGTGTTTAGTAAATGCTCATACATCTTTCATGAATTGTTTACGTTATTTGCATGTGTAAAGTATACAGACAAGAAATGGTATGTTGTAACAGCTTTAGGATTTGACAGAGATGCCCAAACCTGCAGGCCAAAGTTGGCCTGTGGTGACCTATTTTATTTTTGCGGGGAAAAAACACGCCATTGAAGCATTTCTATTTTGTTTAAACATTTTTAAATCATTTTGGCGCTTCATAGTAAAAATGTTTGGGCACCTCTGTACAAAACATTGATTAACCTCTAATAATTTTCTTGGGTATTTTAAAGCTAGACTGCATTTAGACCTAGACAATATCCATGCATTTCATTATGCAGTCAATATCTGATCTCATACCTCATGCATTCACACTTCTGTCCTCGATTTGTATATGTGATTGTATACATTATAGACTGAGCTGCGCTCACCTCATTTACCTTATTCTCCCACAGGACAACCCTCCATACGACAAAGGGGCGTTCAGGATCGAGATCATCTTCCCTGCAGAATACCCTTTCAAACCACCCAAGATCACGTTCAAAACGAAGATCTACCACCCCAACATTGACGAGAAGGGCCAGGTCTGCCTGCCTGTCATTAGTGCAGAGAACTGGAAACCAGCCACCAAAACTGACCAAGGTGAGATGCGCTGCAGTTGTCGCAGTATTCCTGAAAGCGCCACATGAGTCAGACTGCTAAAGCTCGGTTGATCCTGGTGCATAAACATTCTCGGTCTTGTCGTCACTTCATTATATAGGAATCATGAACAAATAGAAGGCTTTGTGATGATGTTTGTGTTCACAGTCCATCTGTTTATATAGTAGGCAGCACCCTTTTTTTTTTTCAGTTCATATTGACTATCCAAACAAGACTTTGATTAATCATTCTGGTTTGTTTTATAAAGATGAAGGCCATTAAGCTCTCTCTGACTAAATTACAGGAAGGATTTAACTCTGAATTTAATAAAACTGCATATCAGTAGAAATCTGGAAATACACTACCATTTAAAATTTTGGCGTCAGAAATTGGCGTTTATTCAGTAAGGACCTATTAAATTGATCAAAAGTGATAGAGAAGACATTTGTTACAAGAGACTTCTATTTTATTTTATTTTTTAAATCAGTTCTTTTGAACTTCTATTCGTCTGAGAAAATGTATCTCAGTTGGCACAAAAATATTAAGCAGCACAACTGTTTTCAACATTGATGATTAGAAATGAATCTTGGGATCATGTGACACTCAAGACTGGAGTAATGGCTGCTGAAAATTCAGATTTCAGATCACAAGAATAAATTATATTTTTAAAATATACTGAAATAAAAAGGTATTTTAAGTTGTAATAATATTTGACAATATTACTATTTTTACCATATTTGCTAGTCTTGCAGTTTGTTACTGCAGGTTTATACACAAAGCATATCACACATTTCTCCAGGAATAGATGTGTTCAAACTTTCAACATGTATGCAATTGTTCTACAGCATTCCTGTGATATCACACATTTCTTCAGAAAGCTAGATTGCTCTCAAAAAGTTTAGATCAGTTGTCTCAAACTCAGTTCCTGGAGGGCCACATCTCTGCAGAGTTTAGCTTCAACCAGCTCCAAATCACACCTGCTTGGAAGTTTCTAGCGATCCTTAAGACCTTGATTAGCTGGATCAGGTGTGTTTGATTAGGGTTGGAGCAAAACTGTGAAGAGCTGTGGACCTCCAGGAATTGAGTTTGAGACCAATGTACTAGAAACTTCAGGCAGGTGTGTTGAGGCAAGTTGGAGCTAAACTCTGCAGGACATCGGCCCTCCAGGACTGAGTTTGGGCACCCCTGGTTTAGATCATGCAGTACTAAATTCCTAGTTTATGAAGCTGTTTAGATAAAAATTTTGCTTCATCTTATAGAGTAAATATATTGAGGTTCTTATTTCTTGAATAACTGGCATCTCTGTTTTAGTTTTACTTAAAGTTTTAATCCTGTCGTGCCTTTATCATTTTTTGTAGTTTTATATTTTATAAATCAGAAATCGCCACAATTGTTTCACGATGCCAATCTTTCTTCTGGGACAGCCAAAAATCGTGCAGTGTGGCTTTAGCCATATGTTTTTACCTTTTTGGTTAGATATCTGTTGGTAACAGTAAGATTTTTTTTTTTTTTTTTTAAACTTACTATCACCTGAAGCAATCTTTAGGGGGAATATTAAGTACCCGAACATTACATAGATAATTAACTAAAACTCTTAAGAAAAAAAAAAATTGTTACTTGAAATAAATAACTGAAATAAAAGATAAAAAAGACACATTTTAGCTAGTTCCCAAGGAAACATTTCTCATTTTCATTTGGTTTAACTTCATGACAAACACAAAAAAAAAAATTCTTATTTTTTATTTTTGTTAAATTTAAAATAAAAACAGAGTATAAAAAGAAAAGTAATTTAAACAATAAAAAATATAATGGTATCTAATTGATACTAAATAATGCTGGATAGAATAAAGATAAAGGATGTATAAAAAATAAGGGCCAGGGTTATTATAGTTTTCTAGAACTGAAACTAAAACCATAAAAAAATTCATTCTTTGAAATAAAATAAGTGTACTTAAAATCTCAAACTAGCTAGCAGCCAATGTGACACTTCCTTTAATGTAATAAAATAACTGAAATAAATATTAATAAAACCTATGTAGACGTATAAAATATAAAACTACTAAAAAATGACAAAGGAAAAACAGGATTAAAACTGTAAAATTAAAACTAAATGTAAAATTAAAATAAAAAAAATAAAAGCTGAATCAAAATAGTATTAAAAACTATAACCGTATCTCAATGATACTAAAATAACAGAATAATTCTCTCACTAAACTATAGGGATTATTTAAAGCTGACTTTATTAGAACTGTAAGAAATAAAAATAAATACATTAACAGTTAATACATTTTTTGTTGTTGTAACCAATGATAACGTACATTCTTTTCCCTTTCTTCCTACAGTAATTCAGTCACTCATTGCCCTGGTGAACGACCCACAGCCAGAACACCCTCTGAGGGCCGACCTAGCAGAAGAATACTCAAAAGACCGTAAAAAATTCTTTAAGAATGCAGAAGAGTTTACAAAGAAACACGGCGAAAAGCGGCCAGTGGACTAACAATACCAGACAAGCGTGTAGCCCCAGACCCCTCCTACTCCTGTGATCCTCTTCCCCTCACTCTACTACCCAAACGATATCCTCTATCCCTCCCTCCCACCCGCTTTCCCTCCTTCCTTCCCTCCCTCCCTCCCTCCCTCCCTCCCGCTTTCCTTTCTCCTCTCCTTTCCACATGTCACTCTAGTCGAGCTGGAGAAGTACAGCGCAGCTGCAGCCTCCGTCTTGAAGCAGGACGCCGCGAGGACATCCGAGTTTCTGGTGTTAGCTTGAGGCCCTAACTTTCTACTATGTTGTTTATTTTTCCTTTCTCAACTTTGAAAGCATCAAAATTTGGTTAGAGGATAACTTGAGACAAAGAAGTTGGAAATTGTACAGGGCGTTTCAGTAACGAATGCTGTTTGACCCTTTTGTAATGAGAAAATGAATCATTGCATTATTACACACAACTTTCAAAAATTACTTTTGGAAGTGACACTTCATTTAAAACAAAGATGGATTGTAATTTATCATGTACATTGTTATTATTATTATTATTATTATGTTGTTCCCTCTTCTTACATTTGTGCTCTTTGATTTCCGCAAAACAAAAAAGGAGACGTAAAGGAGGAATGGAGGTTACGCAGCGACCGATTATTTCATATAACCTTTTTACTTTCACTGCACTTGTTGGGTTGCACGGTATGTCTAAGGAACAGGCTACTTTCAGCCCTTTACCAAGCCTCGAATCGGCAAAACCACTGTAAAGTCAATAACAAAAGGAGCCGATATTGCTATGAAATACATTTTTGTTTCACAAATGAAAAAAGGATGAAAACAATGCTCTTTGTGTGAGTGAACGTAATTTTCCATGATGATCACTAATTTTAAACATCTTTTAACATGTTTCATAGGAAATTCTTGTATATTGTTGATTAAATCATGGAAACGGCCCCTAGATTTACAGAGATGTACGCTACTGAGAATTATTATTATTCCCATTTTCTCCCAACACAGAATAAACGCAGTAGTTGACCGTGAGTTTTCTAGAACATTCTCTACAGTTTCTTTAAAGGATATCATTCAATCGGTCATATCCCATTTTTACTTCATTCTTTATAATGCAAAGA
This sequence comes from Spinibarbus caldwelli, assembly GCA_039654775.1. NCBI lineage: Eukaryota > Metazoa > Chordata > Actinopteri > Cypriniformes > Cyprinidae > Spinibarbus > Spinibarbus caldwelli. Next base: position 8,228,339 of record CM077222.1, on the reverse strand, counting down.
GGTTCTTTGGGCTTTCTCTAGTTCAAGATATTTCAGTAATATTTGCTTATGCATTTGGGTGAAGTCTCTTGCAGAATGCCTTATTGAAAACTTATTTTCATGCAGTATCAGACTTTAAAAACGTTCCACATTTGTATACCAAAATAAAAAAGGAAAAACAAGCAATGTTTCACTCAAACATTGGCTAAATTCACTTCTGATCTGGTTAGGGTTTTCAAATCGAAATCGACCAATTCAATAGGTTTTCTGGGATTCCTCCAGCATTACGGATTTGTGTGATAAATCAAATCTGAACTTGAGTATTTAGTGATTGTTTAACCTGAATATATTAGCATTAGTAAACTATATATTTATGAGGACTACTACTTAAACCCCAAACTGTTGCTTCAATTACAGCTTATTCTGAAACGCCATTAATAGCCTGAAACGTACAGGTTATAAACATGTTAATAACCCTAATATGTGACAAAACGTTGAACTCACCAAATAAAAGCTATTTTGACCTAGTTCTGAATGAATGTTTCAATAGGATGGATGCTCTGCATGCAAATGTATTCCTATGGTGCAACTGGTTGGTTTAAGCATGTTCTAGTTTTTACTAGTACATACAATATATAGTGCAGAAAAATTGCTGTGCTCATAATATAGATTTTTTACTTTCAATCCTAAATCACTTTCACCATCGTGATACTTGTATCAAAGCTATTTTTAAATTTCAGAAAGAAAGCCAGAGTAAAATGAACTTTATTTCAGGTTCATAAAAATATAAATACATTAAAAACATTGTACCCAAAAATACCTTTGATTTTTAAATATATAAAGTAATTGCTACATGTTCAGTTGATTTAAAATCTTCATATAGTATGTTACAGTCATAAATATTGCATTGCTGATTTTACAGTTCTCTGCAAAATTAATATCTGGATTTGAGAGAAACTTGCTCAAATGAGGCAACATTTTCAGAAACGATTCCAGATAAAATTGCACCTATTATAAGGACACAGCTCTCGATATTGAAATGGCTGGCTGCTTTAAAAAAAAAAAAAAAAAAAAAAGTGATCTAAACAAATTAAATGTCTTGTTGAACAATTTAAAAACAGGTCCATCTAATAGCTGAAGTTTTAAAAACAGGTCAATCTAATAGTATCTTGTGTTTCTTTTGAATATTTGGTATAATACAGTTTTGTCTCTACTTCAAGTAGCAGCTTCAAATTGTTTCATATGGGCTTTGGAAGCAGCACAATAAAACTGAATGTCGATTTCTCTGTCTTTTCCAAACCAAGCACTCGTACTCTAATGACTAATTGAGGTATAGGTCAAGGTCTTAAAGCAGAAGACATTCAGTTTGCAATACCCCAAATCCTCTGTGTTTAAAAGTCTTTAAAGGCACAGAGGTGGATCCCCTGTTGCCTGTAGTAGTTAAGCACCAAAGGGTCCCTCAAAGTATTCAGCTCGTGTAGTCGGTCTGCGGACTGTGAGAAGTCATCCGGTCCTTCTCCACATCCGCCCTGGTGAGGCTGACTTGGATATCCTGGATGCACCATGAGCTCTGCTGTAACCGGACGATAGGAGTCGGTCGCGGCATCATTGGACTGTATCAACGGGGAGGACACACGGTCATCTAGTGAAGCTTCCAGCGTGAAGCCCAAAGCGCATTTCAGGTTGGACACAGACATGTTCTTACCCATGGTGCTCAGGCCCAGGTATACATCAGGCCATCTGAGAGGACATACAAAACCAGTATGTAGTTGATTTCATTTCATCAGGCAAAAATTTGAGTACAAAGTGGAAAAAAAAACATTTCATGCATATTGTGTATATATCCTGTGCCTAATGTATTTGAAGGACAAAATAGACTATTAAAATGTAACAACCTGCCCTAATAACTACACAAGATACTGTAAATGAGGTAAACATTTCCTAAAACATTTGTAAACCAAAAAATAGGTGCTGATCATTTAAAATGTTGCCTCACAAACCTAATTCCATGGCGATTAAAGACCTTGATAGATTCAAGGGCATCTTTTTCAACCTGTGCGTTGAAGTCTCGCAGATGCAGCGGGAGGAAGGTGCAAAATTGAAGTCCGGGTTCTATGGGGACCCGTGTGTAGGTGATTCCAAAATCAGAGAGAACTTGTGCAAACACCTCTCGCACCTCTGAAAAACATGGTAAAATATTAAAAAAAATAAAGCTTTTTAATAAATGACCTTTATTGATCAAAAGTGAGAGTAAAGACATTTGTAATGTTACAAAATATTTTGTTTCAAATAAATGCTGTTCTGAGCTTTAATACTAAAACCCTGACAAAAATGCATCAGTTTCCACAAAAATATTAAGCAGCACAGGAGGTTTTCAACACTTCTAATAATAAGAAATGTTTCTTCAGCATCAAATCAGCATATCTGAATGATTTCTAAAGGATCATGTGACAAATGAAGACTGGAGTAATGATGCTAAAAATTCAGATTTGATCACAGGAATAAATTACATTTGAAAATATATTCAAAAAAGCATTTTGGTTAAATAAACGCCGTCTTGGTGACTGATTTCAAAAACATTTTTAAAAATTCTTATAGACCCAAAACTTTTGAACGGTAGTGTACATGAATTCTCAGTGAAAAGAATTTGTTCAAAAACCCACTGTTACCTGGCAGAATGTGCACATGTTGGTGGCCATCCATATGGTAGGGCATGTGGCCAACCAGTTCACAAAATCGATTTACCTGGGCTCTGAGCTCCGCCTCCACCTTTTAAACAGAAAACACAACACAACATGACAGAATCAAACAAACCAAGATGTGCTTGGTTCTGAAGTCTTAAACTTTAAAATGGTTTAATACTGTTTGTTTAAAGAGGTTATTTCATGAAAAGTACTATCCTTAATCTTTGGAAATAAGAGGTTCATTTTTAATAAATACAACGAAAAGCTTCCGCCACAGTCCAAAAACACCATCTACTGAAACTAAGCTTTATTAAACAACCTGTTAAATAAAAAAAAAAAAAAAAAAGGTTAGAGAGAAGGTGGAAAATGGTTATGTAAAAGTATATTACATTTGTTTTTGGTGCAAACACTCTTGACTACCATTAGAGGACTTCAAAAAATAAAAATAAATTAAATTAAATGAGAAAAATAATGAAACTTTGAGCTCTGCTCATTTTAGTAAAAGAACTTCAAAAAAATAAAAAAATAAATACAAATTATGAAAAACTGTAAAAGTGATTTTACCACTATTTAGGATTTACATAGTGGTAGATTTTAATTACTGCTTTAAAGAGTACATAATGCCATAACTCCTCTTATGAGCAAAATAATGTCCATTCATGTTCTTTGAGTAACCTTTGACACTGCTGTATAACATGAATACAGTCCTATACACTGGGATGTAAACACACTGCATGGTTTGAATGCACTCCCATGTGACTTTCTGTTGGTCTTTATGAGTGTGTGTTTCTGTGTACCTCTGACATCTTAAGCTGACCGCTCTGCAAAACCTCCCGGAAGCCCATCTTGCCATGGAAGAATCCATCCTTGTTGAGGAGTGTTGAGCCCTTTAGATCCCGAGACACTGGAAGACCCTCTGAGAGATTTGCATGGAGTCCAATGGGGATGTGATTCCTGTGTGAGAGAACAGCAGTGTTATTTTAGTATCACTGAGATGCTATTTTAGATTTTATTACTATTCTGAATCGGCTTTTTCGATTTTCCGTTCTCATTTAAATTTTACTTTTGTTGTGTTTTTGTATATTTTAATTAGTGTTTATTTTTTTAAGAAAGTCTATATAGTTTTTATTCATTTTTATTTTAGATTTGGTGTTTATTATAGTAAATCAAGTTAAACAAAAATGAAAACAATTTTTTCTTAGCAATAAGCTACAATAATAATCTTAAGTTAATATATTTTATTTCATCTTAAACAAAAATTTATTTATTTATTTTTTTTTTTTTTTAAATTAACTATACATCTAACCTCTATATATCTATAACTATACATCTAACCTATATACACCCTATCAGTAGGCCTAGTCTTATATTTGGCAATAGTTTTAAAAAGCTTGCATGTCATAAGGGAGAGTGATGTAACATTTGGTTTAAATTATATTTATATACTTGAAATTAAAAGTAGTTTGCAATCAGCCACAGAACCTTTTAGCCAGCTCTGCTGCATGCTCCACTGAGACTGCATTGACCAGAAGAGAGACATTGGAAATCCCACCAGCTTTGAAGCAATCCACAATCCCTTGATTTCTTCTCTCGCAGTACCCAAAATCATCTCCCGTCACCACCAGCTTCACCTTGGGTTGAGGCATCTTCTCCTCGGCTTGCTGATGAAAGACAAAAACACTAGACTAGACATTGACCAATATAGCTTATGACTAATACTGATTGTTTTTACATTAAAGCAGAATTTCATTTTTTATTTCTGTTTTTTGACAATAACAATTAAAGGATCGTTAGACTGCACTACAGAATATGAATCAAAATATTTTATAACTAATAATAATGTATTGATCATACTTGTTGCTAACTATGTCATTATAGGTGACCCTGGACCACAAAGCCAGTCATAAGGGTCAATTTTTATAATTAAAATAAATAAGCTTTCCATTGATGTATGGTTTGTTAGGATAGGACAATATTTGGCTGACATGCAACAATGTGAAAATCTGGAATCTGAGGGTGCAAAAAAAAAAAAAAAAAAAAAAAAAAAAAATTTCTAAATATTGAGGAAAATCAACTTTAAAGTTGTCTAAATGAAGTTCTTAGCAATACATATTACTAATCAGAAATCAAGTTGATATTTCCGGCAGGAAATTTACAAAATATCTTCATGGAACATGATCTTTACTTAATATCCTAATGATTTTTGGCATTTAAAAAAAAAAAAAAAAAAAAAAAAAAAAAGATCATTTTGATCCATACAATGTATTTTTGGCTATTGCTACAAATATACCTGTGCTAATTAAGACACACATATGAAGATCTAAAAAGTCACAAATGTATTTTCATCTTTATTTTAGGCTGTTTAATCGTAAAGCTATTCATCTCCTACCTGAAAATTAACTGCTGTTTTATTAATCATTAGACTGAATTTTATAAATATTATTAGATTTTATGTAATAACGCTGGTATTTATGACTTAATAAAAATATAATTTTATTTACATATATTTACTAACATAATATTTTAAGCTAAAATATATATATATATATATATATATATACTTGAAAATGAACTGCTGTAATTTTTGATGATGTTATTAAAACGCCGAGTAATTATACAAAGAAAGTATTTAAAAAATAAAATAAAGTTACTTTACCTGTTGTTTTGCCTTATTTTCAACAAACGGTGCCATCTAGCTAACTTATATCCAATATATACTAATAATAATGGAACGTAAATATCCGTTAAAACAGCTATAAAACCGATTATCGCTCTCTTAAAGACAGAAATCTGATCAGAGACAGAAGCGTCAGATTTAATGAAACCCAGCCCTTCAGTCGACGCGTCAAAGCACGTCATTCCGACATCATCCGTTAGAGACCAATCGAAACGGTTTTTAACGAAGCGCGAGTCTCAGCTGCTTTCCCGGGAAAACACCGGCTCGGTAAGAAGACCGATCTAAAAGTCTGCCGCATTATTCACTTCATCGGTGCTAACACGAGCAGCTGTCACTGCCCATCCATCACATATGGTCTGCAGTCGCATCTACTCAGCCCTAGAACACATTTACTCCGCTTGCTCTATTAATAGTTAAGAAACAAACCTTTGATAATTTCAAAGCGACTAACTGTGTTCTGTGATATACTCCTAGCTAGCTGTAATACTGTGGTAATCGCTTACCCATTTTATTGCGAGGTTCTTGCCATTAGTCCTTTTTACAACGTATCCAACACTGTTCTGAGAGAATGACCGTCTGAAGATATAAAACTGCAGTTTCCTTTTCCGGGGTTACAGCGCCCTCCACCGGATGTGAATAAAACAACGCCACATGTGCAAATAGGCCTATGAAGCGTCAAGGTTTCTCTTCCTGATTTATATCAAGAAGTCTAAAGATATGTGGTTTTAAATGGATATTTGATATATTTTTTTTAATTTAAAAATATAGATATTTATACCATATCAATGCTTACCATTTGTTCTTAAATGATTAATTTGATTTTGTCCAAGATGCTGGCAACCAAAAACACCAAGTGATAAGCCACTTTAGGAATAATAGGGACTGAATCAAAAGATGACAATGTGGTGTTTTAGAAAATAGATATAGATTAACACTGTAGCACAACAGTTTACAGGAAACAGTGGGAGTTAAGTTCCATTTTGAAATTTGATACATTTTACTTAAAAACCAATGAAACATGTCTTGTTCCTCTTTTTATAAATTAATATTTATTCATATGTCTAGCTTTTGCTAAACACAAGCATGCATCCTGTGCTCCTAATGAAAGAATGGTACAAATAGTAGTGGGACAACAGTTGGAAATTGATTCTTTATTATGCTGTAGTGGAAACCAGGGCAAGTTGTCACATGTAATGTTGACAATTGCTGAGGCTAAAGTCCAATTTGCCACTAGTAGTTTAAACTGTGCAGGTTGTCATGTGTAAATGTTGAAATGTTGCAATTCATTGCAAAAAAAAAAGTTTGCTTTTTTTCTCTTTTTTTTTAAATTTCTTTTTCTTTTTATTTATTTCTTTTTTTTTGCATGTTTTAGAACTATTTTGTTATTAACTTATTATGTGACAACATGGCCTAATAATAATAATAATAATAATAATAATAATAATAGAATCCAGACATTTTTGGAGTTCTTTACGGAAAAAAAAAGGTGTTTGTATAATTGGTTCTTAATATAACGCCATTTAGATAACTTTCAAAAATAATTAATTACTTTTAGTCATTTAGCAGACACTTTTATCCAAAGTGACTTACAAATGAGGACAACAGAAACAATCAATTGTAGTATTAAAAACTAAAACTGATCCAAAACTAAAAGCTAAAACTTTATAAATAGTATTTACACACACACACACACTAAAAAAATAAAAATGATTAATTTGATTTTGTCCAAGATGCTGGCAACCAAAAACACCAAGTGATAAGCCACTTTAGGAATAATATGGACTGAATCAAAAGATGACAATGTGGTGTTTTAGAAAATAGATATTTTATAGATAAAATAGAAAGTTATAAACTTATTTATAGAAGGTTTTTAATCAGATATTTATTAATAAACAATAATAAACTAGGCTATATAGGCATACTCACCAGAGCCAGGGTTTTGCTGTTCTCAATGTTATGAATGGAAGCTGAATGTTATCCTTGTACACAGACTTAAGGCAGCAGGTGTGACTTGCTTACGTGTCTGTGGAGGCTTTTGAATGTTTTCCCAAGACACGTAACCTCGTTTAGAAATATGGAAATCATCAAAAAGAGAGGGAGGGTATCATGTTTGTGATCTTTGTTTGCACATGTTCATGAAGTGTTTTCAACTTCAGCCACCTGACGTAGCAATAATATACATGGCATCAGTTACATTATGTGTTAGATTAACACTGTAGCACAACAGTTTACAGGAAACAGTGGGAGTTAAGTTACATTTTGAAATTTGATACATTTTACTTAAAAACCAATGAAACATGTCTTGTTCCTCTTTTTATAAATTAATATTTATTCATATGTCTAGCTTTTGCTAAACACAAGCATGCATCCTGTGCTCCTAATGAAAGAATGGTACAAATAGTAGTGGGACAACTGTTGGAAATTGATTCTTTATTATGCTGTAGTGGAAACCGGGGCAAGTTGTCACATGTAATGTTGACAATTGCTGAGGCTAAAGTCCAATTTGCCACTAGTAGTGCTTATCCATGTTAGTTTCAAACACCTATTTCAAAAGTAATGTTAAATTAGGACTACACTTTATTCTTGGCTAATCAAAAGGAAATAATAAAATAAAAATGTTAAATAATCAAATTAAATATTATAAATAAATAATATAAATATAATAAATAAGGTAAATAAGTAAAGAGGTAGTTTTAAACAAAGATTAAACTGCAGGTTGTCATGTGTAAATGTTGAAATGTTACAATTCATTGCAAAAAAAAAAGTTTGCTTTTTTTCTCTTTTTTTTAAATTTCTTTTTCTTTTTATTTATTTCTTTTTTTTTTTTGCATGTTTTAGAACTATTTTGTTATTAACTTATTATGTGACAACATGGCCTAATAATAATAATAATAATAATAATAATAATAATAATAATAATAATAGAATCCAGACATTTTTGGAGTTCTTTACGGAAAAAAAAAAGGTGTTTGTATAATTGGTTCTTAATATAACGCCATTTAGATAACTTTCAAAAATAATTAAATTACTTTTAGTCATTTAGCAGACACTTTTATCCAAAGTGACTTACAAATGAGGACAACAGAAACAATCAATTGTAGTATTAAAAACTAAAACTGATCCAAAACTAAAAGCTAAAACTTTATAAATAGTATTTACACACACACACACACACACACACACACACTAAAAAAATAAAAAATAAATAAAAAATAAAATAAAAATGAGAAATGCATGACAATTTCTAAACTTAACATTTAAATGAAAACAAAAAGCTACAAAGAATTCAAAATATTAAGAGAACAAAAGGTATAAGTGTAATAATGATTCTAACATAAAACTAAGGCAAACACCAAAAACAACTACGTGTATGTACACACACACACACACACACACACACAGACATATCCATAAATGCAATATTATTTCATTTCCATGTAGTTTGTTGAAGTACTAAAATAACTCAAATTAAATAAAACCAAAACTTAACTTATACAGACATACAACATACAATTAAGAAATGGTTATAAAAACTAAAACAGAAGTGAAACCAGTAATAGGAAAGAGGATAAACGAAAAGCGATACTTATCCCTTGCCGGTGTCCCTGTCCGGTGGAGCCGCTCGGTAGAGTCGATGGTCTTCACACACTTCGGTCTTCACACGAGGGCTACCGCAGTATAATAACCTTTTTTTATACCCCTCTAACAAATCACTAACTGAATTCAGCTGGACACACTTTCCTGTTAATCACAATAAATGGTCAGGCAAGCACAGACACTAACAAGGTACGCCATACAGTACCAGACCAAACGCGATTTCGTAAATCGGAGAATTTGTAAATATCTATTAATGCATTTTTAAATAAATGAATAAAAGTTTCGTAATATTTCTAACTATTTGAATGTACTACATGAACTAATGATATGTTAATGATCGTGTGATGTAACGTTCATTAATATGTCGTGACGTCACAAGGGCGTCGTCCAATCACTGGTCTCCGTGTGTGCGCGTGGGTCACTTCCTTGTTTTCGGACTTGTCACGACGCGATTGGTTAGAAAGCGTGTCAGCGTTTGAATGGGGCTCTCCGTAGCCATCTTTCTGTGATGTACACAGACACGAGCTGTAACAATGGGACCATTAAGAGTTATATCTGTCTTTCTGGATGTGATTTTAGTGTGTTTGATGTGTGCTCAATGCGGCGCTCGTGATCTGGACTCCAGCTACGTGACGTGCGGGTCTCTGGTCAAACTGATGAACACGCGCCACAGCGTCAGGCTTCACTCGCACGACGTCAAATACGGATCAGGTACAATCAATATAATCATAAACCTTTAAGATTTAGTTCCCCGAGAATGCCTGTGTTCTAGTCGACAGCTTAATCTTCGCTTTTAGTCTTTTTTGATGCTCTTATATTGATGATACTGCAGCTGGTGCGTGTATGCATTAGCCAGGAAGCTAATGACTGCTAATATTACTAATTAGTAAACAGTGAAGTACTGTGTTTGTCTTTCCGTAAGCTAGTTATAGACTGTCATTCATCCCCCAGTGGTTTATTTTTGGATGTATTATGTTTACCTGAAAGATCCATGTAATCATGACGACAGGTGCACTACAAAATACTAATAATACCATATGTTTATTACGTGTACAGTGGTAATACGTATGATTTTTATTCGAGTGGCTTTTTTTAAATGTTTGTTTGCTTTTCATTTTTTGCATGTTTTAGAATTGTTCTTTTAACAAAAGTTGCTCTGTAATATGTTAAATGAACTGTAACTGTACCTAACATTGGAAATTGAACTTTTTTTTTATGGATAAGACTTAAAAATATGTATCTATACAGAAACTGTCCATAATAATAATAACAAATAATTATAAAGTGATCTTTAACTTGGTCTATCCAGATTTTTTTTTAGGTGTTGCTTAGATTAAATATTTGTATAATTATCTATATGTCTCTATACATAAGTTGACCAAAATAACTCCAGCCTGTATAATAAACAAAAATGGACATTAACAACAACAATAATAAAAAAATAATAAATTGATATTTCACTCAGAGGATCCAGATGTCTTAGCAGTTGTTTAGGTAAAATTGTGTAATTATCTGTGTGTCTATACATAAATTGACCAAAAATAATAATAAACAAAATGATCCCCTGAATAATAAACATTAGAAATGATTATTATTATTAACTATTAATAATCTTAATTCATTACAAATATTTCTAAATATTTTTGAATGTATATTCAGTAACACTTCACTTAAAGCTTTTATGTATAATGCATTATAAAAGTAGTTTTAATGCATTAATAATGCACCTTATAATGCATTGTACAATCTCATTAATAATTGTAACCAGAGTTAATGCATTATAACACTTAATTCATTGTTACACTATGCATTTTAAATTTGGTTATAATTATTTACGACAAGATGTATTACAATGCACATTATGAATAATTATAACCTTTTGTAATGCATTATACATAAATGCTTTAAGTGTTACCATATATTTAAACACACAATATATGATGCATGATTTTTTTTTTTTCTTGTACAAAATGTAATATGGGATGCTAAGGTACTATAATATTCTTTGAGTACTTTGGAGTACTATATAATGAATATGAGGTTCACGATGGTATACATTTATGCTCAAATTAAAGATTGTTTACACGATGCCCTGCAGGAAGTGGCCAGCAATCAGTAACCGGTGTGGATTCTGCCGATGATGCCAACAGCTACTGGCGTATCCGTGGAAAACCAGACAAAGTTTGTCAGCGTGGGGAGCCCATTCGATGCGGAGAGGCCATCCGAATTACACACATGAAGACCGGACGCAACCTGCACTCACATCACTTTAGCTCCCCACTGTCTAACCACCAGGTAGATCCACACAACACTCTCCTCTCTTAACCTACATGTTCAGGTGACTGTAACTGGCTGGATTTGAATTACATTATCACGTTGATTTGTTTTATGTTTGCAGGAAGTGAGTGCGTTTGGCGAAAATGGAGAAGGAGATGATTTAGACGTATGGGCCGTGCAGTGCGGCGAAACATACTGGGAACGTGACGACGCTGTGCGATTTAAACACGTCGCCACTGAGGTTTTCCTCAGTGTAACTGGAGAGCAGTATGGTCAGCCAATCAGAGGCCAGCGTGAGGTCCATGGAATGCCTTCACCCAATCAGCATAACTACTGGAAGGTGATGGAGGGGGTTTTTATTCAGCCCAGCAGTGATCCAGTGCGCCACGACGAGCTCTGATGATGCTGCTACGTTATCGTAGCGAGCAACTGAAAACTCCACTCACACATGCTGTGAAACCCTCTCTATATTTAAACCTTTAGTTTCTATAAAGTTTTACTTTTATTGGTCAAACTTGTGTGATGCAATTTGAAATGAAAAATGAACTTCACAGACAAAAAGGTTTGTTTTACTAGATTGCTAATGATTGGAATGTGTTTGTACATAAGGGAATACAATTCCATTACATACCAGGATTTTGGGCTTCAAAACGGAGTATTTTGTATTATTTATATTAGGTTGGATTACTACTGGAACAAATGGCATTGTACTATGAAATAGTGTTTTTGCACACATGAAATCATGTAATCTTTCTGAATTCAGTGTGGGAAAATATCAAATGGTTGTTTCTGTTTTGGTTTGTTTTCTATGTTACTGTAATTCCCAATAATTGTTTTCTCCCCCCTCCTCATACTGTACGTGACCCGATATGTACATAATTTGGTGAAAACTTAAAGTTTTTGAAAACATACTGTAGGTATTTTTTATTTCAGTTAAAGCAACATATGTTTTAAAGAGCCATAAAATTAAAAATTTGTAAACAAGCTGATGCATTGTTGTGATTCCCAATTTCTGAATCCTGTCAATAAATACTGCACACTATCTAGACTTTATTAAAGATTACTCTAAAATTACAATTACAATCACCTGTCAAGATGATTATTTCTGCTCATTTCGCTTTTCTGGAAAATGAAAGATGACACACAGCATCCAAATGGGGGCAGCATTTAGCTACTGTTTGGCAAATACTGCATGGGCATTGAAAAGAAGGAAATATGAAAAATGAAACGTGCTTCTAGGACAGTATACATTATGTGTAATAATACACAGTGACGGACGGAAAGTGAGGACAAATGACTAATCGTTATATACTGGAATAATGAAACGCTGAACATCTAGATTACCAAATGAAAACTACTGTTTTTAAGAATATATTTTGTTAAACGGACAGTTAATTCTTACATCTGGTTAATAAAACAAGCAAAAAGCTTACTAACTCTGCTCTATTATTTATATATTTTGAGACATTTTTTGCCAGGTTGGTTTTAATCAAATCTTTACAAAAATTCGCCATGGTAAGCAGAGATTCCGTCGAAATAGGGTTGTTATTACAGTAAAACTGTCATTTAATTTAAACAAACTTAAAGATTCTTTAATCTTACACCGTTTGAATCAGATATCATATTAATTTATTATAGTTTTACTGTAGTATTCATTGAGTGAATACAGCTGAAGTGGGATAGCTACTTTCTAATTAGTTGTTCCAAATGGTTTATCCTCGTAGATATAACACAATGTAACAGCAACGGCAGTACGCAAAGATAAAAGGAGGAAATATTAAAAATAACTAATGCTTTCTCAAACAGGTAAATGACTGTTTTTACTAAATAACTATTTAACTTTTTGAACTTCCTTGACTGACACCGTGGCTTATTCTATCCTTCATCACATTTTACCGTATGTAAATGTTGATATTTAAATTATGTTTTGCCTCAGTAGGATCTGTAATTTGACTTACCATAGTGTTTCCCATCACTGCTGTCCAAATGTGATACTGTATGACCGCTGATGACTCGCCCCCTCAGTGAAGTCAAAACCAAAAAAAATCCCTTTTGTAGGCCTATCTTCCCTCACTATTTTAGGATGATGCTGATTTGAGTAATGGAAGAATGCACATAATGATAATTAAACTGATTAGATTAATAACAATGTCCCACTTTACCAATTTCAGCAGAAACCGGTTATATAGTAGGCTAAATATTTGAGGAGACATGATTTTTCAAGATGCTCAACATATAGTAATTAGCAGCAGACAATGAAACTTCTGCAAATTACTATAATATGTGTGAAACTGTGTGTTAAATAAGTTTTCCTATTGCTTATTTACACTTCAATTTACATGAACTAAGTCTTAAGCATCATCTAATTTAATTGTTCCTGATTTATCAATGAAAATAAAATTGAGTTGTCAAATAGCCCATCTTTAAAGAAGATGTGAATTTTATAAGTTTCATAAACGTGTACTAATTTAAGCTTAATTTTAATAATTTGTCGCCTAAACATTTTTTAATTTCATGTAAGTGGTTAAAAAAAAAGAGTTGCATAGTAAGAGGAAGCGGATTGAAGGTAGCTCTACTTTGGTTTATTGTCTTCCCAGAAGATGGCGACATAATATAACACAGGGTTTGCGTAGTTCTGCTATTCAGTCACCTATTATGAACTCTAGAATCTAAAGATTCATTTATTATGGTACAAAGAAGTGGCTTATCATCTAAACCGAGCTGCTTCTGTACTAAAATACTTGTTTTTATTCTCATCCTATATTACGCTTGGCATGGCCTTCTACTGATCCAAATGTGTCTTCATTGTCGATTCTACACATTTATTGCAGATGTTTGTCGGCATATATTCTTACAACGCAACATATTAAAAAACCTGTTCACTGGTTGTCAGTATCAACCATCAGTGCTGTCATCATATCTGAGACACAATCTTGACGCAGTGCCATACTGCACCAAGGGAGCCCAGAGCCACATGATTTAAATAGCTCAAAAGCTCTCTATTGCACTATTCATAATCAAATTAATAGCTGGACTGAGTATCCACATGGATGGGGGATGAAAACATGTCCTCACAGGGTCAAGTGAAGAGCTATGAAAAAACATCGTACTCAAGAGAAGAAAAGAAACATAAATGCGACTGAATGCTCAGCATGAGAGTGACCAGGAAATTGAAGTGTCTGAGGTCGAAATATTATGTGAACCACTTCTGTGAACAGAACAACTGGAACTGAAATATGCCTTCAGAAAGTCACCTTGAATGAAAAATTATCCCCATGACAATTTTAGAAACACGAAAAGCACAAAAGACATAATTTGTCATATTAGCAGTAAATTAATGCAAACTCGTTTTAGAAATTAAGTGTTTAAGGCTCATTCACACCAAGTATGATAACTATAACGATATTTAGTTTTAAAATAGCTGTAAATGTTAAAGAATAGCAAAGTCCATACCACAGCTAATGGCACAGAGGAATAGGCTATCATTGGAATCATATTCAGAAAAAAAATTTTCTAGGAGATAAACCATAAAACACTGACAGCCGATCAGAATCCAAAGAGTGCGTGCTTTTAAAGAGATAGAAGACAAAACTGTGGCCATGAATACAGTAAACAGAATGTTATTGTGCTTAGGTGTGAACTGTGAATCCTAATTTGGTTATCGTTATCGGTGTTTCCATTCATTTAGTATATAAAAAACAGATGTTGTGGATTTTCAACAAGCATTTGGAGGTGCTAAATCAGAATAAACCTATAAACCTAATAAAATGTAATCTTAAATATGGTCAAGCAACCAAAACAATGGCAAGACACTATAAATCTCATATAACTCTCTTACAATACACTATAAAGCAAGTAAAGATTGTTATGGACATTCCATCATATCTGAAAATACAATAAAATTTTGCATGAATTGCTGCCATACAACTTAAATAAAGAATAAAGTGACATTTAACTTCACAAGCAGGCAATACACTTTTTTTCTGCAGTTAACAGCATTTAAGTAAGAAAAACACATACTATTTACTTATTTAATGCATTTTGCTTTTATTGAAGACTGATTATGTACAGAGCAAATTAAAGATATGCCAAAGCAAAAATCACCTGTATTCCTCATTCCAAAGTCGCTTTGGATAAAAGCATCTGCTGAATGAATAAATGTAAATACCAACCACCACTTACGAAAGGTATCTGGACATATTAGTGCTTTGTGGCTCATCTAGGTTGAAGCATGCAGGAGAAGCGTGTCATTTGTGGTAAATAAGGGATAGGTGTGTGTTTGGTGGTCTGGTCCAGTGGACTGATGCCCTTTCATTATTGCACTGCTAGCTGCAGCTCCCACAGTAGTGCAACAGGGAAAGAGTGTCAGGCAACAGGCAAACAATGGGACCAGGAACATGCTCACACAAACAGAAAGTGTTCAGAAATCATCATATTCCACTAAACAGTTATAATTTCTAAATAGCCAAATGTGTTCCAGCTATTTCAGGTGGTCTAAAATATAAAACACTCATTCAACAGCCTTTGGAAATACACCTGTCAATCTCGGACCATCACAAGAAATGCTTTCCCATGCCTTTCACGATCCATATCTCAGACCTCTACACAGCTTCCATATTACTGCATACACAGACCCACTCAAGGTTAACCTATTGACTATGAGATCATGACATGAACTAAATTATAACTATCTGAAACAACATTTAGAGAGCTAGATTTTCATACAAACACTGCATAATGAAATGTTGAATTTAACTTGCTTTACATTGATTTAATGTTTAACTGCATGACCTGAAATTCAGCATTCATCGCATATAATAAAGGATATGCAGTTAAAATGTTCAGCTGTCAATAGCATTTTTCACTTACATGTGCAAAAATCACAATTTGCAAATACGAATTCAGGTAAAAACTGTTGTGTTTTTAAATATCATTATTAGATATGGCCAACAGAGAAACCAAGGAAGTTAAAATTGTTGTTTCAGAACTCAAATTTTAAGTCTATTGGAATATGACAGTGCTGTAGTAATTCATTTCTTGATTTGACCTGTAACATTGAGACAGCATGTCGAGGAAAAACGTGCATTATCAAAAACAAAAAGATTTCCTTCAAAATACACTGACCTGCCAGAAAAGCTGCTTTACAGTGGACAACTAAAGAGTAGTCTGAATAAACTGAATTAGACTGGGTCTGAAATTACTATTGCTTAAAATTAGTCACTATTCGACTTTGCAAAGGACAGCGTGTTCTCTGACTTAATGATATAATTCATATTAGGAAAGGTTTAGAAGTATAAGTGTTTGCACTGCTAAAAGCAAGCTATCTACAACCACATCAAAATGTTTGTGGGCCATTTTGTTTTAATATTAAACAGGTGTCATTTATTGTATTTCAAATGAAATGGTTTAGAGCAGCAACCCCATTCTTTCTCCACAAAAGGATTCACAGATTGAGATCTTGTCAAGCTTTAGCACAACATTTTAATAAAAATGACAAAGGACAATCAAATCCTTGAATGTTCCTGAAATTGCAGATTACCCTTAAAGTCAAGACCCTATAAGCAATATTGCACTACTCCATAAACAGTGAAAAAAGCAGAGGCAATATTGATAGGGTCTCGCCTGCAAGATGCATTTATCATGATAATCACACAGCACTTTAGTGAAAAGATAACACGGCTGCGCAAAACACAATATCTAGGGGTTTAAATCCCTAAATGGTGAGACTGAAAATGGTTCCTGCTCTACAACATGATATGCAAACCTCTTTGTGACATCTGACCCTTCACAGCCTATAAACAAACCAAAGTGAATGGCAAAATGCTGCTCATTTTAAAATTAATTTTAAGCAGAATTCAGTTTAGTTTATTTGCTGCTAAACAACACACTTCATATAAAATGTTGTGTTTAATAGAGCAAAAATGTTGAGGGTTTTACATGGTTGAGTTTAAATGCTTTCATCCTTACTCATACAATTTAATCCACATTTGTACAGAATTACCATGAATATTTAGAATCATATACCATGTGACATTTTTTCAAAAACCTCATTTTAGCACATCTGGCATTTTAAATGGGCTACTTAAAAAAAAAAAAAAAAAAATCATCTTCTAATACCAATACATGCATGCTATCAATAAAAACATACATTCTTTCAAAGCCACGCTGGTGGACTGACTCAGGCATTCAAATATGGGAAACACTGAGTGGAAAGCATATTGTAGGCCCTTTGGTTATCTGCGTCCAAAAGCAGTCTTGGTGCTCTGCAATTCCAAGCATACCAGCTTCTGCCTTGGAGTTAACGACATGCTCCAACAGGATGCTTTTTTTCTCCTTTGGGAGTTTCACACTGAACTCACATGCATGATCTTACTTGTCCCCCTCGGTAATAAAACACGTTAAACAATTTACCAATCAGGTTTTGTGCAGTGAACTTACAGTCAAAATGTTGAATCACGACAACAGGGCGAGAATACGACGCTCTAAAAGGTACAAACGACTGGTATAGCGTATCAGCTGACCACACTGACCAGGAGTGGTCTTGCAGAAGAACATTACGCGCTGTTTAGTAATTTAGTATGCAAATACGCGCTATTTCGAGAATACAAATGCGTGTGCCGATTTTATAATCTATATGGGTTCTACATAAGAATACGCTACCAAATCTGCAGGTGAATGCAAACTTACCACTCCTCATATGAAGCGTCAAAGCCCACTTGCTGAGAGCTGAACCAGGATCATGAGAACAGAGGAGCTGTAGGCCTCAGTATGTTATATAGTGGCATATGAATGCGCTGCGCATGCGCGTTGCGGTATTTAGCGCAACATTCCTCATACACCCAGTTCAGACCGGTGAGTCTCAAGCTTACCTTCTACTGTGGAGCCTCTATATATACGGGTCAATGACAAATGCTCCAGATGATAGAAAGGAGAAATCTTTTAATGGTCTAGTTTAAAACACGCGTGCCAAATTATCATGCAGTGTTTTCCAAAAAAGACTAGTGGAAACCATCAATTTTAAAGTTTTAAAATACTTCATGTGAATTTACACAACTATTAATAAAATAATAATACGATTTTTTTTTAAATGTCATGAATATCACAAAGATGTCTTATGACGTAGAGTTAGGCCCTATACTTCGTTTGAACAAAAGCGAATAAAGCGTGCATTTTCATAAAAGGAAGATTTAAAAATAAATAAATAAAATAACCTAGACACAGCCAAGTCATGAGGGTCCACTTTAGAGGTTCCTCTTTTTTTTTTCTTGTCATATGACAACAAAATTGTTGCTGATTATTTGTTAGAACATGCATTTCTAAATATTAAAGAAATATTAATAAAAAAAATATATGCCAGACATCTTATGCCAATATTGCTTTTAATCAAGATTTTTATCCTTTAAATTAAAAGGTTTTTACAATCTCAGCAGTTACACCACCTAGACATTTTAAGTAAAAAAAATAATCATAAGAATAATATCAAAATAATTCCGTGCTCATCACAGAAGAAACTTAATTTATTTTTGTACGAATTGCATGCAATATATTTGATTTAAAAATATGCGTCACGCGATTGACTCGCATATCACTTATACATACAAAGTCTGTGTGTGTTCCGCCAGTGCACTCACACACACCGACCTGCCTACGTATCATTACAAGCAACCAATAGATTACACTTCGTTTGGCCAGATGTCCAGTCTTTTGATGAGACAACCAAAAAGTTCAACTTGCATAACCTTGCAGATACTGACCAAGAGTAAAATGTCACTATGGGCGACCTCCCCTCCTCACATTCCCTCCCTTTCCTCCCCTCTTGGAAAGGGACCTGCCCCCTACATTCCTTACAAATAGTCCCATCCCCCACCGATCTGGCTCAAACAAGAGAATCATCCCTTCCTTCTGCCTTCTGGAAGAGCTCCTTCATTATAAATAAAAATCTAAATATATGGTTACACACCTACCAGCTCTGTTTAGTAGGGAGTTACAGGGAGATGGAAGCATTGCTGGTTACAAATACTTTCCATCAAACAGTTTAATTCTCATAGCAGTGATTTATGTATAGGCCTGTTTAAGTGTAAGCGTAAAAGAACCCAATAATTGCTTTGGCACTGAATTTACAATAAATAGCTTAAATTTCTAATTTGAGAAAGATAGGGGAAAAAAACATTAAATAATAAACAAAGTTTAACTGCACGAAAACTAAAAGTATATAATTAAATCATAAAGAATAAAAACGCAGAATGCAATTATTTACATTAGTAATTTAAATACACCTCAGCCAAAAATAAGTTAAAAGAAAATAAGTAGTAATTCAACACGTTGCTGTTGACTACAAAATGCATAGCCTACTGGGTGTAGCTATATTTAAAAACTGCAAAAGGACGTTCATAATACTTTATATGAGGATCATATTATTTACAATATTGACTGTTTTGTGAACATTTCGTGCGCTGGTGACATTTATGAATCGACAAAAGCATACAAAATGGCGTTTAGATGATTATTTACGTCCGCTCGTTATTATCCACTGCTTTTCTGCACCTCTCTGCCAGCAGGCCTCATACAGAAGTTCCCGAAATATGCAAAAGGTTGAGAAACTCACTTCAAAGCATTGTTGGAGTGTTACTTAATCGAACACGTGGTTTTCAATGCAAACGAAGACGACCTCAGTCGTACAAAATGTTCTTTTGAAGGAGGCGTGGTCTGTAGGCATTTTCAAATAAGTGGAAAAACATGGTGTCACAGATATACCATAGGTCAAATACTGCAGTTCACATGCCTGGTGCATGCTCTGCAACAATGCTGTTGTGCATTGAATGAATCCAACATCGTGCACACATCTGGGCCCATACATCTAGGTGGTCTAGACTCGTGCGAAACCCCCTATTCGCCATTTGAAATAGTAGCCTACTTAAACGCCCTTAACAATATACCGCTCGTCCCAGCTCTGTTTAAGGCTCTATGGGTGAGTAGGCGAAAGCCGAATGCAATGACAATACTATTGCACTGCTTGAGTAGATGGTTCAGTAGTGCAACATCGTCAAAGCAACAGACCTTAGCACAGCCGAAATGCATGGGCCACCTTTGAACGGGCCTTCAACACAACGGGGCGAAATCACCCTTAGCTGCACTTAGTTAAGTGAATTTAAGTAACGAGGTATATATGAAATAGATAGGTATGCTTGAAGCTAGTAAAAATATTTGCTACACGTCTTGCTTTAATTGGCAACTTTAACGAATTACGCTTCGTTCTATTTTAGTCGAGCACGTCATAATGCCTTATAATTCTGTATTTGAGCAGCAACGCCATTTTGACGTCATAATACGTCTTTATGGAATCAGTTCATTACACCTGTTGTTACATCAAATGAAATATAGACGAATACATACGCTGAGGGTGGGAGAAGGTGAAAGCTTATAGGGGAGGGGTGAAAGGTTAGGCTACTTTTTCTTTTCTCTTTTTTTATTTTTTATTTTATTTTTTGTCAGCCAATGCCCTTTTAATATTGCACTGCTCATCTGACTGCACAGTAGTACAACAGAAAAAGGGCCCTGGTCAACAACAGCAAAGAAACTGAACACGGGGTGTGTTAGAAATGGTTTATATTTTAAACTGATTTATCAAAATCACACGTGCCCCACACAAGAGTGAATCCACAAAAATGACTGGGAATTTTTAATGTAAATCTTAGACCATGCATGTACCGGTCATAACAGTAATTATGGTCATAATCAGCTTAACGCGATGCTATTTTAACAATTATAGCAATTTATGTTTCCTATACGCGTATACGTCTACGAAAAAATAAGCAGTACTGGAAGGCAAAACAAATTAAAAATCTCCAAATCTTCCAATTGAGGTATGCTGACTGATATTAAAGCTTAAAAATGAGGGAAACAACACACATGTAATTAAACAAAACCAAGCAGGACGTGGCAATATCTCCAAATTAACATTTGCATTTAGCAGCAATGGTTTCACACGTTTTTCATGTAATTTCAGCAGCAATAACGATGAACACACTCCTTTGAGTGAGATACGAAGGAAGAGAGAAAAAACAAAAATAGGGCAGAGAGCACATTCCCCGATACAGTATGAGAAACCTTCGTTTAATACGTATTATTCTTGTCCCCTTTGCCAAAGTGGCAATTTGAAACCCCTCTGGTTAGGGGACAAGGTGGGGGGGCGGAGGCTCCTTAAGGTTGTTATTTTCAATGCATACATTAACAGTGCTTTTGGACACTTGAGGGGGAAAAACACGGAAGATTTTAATTTTTTCTGAAATAAACTTTTATATTTGGCTGGGATGTAATTATTCATCCGAACTGTACAAATCATACTTTTTGGGCTAGCTAAAAACACACATAATTATGCACAACCTCGTGCAAACCTCCAGTACAATTTTACACATTAATTACAGACATGAAATGATTTATAGAAATTGATAGACTGATTTTTTTTTCGCAATTAGAATGGCACTGTAAACGCACACAAAAAGCCTCGATTTCAATGCATTCAGGAATTTATCCACAAACACAGCACTTGCAACAAAATAACAGAGTATTGCAATTAAAAACTGCACATTTTGTTTCGGTTTATATGGACTTTAAACCTGGAGCTGCGATATTTAAAAAAGAAAAAGAAAAGTGGCACATCGTGTTTCTACTTCTGCTCGCAAAATCCTTTATTTCCCAAATCGTTTATTTTACAGCTACTGATTTAGACTGTGTAGAAAAACACGTGGAAAATACGGACTAGGCTTCCCAGACCCTTATGCAAGTTAATCATTGGCTTCTTGAGAATATGGTGAAGTTAGATGCTTTAGATGGATTCCTCGGACTAAATACCCAACCAGGTGGCTGCAACAGATCAACACTGATGACAATAGAAGAGAAAGAAAGGAGATTGTTCCCTCTGACTGAATGACAGCCTGACAGACAAGACTTCTCTTGATATCCTCACCAGCGCGCTCTTCACATTTCTAACTACAGCCATGTTAAGGGGCTTCTATGGCACCCCATTCGTCCTTCTCCCCACCCGAGCCGACTCAACGTTGTCGTTTTTGCCCCTGAGCTCCCGCCATTTCCACCAAATCACCCGGATGCTACTCACAAACAGAAAGAGGACCCCCTAAATTTCATGAATGGTACCTGGCCAAGGGAGGGACAATCCTTGAAAGCAGAAGACACCGACAAAAAGAGAAAAAGTTGGACCGAAGGGTTGCAAGGCAAGAAGTGCGAATTTCTTCAAATATCTAAGCATTCATCCCGCGTAACATAGTGGCATCCCATCACGCTCGCGCATTCTTTCCCCTCATGGTCTAAAAAATCAAAACCGTAATTTATCCATGGCAAGCCAATGGCCCTCTTTGCTCAAGACTCCATCTTTGACTAGTTGACATTCAGCTCTTGCTGAAGCAAATTCCTCATTTGCATGCGTCTTCGCGATTGGCCCGTTTCTGCGCTAGTCTTTGCCGCTTGAAGGACCATTGGTTGAAGTCAAAGGCATTTAAGTGTCTTGTGAATCCCGCGATAGGCTCCTTGGAGTTTAACGTCACCGTATAGTTTTAGTTTAACAATGAACACTCAAATTCTGCTCTCCATTCACAAATTTCTTCTTATGCTAGATTGAAAGACTACATGAATTGTAGTTTTAAATTAGCTGATTGCATGAAAACTATTAAATTCCACGCCACAGGAACAAAAACAATAAGGTAAATTTTTAGAAACGTTTACTGTGGACTGTATACGGTTAATAAATACTTAACTTGTCAAAATAATTATAATGGAATTTGATCATCATTTAGAACCAATTATATCTCTACTATCAGAATAGAGCTATCAAAAATAAACAATTAAGAATCCTATAAGAATATAAAAGGATCCTACTGCATGAACTGAAATTCTAGTCAAACAGAAAAATAGGAATTTCTTATTTTTATCTTTTCATCATTTATCCAGAAGGACCTTATGTGACTCATAGAGAATCTTATAGGACTCTTATTGGTCTACAAATAGAAATTTCAAATGTCTACAAATAGAAGTTCCATTAGCATTGAGGATTCTTTGACTTTTCCACTTGAACACAGGAAAAAGACACATTTATTTGCACTAACCATAACCATAATGACCAATATATTAATACTTAAATATTTTATACACTTTACAAATAACCTGCAGTTGTTAACAAGAGTTATATCTGCCTGATTTAACTGATAAAAATTAGTTTTGTTGATATGAATTGATGTATCAGTGATGTTAAATATTAAGTTCATTTAGATGTTACGATTTTTTTTTTTTTTTTAGTGTACATTCAACAGTTCTTATAGTTGTATGTGTCCCATTTGTTTTTCCAGTCAAATTAAACATTTAATTATTATATAGGCTATTTAATCTAATTTCTGTTAGCCTAATACAGAGAGTTTGAAAAGAAAATCAGATTCTAGTTTTCTTTGGTGAGCCTAATGCTTTGTAAGAATTTAACGGCCCCTCTGATTTTTGTAGCCTCTCAGAGACGACAGCTTAGAGAAGCAACTGTGGAATGCACTGAGAAAGCTATAGGTCTCCGGGATAGATATGGTGACCCGAGGAGAGAGAGGAAGGGGGGCCCTCAGTGGAGGCCCTTTGGTTGACGCCTAGAGGAGGGCAGCGGCCTGTAAAATCCGGCATTCCTGACCAATGGAGCTTAAATAATGGCATTGTCCGGCAGAAAAGAACCGCCTCTCTCTGTCTTACTCTCCCCCGTTTACTGCGGGGACCTGATTGTGTAGCTAATCGGCAGAGAGCGTTTGATCCAAAGCAGAGCGTGAATTCAGTATGCAGCGGATGTATCAAGAGGGACACCCTCCTCTCCCTCTCACACACACACACACACACACACACACGAAAGGGCCTATATCCTAGCTATACCTTAGTGCACTGTGTGTTTGTTTGGAATGTAGAGAGCAAATCAGAAGCAGAACATGCAGGCCTTGAGATGACTGTTCTGGGGAGGTTTAAAAATAAATAAAAGGAATGTTTTTAGAATGTGAGGAACTGGTTCTGAAAA
This sequence comes from Spinibarbus caldwelli, assembly GCA_039654775.1. Classification (NCBI taxonomy): domain Eukaryota; kingdom Metazoa; phylum Chordata; class Actinopteri; order Cypriniformes; family Cyprinidae; genus Spinibarbus; species Spinibarbus caldwelli. The sequence continues at coordinate 8,204,074 of CM077222.1, read as the reverse complement.
TAACTTTAATGGGAACCCTATACTAACGTTAGAGGAACGTTGTGTGTTTGCTGGGTAGCCTACATAAATCATGGCATGTCATCGAAAATCAACCGTAAACCCATTAGCAAAATAGCCTGCAGAAATTTGCATGCACTTCACAATTGTCAACGAACCATTAACCCTCTTGTACGTGCTCGCATGCAACGGTTAATATATAGCCTGTGTTCTTGTTTTGTTCGTGATGCACGTGCTGCCCTTTGTGTCCATGTGATCTCGAGGCGGAATAAGGAATGCCACGCGCTCAAACTTTCAAAACACACACACATGCGCACAAGCAAGAGTTTACAGTAACCCGACTATTTTTACGCATTTGAATTCATAAATATTTATACGCGGTTAAATGAACAAGAATAAAATATGTAAAGAAAATTTTATAGACTTTTTTTTTTTAAATAAACTTATAAGTATTTCATTAGATCAAATGCTTCAGTGATTTGTATATTATATGCTGTAAACATTTCGCTTTAATTAAAAAAAAAAAACAAAAAAAACACGTGCAACATTTTTTTTTTTTTAAAAATTGAACTTAAATTTGAGATCGTTCTGTGTATATTTCTACAAGAAAAATAAAACGTTCTTATTCATCCAACCCATGTTACATCAGTTAGAGGAAGAGAGGAAAATATAGAAAATCTCCGCCTTTTTAGTGACCATGTGACCAGACCCGTTTGGTCACGCCCACGTCCCAGCAAAGAAGTAAACTCTCCTGTTTGTTTGATAAAAGGTAGTTTGCTCTTATTTTTTGTTCATTATTGATGTTTTATTATCTAAATGTCTGTACAAATACATCGTTCCAATATTTTTGTACAGACAGATTTTGGCAAATGATTTTAAATAGCCTATACACACAATTCTCATATACAATACACTTCTCTCATATAAGCTCAAAACTAATTACATTTACAGTTGTTTTCACATAAACATTTATGTCTAATTTCAGCATGAAAATATCTTAGAAAATCTCATGGTACTTTTGTCTTTTTAGGTTTAATAACAGCAGTGTATGTTTTTCTACACTCTTGGTATTTATGCTCAAACAAACATATTTAAAGCTGTAGGATTTTGCTAGAACTAAATATCTGACATCAAATAAAATGTTTGTAATAAAATAATGAAACATTTTGATGCATCTTTCTGGATGCATGTCTGTTTGTGTTTCATGTGAAGAACAGTTTAGCTGTTAATGAAAAAGAAAACAAAATGAACCAAACAGATGTTTTAGAACAAATCTTGTAAATCAGCACAAAAATAATTCAAATTCTTGAGTTGTATTTTAGAGGGTTAGTGTCTGTAATTTATTGTATAGTTATTACATGAAATATAAATAAGTGTGATCAGAATAAATCTCACAATTAGAATCAATAAATTTAGAAGTAAATAACAGTTTCGAACAAATAGCTCAAGGTCTTGCAGCATGTACAATTTTCAGAAATGTGGATTTGTGTCAACCAACTCATACATATCATTGTGTTTTATGTAATGATTAAATAATTCTAATAATGGAAAATTAATTAGCTTTCGGTTTATGCTGAATTTTAATTTTAATGTGCAAAATGTATGCTTTATGTGCAAAAACATCCGACACCATTTTGGTTCTTAATATTTAAAACAAGTTTGTAGTAAATATTAAACAAAAGGAATGTGTCAATGACTCACTAAAAACAATTTTTTATTGAAAGCAAGTATTTAATTGAAATACTTGCTTCTGTTTAATGTTATATGCACTCTTAAAAATAAAGGTGCTTCAAAAGGTTCTTCAAGCAATGCCATAGAAGAACCATTTTTGGTTCCACAAAGAACCATTCAGTAAAAGGTTCTTTAAAGAACCATCTCTTGCTTACCTTTTTATAATCTGAAGAACCTTATTCGTCACGAAGAACCTTTTGTGAAACAGAAAGGTTCTTCAGATGTTAAAGGTTCTTTATGGAACTATTTAGACAAAAAGGTTCTTCTATGGCATCGTGAAGCACCTTTATTTTTAAGAGTGTAGATAGCTCTATCTATCTATTATAACATGTAATTTTTTTTTGCAATGCATTCCTCTTTGCTTGTGAATTTTAAGCAATAAATCTGCATATAATGAAGGAGTAGGTTTAGTAGTTGTTACTGTTTTGGTGAAATGACTCATATACCATTCACTTCATTTGGGTGTTTTTTTATTTTAAATTTTCTCTTTGATTCATACATTTTCTTCTGTTTGTCTTTCTTTTCTCTATCTCTTTCTCTCTCTCTGTCTCTCTCTATGTCTGTCTCTCTCCCCCCTGGTATCCCTCCTGCAAGGGGGCTATTGACTGGAGGCCAATTCCTATTGATATGCATTGATGACTGTGAGGGGAAGGAACTGTGAGGTTGTGAGAAGCTGGTGTGTTCCTCTCTTCACCTCGCCTGTTTTTCTGAAGGCCCCTTCCACCTCTTCCTTTCTTTCCACCCCCTCTCTCTGACTCTTCAGGCAGTCTCCAGCTCCTTGCCGTACCCCCACCCCCCGCCCCAGCCTCCGTCCCGTCCCGTCCCAGCCCCCCAGCTCCTGCTACAATCTCTCCTAATTGCATGCATGACATTCCAGCTGGGTGGGTGGCATTGAGCCTTCTGTACACTGTAAAGTGTTATAGCAGGAACTGGAGAGCTTTTTAGAGTTGAGTGACGTGCAAACACAAACACATTAATGCAGGAGCATGTCATGCACTTTCACTATATCACTGTGAACTCTCATGCGTCATTACTTTCTTTACATTTTCAGTATATTTGAAATATACTGCCTAATCAGTATATAATCAAAGACCAGCATTTTACATATTATTTTCATCCATTAACACTTTAGGTTAAAACTATTTTATTATTGGTATGTTATTGTTATACTGTATTTTTTTTCTTGTCATTAGTTGTTTTGTATATGCTTTGACAATATTGTATGTTAATGCAATTATGTCATCCCTAAAATGAAAATGTAATACTTGTTTTTGTAGCTGTGTGGAAAGTTCTTTTCCCTATATTTATTTAAAATTTAAAAGCATGAATTGTTTTTGTTCTTATTTATTTTTTAACATTTATGGACAGCATGATTTCTATGCAGCATTGAAAACCAGGAAGAAAGGGAAAAAAAAGGATTAATTTGTCAGAAAGAGAAAATGTTATGTTTTTTTCTTGGTAAAATTTGACAATGAGGTCCCATTAGTTACATTAGTTAATAAATTAACTAACATTTATATATTTATATATATACAATGTTCATTGTTACTTGATAGCTCACAAAATATTGAAATTAGGGTTAATCGGTTTTTGTTTTTTGTTTTTTGTTTGGTAAAATTTGACAATGAGGTCCCATTAGTTACATTAGTTAATTTATTAACTAACATTAACATATATATATATGTTCATTGTTAGTTGATTGATAGCTCACAAAATATAGAAAATTAACCTAAATAATTAAGAAATGCATTTAATAAAATTAAAGGATTTTTCATGATTAGTTCATGTTAAAAATGTAGTTAACTATAATGTTAACTAATAGAACCTATTGCAAGCAGTTACCATTTTAATGTTGTCATTTATATGTTTTTATATTTCAGTCAGAACATGTCATAGTTTTACAAGATGTTTACATTAAAAATATATATTTTTAAAATTTATTATGACAATCTTTCCCATCTGCCTTACGTTTGTTGCTGTCAAAAATGAACAAACGCACTGTGAATCAAAACGTTATGACTGTTGAATCACCTCAACCAACACTCCCTCCCAATACACACAGATGTGTGTCTCACAGGACACTCAATCTCTCTTTTCACTAAGGTGCCGGAAATGCTTTCTTGAATGGAAATGTAAATAATAAGAAATCCACCATTATTGCCAGATGTGAGCTCGGGCATCATCAGCCTTCCTCTTTCCTTTCTTCAGACCAGTCAATAACCCCTCTTATGGTTTCCTCGCTCCCCCCACCCGCCCTCGTTCTCTGTCTTGCTCTCTCTCCCCTTCTCAAAAAGGAAACTGGTGGACACCCGGGTGACCTCTGACCCTCAGAGGTCAGCATCCACAGAATTCCCAGATGTCAGAGTTCAGAGCCACTGCACAGAGTCTCAGGTTTCATGCATATCCATGTGGCGCCAGGCCATTGCTCTGCTCCACATACCACCCAGATCCCACTATACATACCTGCTATTCAGCCTACAGGCTCGGTATCAGTGTTGCTGCCCAGCAGACTGAGAATCTGCAGAACGAACAAAAGATGGCTGTTTGGTGACGTCACAGAAGAACTGATTGATCATTGTTGGATCAATAAATGCAATAGATTTTTGGTGTTTGCTTGTGTTTGGTTTGTTTTCTTTGTTTCATTTTTAGTAATAATGATTCATTTTTCATTGCATTCAGAGGATGCCATTTTAAAACATTGAATCTTTTATGGCTTATTTAATTTCAAAGTTGAAAAAATAAAATATCTAAAGCCAACAGCAATTTAACTTGGGTTGAAGCATAACATTTTCTTGTATTTTAACTCACTAAAAATTTAAAATTCTCACATTACGAGCAAAAAAAAAAAAGTTTATTTTAATTTCATTCAGTTAAATTCACCTATTAAAATGTCTGCGTCTTAATATATTCAAACTTAATCTAAAATGTTTCTATAATTAATTTGACAGGATCTAGATAGCTTTGTTATTTCCTGTCAAATATAATTTAGGCTAATACACTCTTTTACAACAAACATCCACCTCAGTCATCCACATAAACACTGTATCACCTTTTTGCCTTGTTTGCAAGTCATTAAAACTGTCTATAAAGTGAAATAAGCGTAATGAAATTTTAGATGACATTACACAGAAAACATGTAAACTTGAAAAGAAAATATGTGCTCATTTTTGTAATTTTGTTATTAAGTTGAAAATAAAAATAAAATTAAACATGTTTTATTTATCATTATTTTTTGTTACTTAAAAGTTAAAGTTCATAAATTTTTATTATGAGTTCCTTAAATTTGTTGCATTTGTTAACTTCCATTACGGATTTTACAAACATCCACGATACAAGGTTTTCCTATTCTTTCACTTTTAACAACTAAATTTATGAATGACCCCTATTGAGACATAAAACTGACGGTTCATTCATCTGAAACTATTGGAGCTCATCTTTAAAAGCGATTAAAGGTCACAGAGATGTCTGACATTCCTGTGTGTGCACGCGTGTGCATGAGTGTGTGTGTGTGTGTGTGTGTGTGTGTGAGAGAGAGAGAGAGAGAGTGTGTGTGTTAGGAAGAGGCGGGTCTATATAAAGTGCTCATTTGTTGTCACATCTATGAAAACACAGGCGCGCTTTAGTTTTTCGACATCATCGAAAGGCAATCGATTTTTTCGTTGATTTGTGACTGTTTATTAGATTCTCCACGCGTTTTGGCCGCTGATATGCTGTTTAGCAAAATTTATGTTCTTGAAGCGTGTAGACGGAAGTTTAAAAAAATAGCCTAACTGGGCTGAAAACGGAAAATCGCTTTAAATCGTGCAAATAATAGCACCATTGATAAGACGTTTAAGTTCTTAATTAGACAAATGTCTTAAGGCTGTTGTTTATGTGTCAGTCTGTCCGTCTGTTTTAACAGTGGCGTTGTTAAAACCATTTTAATGTGCTTGGTTCATCATTGCAAAAACGAAAAATAATGTTTGTGCAAGCAACAACAGTTTTATTTAATCGAATTACTAAATTTAAGTGTTTTGAAAATGATGTTTAAACGAATAAAACAGAAAACAACTAAAACAATGGCCTTCCACAGAAGAGTGTTTTTCTGGTTTATTTGTTGAAGAAAAACATTTTGTTTGTTCAATGTTAATGTGTTATTTCAGATTCATTTGTTTTCATATGAACATTATTTTTATGTTCAAGTATTTCACATCTTATGGACTTGGATAATTTTTTAAATAATACTTTTAAAAAGATCAACTAATTGTTAGGACACCAAATGACCACAAAGTACGTTACAAAGAAACGTTTGTTAAAATTTAGCCATTTCCGTAATGATTGAGATCTCAGTAATTACAAGAAATACCATTCCTTTCATAATTTGTATTGTTTGACATTTATCTTTTTTTTTTTTTTTTGCAAGATTACTTTACAGTAGCTTTGAATATTTTCAAAAATCTGCTCGATGAAAAATGTAGTTTAACACATCAAGTATTCAAGTATAACACATCATTAAGTAACAAGTATTCACCTTATACAAAAGTTGGTTCTTTAAGTGATTTTTCTTGTTTAGGTTAAATGACAATTAAAAATAAAAGTTACATTCAGTAAGAAACAAAATGCATATAAGAACCTTTAAAAAAATATTTTCATTCTCTAGTTCTCTAGAAAACCATCTACTGGTGGTTTAAAGAACCTAAAAACCATTACACTGATCTGAAGAACGTATAATGTGACATCAAGATGTTTTTAAAGCTCAAAGAACCATATGACCTTCTCAAAAACTTGATAAGAACAGTGATCTTTGCTAAACATCAGGTGAAAATAAAGATTAATTGAAGAATCTACTTTTTTCAAAATGCAAACACAACCTTTAAACTTCCTGAGACTGTTAGAGAATTTTAATACACAAACAACTGAAATATATATGGAAAAACTAAATAAAATCTGTAATATCTTCCATGGAAATGAAAAAAGCTGTCTTCATTTCTGAAGCATACCTGATTCTTCCTTAGAAATATTTTGCTTAATTTTGTGATATCAAACATTGTGATTAAGATCATTTAGAAACCAATGACCTGTGAGTAATTAATCATTGCTTTTATTAAAGTCTCCCATGATGGATGGATGCCGGTCAGAGCCTGTCCCACTGTGGTCTCCTGTTCCTACTGAGAAAATTGTTTTTTTTTTTTAATCCGATCATGCATGTGGTAAGGCAAAATAAGTCAACAAGAATTACAGTTTCATAAAATGCAACAAAAACCAGCGTCCATCACAATGTTTTTGTGTGAGGTGGTGAGTTCAGCACATGGAGGAGGTCTCTTGTTTTTCTGCATACGTGTGATGAAGAGAGTTCCTGAACATGTTGTTTTCAACATTTTCCCGGCCCCTCGGTGGTCCTCCATGGTGTGTGTGTGTGTGTGTACTTCACTTGTGTGTTAGCGCACAGGTTTGACTTCAGATGAATTCCAGCTCTTTGAGGTCTCACTGCACATACCTAATGCAGGAAAGGTCAGAGGGCAACAGCCCCTAGCTAAAGGCATGGCCTTGATGTGAGGACCCTGTTCAAACAATAAAGGAATCCTAGGTTCCCAACTAAGACTGAGAGAGGGATGGAGGAGGGCAGCAGCAGACAGTGAGCGCGGGAAGAGGAGAAGGTGGCATCTGAACATAAATATGAATAGTTGTTTAAAATCTTGGAAAGATAGAAGATTACTTTGAAATCCTACATCTATCCAACAGTTAAAAATATTGAAAGTAAGTAAATTGTGTCTTAATTTTCTTAATCTACGCTCTTAGAAATAAAGGTTCCAAATGTGGTTTTGCCATTGAAGAACCATTTTGGGTTCCCCAAAGAACCTTTCAGTGATCGGTTCCTAAAAGAACCATTTTTTCTTTGTGTGAAAAACATTTTAAACATTCAATAATCAAAAAAAAAAAAAAAAAAAAAACTTTTTTTTTGAAAGGTTAAAGAACATTTATTTTTAAGAGTGTAAAGCTCCATCTAAAGCTCTTTTTCTTCTTCAAAATTTGTGGTGGTTTTGATACATATACAATCAGAAGAATCAGAAAGATATTGTGATATGCACACAGCTAAGCAGTGTTCAGAAACATCAGTTTTCCCAATAATTTTTTCCATTTATACAAAGTGTGACTCTTTAACTACCTTTTTTTTTTTTTTTTTTTAGATTTTCTGTTTATTAATGGAAATAAATAAAATTCTAACAAATTATTTTGAAAGCTACTGCATGGTGATATCATGCAGTGATTAGATGATCTGGCAACATTCATTTTAAAAGTTCCTGTTCATATTAAAATTATATATATATATATATATATATATATATATATATATATATAAAAAGCAACATTGTGAAAAATTATTCAAAATAACAGTTTCTATTTTAATATGTTTTAAAATGTAATTTATTCATATGATGGCAAAGCTGTATTTCAGCATCATTACTCCAGTCTTCAGTGTCACATGATCTTTCAGAAATCATTCTAATATCCTGATTTGATGCTCAAGAAATGTGTTTTACTATTATCAATATTTAAAACAGTTGTGCTGCTTACCATTATTTTTGAGTGGAAACCACAGTTTTTGATGAACAGAAAGTAAAAAAAAAAAAAAAAAGAAATCTTTTGTAACATTATAAATGTCTTTATACAGTCACTTTTGATCAATTGAATGTTTTCTTGAAGATTATTATTATAATGTATAAACCTATATTTACATTAAACATTTCCTCAATATGCATGCCACTAAAAGCAATCAAGTTCCAGATGTATTAAAAATCCAGCTTTCCTCTTCAACCTCTTTCTCTGAGGAAATGCTTTCCCCACCTTCCTCTCCATCACACCTTGCACACTCCTCACCTTTCCTCACAGCGGAGTGCCAGAATGCTTCATATTCCGCACATATCTCATAGACATGTGTGAAGATGAGAGTAGGAGGGGATAAGGATACTGATAAAGGAGAGGAAAAGGACAGGAGACGAGAGAAGGAAGACCAGTGATTAGTTTGATGGTCAGTGATGATGATGATGATCAAGTAGAAAAGACTGGCAACTATTAACCTGAAATCTGAAACAGTATCCATGTTGATTAAGTGAACATGAGATCTTAAATTATCTGATGATTAAGGTGCTGGTTAGCTAAAGTAATGAGATGCTCTCAACAGATTTTCCTGCTCAAAGACACAACTGAAAAATGGCTGAACAGACACAACATAACAAAAGCTGTATGCACCCTTAAAAATAAAGGTTCCTTATTGGCACCTATGATTCCATGAAGAACTTTAAAATCCATGGAACCTTTTCATCCCACAGAAGGTTCTTTATAAATGGAAAATGGTTATTTTAAGAGCTGTTCTTTAGGGAACCACAAATGAAAACCTATTTTAGATCCTTTATTTTTAAGAATGTGTCCTCTCTTAAACATTTGAATTGTACATACATGCACACAAGCAAAACAGTTTTAAAATAGTGTTTTAATTCATATATGTGTTTAAATATACATATATATTTTTTTTATATGTATTGGGAATAAACTTGCTCATGTTTACACATTATTGATCTAAAAAGTTTTCATTCAAACAGGATCCGTTCAATTTTGAATACGGTTTAGTCAAATTGAATTCAAGTTGAGATTAAACCATCGGAAAGAAAGGAAGCATATTGTGATGTTTAACCTGTTGATAGACTTTATGTTTGGAATGATTCAAAAAATAATCATTATAGTTTCTTCGTTGTTTATGTTTAAATTTACCATAAAGACCCAGAGTAAAATTGTATTGCTCAGGGGACTTGATTCTAGAAATAAAAATAGATATAATGAGAAATTAAATTCAATTAAAAAGGAGACAAATGAATGGAAACATGTTGTCAGGAGTCTCAGTTTGCTCTTCATTTAAATCTCACTGAGATACAGTTGAGATATTAACTCCATATAAAGCCTTACAAATGAAATAATAGTTAGAAAAAAATATTTAAAAAAATTGGAACATTTAATTAAACCTGCAAACAAAATATCTAGAAAATATTAAAAATATGCATATGTGTATTATTATCTTTATCATATTTATTAGCTCAGGCTTTTATGAATCATATAGTATGAAATAGTGAGAATACGGAGTTTCATCATCAGTAAAACATCAGTTTTATTCAGAGACCAAAACTCTCCAAGAATATCCAGTTTGATGCAGATGTTGTTATTTATATGGTCAAAACATAAGGTAAAATTCTGAGCTTGTGATGTAAATCAATGAGATCTTTATAACAGTACAATAGACTACTTAAATAAAATGTATATAATTATCACTGTCTTGATGATATTTAAAGAAAATTATATTTAATTGATTAGTTTTATGATCAAAACTCTGTAGTTTTTACTGTGGTGCAAAACATGCAATACAATGATGATTGAAAGATGAACAAATTAAAAGTTCCTCAAAAGCCTGATGGATCATATTTGATACAACATGATTTAAAAAAATTATGTATGGATAATTAAGTAAACCTATGGTGCTTCAATCCAGTAAGTGTTCATCATGAAATACTGCTAACAATATAATTTACTCTTACGTTTGCTTCATAAAAACCAGCCAAGTTTTCAAATCAAAAAGTGTGCCACGAGCTGAAGGTGGATAGTTTTAAAATGTGTTTTACTTACTAAAAAAGTATAAACTATCAGTCAGATGAAAAAAAGGCATGTATTTTAGATTGTGTGCAACCGGTTTTCAGCTTTGATCATACTGATCATTTAGTTGCCTTAGAAATAAGACACACTAGGCTTTATAGGGTTGAAGAGATAACGTTTGTGAATCTGTAAGAAAGCACTTAGTTGAGTTGTTTTAATGCACATTTGTAGGAAAATATCCTCAAAAATGAAGGTAATGATGATGAAAAACTACATAAAGAAAAACAAGACAACAAGTGAGATCTCCACAGCCAGCCCTGTTAGATCAAGCGAGTGAGTCAGCCATCTTTACTGGCAACAGATTTAATGGTTAAGCTCATTTCCCCCGTCCTGCCAGTCAGTTCCTCCCTCCCTCAAGCTTTCATCCAACATATACAGTATTGTGATGTTTATAGTGTACATCTGAAAGGGAATCCATAAATTCATCAGAGAGAAAGCAAATGAGCACTAGAGAGAAAGAGAAACAGCAGTGAATAAGTGCGGTTTGTTCATGCATGTCTATAATTTCATCCATCCTAGGCCCTGTAATCATTCACTTGTCTCTCTCTTTGTCTGCTGCTTTACGGCCCTCCTCCTTCAACGTGGTGCATGTTCTCTCGGTCTTAAACACAGCCTTTTTCTTGCTTTAAATGTGTTTATGTGTCTGTCTGTGAGTAAGAGAGGATGAAAGGGACAGAAAGAGGCAGAGAGTGCTGATGAAAAGTGGCCAATCATAGAAATATGACTCATCTCATGCAATCAGTGTCACACACATACATGTACATGTAAAACTCTTTGCGGATTGATGTTCGAGTTTCTCCTTGACCATATATGTTCTGGTTTTGCACAATAAAACAGTGACAGTGATCTGAATCATAATTTCATCGGTTTATGTGTCAGCCAATAATCTGTGTGTGTGTGTGTGTGTGTGACACAGTCCAGATGAGTCAATACTGGAGGAGGCAGGCATTGTGGGTTGGATGGGTTTAATTGATCACTCTGCTGAAGGAGACAAACTCTCTTCCACCCTCCCTCTGCCATCTGTGGGGTCACAGACACACGCTGATTTCAGCAATGCGATGCACTGGCTTGTCTTTCCCTTTTTTTTTTTTTTTTCTTTTTCTTGTTTTTTTTTTTTTACATTACATTCTTCCCCTTTTCTCACTCATTTTTATAACTCAGCAATTCAGCATTGGACAGTTGACTAAACAAACTGGCGGAACAAATTGAACTGTCCTGTTCTGTATTTTCTAATTGGCAGGATTTCACATGAACAGTTTGCTGTCAGTGAGCTGAACTCAACAATCTGTTTGAAGAATCAAGAGATTCTCGTAATGTTAAGTCGCCACCCTGTGGCCATTGAATGTGATTGCATACAGCCTACGTGTGGAATAAAATAAAATAAAATAAAATAAAATAAAATAAAATAAAATAAAATAAAATAAAATAAAATAAAATAAAATAAAATAAAATAAAATAAAATAAAATCTCATTTATTTCTGCTAGACATCTTGGCGTATTGTACCTATGATAATGACATATTTGTTAGAATTTATATAATAATATTTAATTTGTTCCTTTTTATTTCATTTTGTTGAATACATTTGTGTTTATTAATTATTTTATTATTAAATATGACTGAACACCACTAAATCGCATATAGTACATTTTAAACGCACATGGATTATGTGATGTGGATTATGGCATTTTAAACTTCAGTATTTCATTTTTTTTTTAAATTATGTTGTTCTTAATAAATAATAAAATAAAAATATGTTGTTCTTAATAATAATAAAATAAAATAAAATAAAATAAAATAAAATAAAATAAAATTAAATAAAATAAAATAAAATAAAATAAAATAAAATTAAATTAAATTAAATTAAATTAAATTAAATAAATAAAATAGGTTCCTTTTGTGACAGCTTATACTGAATAAAAGTCAACATCTCCTAAATGAACTGTGTGATTTTTTTTCTTGGACTGTAACAGTGGAAATGTTGGTACTTTTTGCTTCCAAATATTCAGTGGAGTGATGAGGATTAATGGAGTGATGTGAGTGTAAAAATGTGACAGCTTGCAGTCTTCTGGAAGAAAGCTGACAACAAATGACTAGAAAACATCACAAGCTCAGTTCCTTTGAAACTAGGAACGTGTACTGTGCACTGTATTGAACAACTGCGTTAACAGAACCATATGTCAGTCACTATGTTGTGAATAGAGTCTCTCTGTATCAAAGAGAGGGAATCAAACAAGCTATTATAGTCCAAATCACTGTGATTGAATCTGCTTTCGGGATGCAATTTATGCAGCATGTCATGTGGAGACTGGAAATGAGAGATGCTGTGATGTCATCATACTCAAAGAAAACCACCTGATCAACTTAATTCTTCATGGATGCAAATATCGACAGTGATCATTTTTAAATGTAAAAATTAAAAACTGAAATGCAAATGTAATGAATCTGAGTGAGTGATGACATACAGAATGTTACAGTCTGCTTTCTGGATTGGCATGGAAACAAAAGTGGCCATATGGGCAGGCTCAGTTAAATTAATCATTTCTTTTCCATTTCCATTTTTTTAAAGAATGTTGAGCATTGTTGAGTATTTCTAAATAACACTGTATCTTTCACTGGCTGTTTTATTTCTAGGCACAGACCCTTATTTTCAGATATGAGAGAGGCTTTTTACAAGTTTTTTTTTTTTTTAAATTTAAACTTTTTTATTACCATTGTATGAGGAATTTATCTTATGTATTTCGCATTTACTTGCATGAAGTTTAATTTGTTGTTGCCAGTTATTGATCATTTTAAGGTCAAACATCTTCACATTTTCTATGTATTTTTAATATTAATTTATACTATATCAATTTTAATATTTATATGAAAATTTATAATTGTATAGCCTACTTATAATACACATATTTATATGCATATTAAAATGTGTAAATAAAACAATAAATTAAAATACATATAAACTAAGTATAATTTCTCAAATTTTGAATAAAAATGAAATGGGTCAATATATTTAATATTATTTTGTTATATTGCTATATTATATGGTTGTTTATTAGTTTTTTTGTTATTATTATTACAATTACATTTTTTTTTAATTTAATTTTAATCGCCATTTTAAATTTAGTAGAACGTTTCTTATAAAAGTCAGGGCTTTTATTTTGAAAAAACACGAACAACCCGGAAGTTAACATGCCTAAAGAAGTGGCTGCATCACATACCGGTGAGTTATTATCTCGATTGTTGGTCTAAAAAGTCTAATTTTAGCTTCGGTTTTTAACTTTAAAATAAGATATATGCTTTTGTTATTTCATTGTCAGATCCCGTTGATGTTTGTGACAGATAAATAAAAGCAGCAGCGATGAGGACTGTGTTTATGGTGGCTGAGAAGCCCTCTCTGGCTCAGTCCATTGCCAAAATCCTCTCTAAAGGTGAGTCCGCATGATCTTTATAAAAATCAAATATACTGCATATAATTACAGGTGCTTTAATTTATAAACAGGATTAATTGATTTGGTTTTCCAGCTCAAATAAAAGAGCACCCTTGATGTCTTGTTTGGACCTGTTTGACATTCATTCATTAATATTACATTGATATATATATATATATATATATATATATATATATATATATATATATATATATATATATATATACCTTCAGCAGATGGACAGTTGACATTACATGTCAAATGAGATGCTAGACTAAAAATATGTTGAATAGCACATTTCTAATTATTTTATAATTGTCTTTCAGTTTTTTTGGCCACATACTCTTATACTAATAAGAGTATATTGAATATTTTTAATAGTCGCACTGCAGGAAAAAGGTTACAGGGTGTTTAATTTTGTTGAGTATTTTAAAAGAAATGAGTCTTACATTTTGAAACACTTGTTTTCTGAATGAGATAAAAAGTTTTTGTTACAAAACTAGGTAATTTAATCACATTTACAAGCATTTTGCAACTCAAGGCATTTGTATTGTAGCATATGCATTGTTTTGTTGTTTGTTTAGGACGACAAGCATTACAATTCAGTAGACTTCTTTGTGATTGACATTAAATTTAAGTGATGGTATTATAATAATTAAAATTGAATCCAGTGCATGAACTGTTAGACCCAGTGCTAATTCTGTCTGGATGTAGCACATATACAGGCGATATTGACATCCTCAAATTCCAGTGCGTAAGTTGGGCATCTTGGGTTTTTTCTGAGAAATGGCATTTTGATTGCAATGGGGATGCTCTCCAGACTGAAGGAGCTGTCGACCCCCTTACAGGAATGACTGCTCAGGCAGTTTGCTTCATAGATGATCTGTGGCACACGGTCCAGGTCGATGTTCTCCCTGTTATTGGTGCAGAAAAATATATATATATATTCAGATAGATGCAGAATTTGATGGTCTGTCCTAATTGCCATCAAAATGCATGCAGTGTTTTTTTAGATTAGATTGTCTGCATTTTTATGCCAATTAGGATAATTACAGCTTGTCAGATTCTGAATTGTTACAAACTTTCATAAGAAAAGGATTGCATGCATCCTGTATAAAAAGCACCTGCAGTATACTTTCCCTTTTGCTGGCTATAAATCCATATTTTTAAAAGGCTTACAAATCTGCTGTACTCACTCGTAGCTCCATGCGGCGACGCTGCGTTCGTTGATCCTGCTGGGCAGGTTGATGAGCTGTGCGTGGTACTCTTTCAGCGTGGAGGAGCAGAAGGTGTGCTCCACACACTGGGCCATGATCGGACTGCACTGGCTGGGGTTCAAGACCAGCAGAAAAACGCTCAGGAGTCCTAGAATCTGAGCGGGAGAGTGAGAAGTAGGCAACAAACCATCAGTATTTATTAGTTTGCGCCTGTCACCGGTGGACACCTTCATAGATTGTGGTCATTCCATAGCTACTGCCAAAAATATAACGCCTGCATTCACAGATGCTGTGCAGCAGTGTACATTGGCATCATTCAAGTTAAAGAATAATTATAGATTCCATGTGTCCCTTAGTCTTTATTAAATACATCCGTGATGAACAATAAATAAATATAGTTTACTAAAACATTGTCTTGGGTCTCTGACAGATAAATACTAAAATAAATACTAAAAATGGATTTTATCCTAAACTACTGGATGCTCAGTTTTAGTTTAGTGATAGATGTATATCAGCCAGAGCACTTTTGACCAATTTAATTTTTATAATTTCTCAATTTTTGAGGGAAAAAAAGGTTAATTTTGGGTAAATATTAATAATAATTTGAGTTCAGCAATTTTTTTACTTATAATTTGCCATGTGTTATTTATATTTATAATATGTTTTATATATTAAGTACTTGTATGTAGTTTTGCATGGCATGCTACCTTTCAAAAGTTTGAGGTTAGTTTTTTTTTTTATAAATACTTTTAGCAAGAATTCCTTAAACTGATCATATGTGACAGTAAAGACATTTATAATTTTATAAAAATATATATTTATAAATTCTGTACTTTTGAACATTTTATACATCAAAAAATCATGAAAAAATTAAATGTACGATGGTTTCCATAAAATTAATAGGCAGCACAACGGTTTTCAAGATTGATAATAAAAATAAATGTTTCTTGAGCAGCAAATCAGCATATTAGAATGATTTCTGAAGGATCATGTGACACTGAAGACTGGAGTAATGATGCTGAAAATTCAGCTTTGTATCACAGGAAAAAATTACATTTTAAAATATATTCCAATAGAAAATAGTTATTTGAAATTGTAATAATATTTCACAGTATTACTGTTTGCAATGCATTTTTGAGCAAATGAATGCTGTTTGGATGAACATAAGAGGCTTCTTTCAAAAAACATAAAATTTATTACCAACCACAAACTTTTGAATTGTAGTGTTACTAATTGTATGTTATTGGCTGTATCAATAGTAAATTAAATCTGAAAAGCGATTCAATCCAAGTAAGTGTAGTTTCCTAGTTCTGGGTCCTAGATTATCTTGTGATGCAAGTCTTGTGAGAATGGCGTTGGAGACTTACCTGTAGCTGTTGCATGCTGGAGAAACGGAGGTGAGGAGTGCAGCGAGAGGCTGGAGGCTTGCCGTGCCTGTTGGGGGTAAAGCTTTCAGTCCAAGTGTGTCCATCCCCTCCTTTTGGGCCTGTATTTATGTACCACCATCTCAGTGGAGACCTCCAAAAATCTGTAACGGAAGTCAGTGGTCAAAGAGAGAGGAGCTCATCATCAGGCTCATTCACAATGGACTCCATCATCAGAGTTCAGCCTTGGGAACAGCATCTCATTACCTGATGGCGACCGTTGACGTCATTCAAGTTTAATTCTGGTAGGGCACAAAATAGAAAAGAATGAATGAAAGGAATGATGCATAATCAGTTCTTCTCTCTCTCATTTTACTTTATGATGGATCGCTCAATGCCGACACCAATTAGACTGCTTTTAGTCTGCCGATTCGTCAGTGTCCACCATCAAAGTTTCTGAAGGAGCGCTTATGCAGTAGTCAAGCTTACATGTCCATGTTAGTTACTTTTGCAGACATTGACGTGGTTCTAGGCAGATGAATGATGAACAGTGTGCATTCGAAGCAAAGGATGAAGTCTCGTCTGAATGTAATTATTGTGGTGTCAGTGCAAGGTTATGTTTGCATGATTTTTATGTTAAAATGCTTCTGTTTTTAATTTTGTTCTAGTTAATGGGATAGTTTACCCAAAAGTGAAAACTCTGTCACCCTTATGTCATTCCAAACCTGTATGCTTTCCTTTCTTCTGTTGAACACAAAAGAAGATATTTTGAAGAATGATGGTAACTAAGAAGATTTGGGTCACAATGAATTCTATAGTATTTTTTGTTCACACTATGGAAGTCAATGGGACCCGAAACGAACGAAAGAAAAGCAAACAAGTTTTGAATGACAAAATTATAAGAAATATATGAGATCTTTAAACATTTCTTTTTATTGCCTTTCACTTACAGGTAGCTGTTCAACCCGAAAAGGCCTGAATGGAGCGTGTTCAGTCCATGAGTACACGGGAAGCTTCGTGGGCCAAAATGTGAGGTTCAAGATGACGTCAGTGTGTGGACATGTCATGAGTCTGGACTTCATCGGCAAGTATTTTGTCTTCAAGTAGGGCTGCTTTTAAAATACAAGCAAAATCTGTAACTGTACGTTGCCAGTCAAACGTTTTTGAACAGTAAGATTTTTAATGTTTTTTAAAAGAATTCTCTTCTGCTCACCAAGCCTGCATTTATTTGATCCAAAATACAGCAAAAGCAGTAATATTGTGAAATAATTTTACTATTTAAAATAACTGCTTTCTATTTGAATATATTTTAAAATGTAATTTATTCCTGTGATCAAAGCTGAATTTTCAGCATCATTACTCCAGTCTTCAATGTCACATAATCCTTCAGAAATCATTCTAATATGCTGATTTACTGTTCAAGAAACATTTATTATTATTATTATTATTATTATTATTATTATTATTATTATTATATCAATATTTAAAACAGTTGAGTACATTTTTTCAGGATTCTTTGATGAAAAGAAAGATCCAAAAATCAGCGTTTATTTGAAATAAAATCTTTTGTAACACAAACTATACCATTCAAAAGCTTGGAGTCAGTATATAATATATATATATATATATATATATATATAATTTTTTATTTTATTTTATTTTTTTATTTTTTAATTTTTTTTAGAAATGATAGAAAATAATACTTTTTTTTTTTTTTTTTAGTAAGGATGTTTTTAATTGATCAGAAGTGATGATAAAGACATTTAATACATTATAAATGCTGTTCTTCTGAACTTTCTATTCATTAAAGGAACTTCTACTTAGCTGTTTTCAACATAATAATAATAAAAATGTTTTTTGAGCAGCAAATCATGATTTCTAAAGGACTATGTGACTAGTTATTTTAAATAATAAAAATATTTCAAAATTTTACTGTATTTGCTGTACTTTGGATTAAATAAATGCTAGGGTTGGTGAGCAGAAGAGACTTCTTTAAAAACATCTTACTGTTCAAAAACTTTTGACTGTTAGTGTATGTGCAAGACAATGCAAACTTGACTAGTATTATTCCCTATCCTTAATGTTTTGCAGGAAAGTATAACAACTGGGATAAAGTTGATCCAGCTGAGTTGTTCAGTAAAGCTCCGACTGAGAAGAAAGAAGCAAACCCCAAACTAAATATGGTCAAATTCCTTCAGGTGACTTTACCTTTCATTACCTGACTGATTATGGTGTATCTATTGTCTAAAATAATTAAACATTTAGACAAACTATATTTAAAGACAACATGTAAGCCTGTCAAAGAATTTATAATTTTTAGTCTATAAATATTATATAATGTAATTATACTATAGTAAATTTAATAACAATATTTTAACAATTATGTCTTAACATATTTAAAAACCCTTCCATAAATCTTTAAATAACAAAGTTGCTGTTTATTGACAGGTTGAAGCAAAAGGTTGTGACTATGTTGTCCTGTGGTTGGATTGTGATAAAGAAGGAGAGAACATTTGTTTTGAGGTGAGTCTGAATCTATTGAAAGAAAATACAACCTAAGTTTGTCTGTTTTTTGAGTGCGCAATTTTCTCGATTTGTTTGTGTTGTACCATCTCAGGTGTTGGATGCCATTCAGCCGGTGATGAATAAGTCTTACGGTAACGATCGTACCGTGTATCGAGCAAAGTTCAGCTCCATCACAGACACGGATATCTGTAACGCCATGAACCGACTCGGAGAACCCAACAGGAACGAGGCTCTGTCTGTAGATGCACGTCAGGAACTGGACCTCAGGATCGGCTGTGCTTTCACACGGTATGAAAGAGGTCATCTGGGTAGAACAGACCTGCTTTGACTTCTTTTTTGTTTTAAGACCATTATACAATCTTTTTTTGTGCAATATAAATTACTGTTTAAAAAATTGGGGTTGGTAAGATTTTTAAAAGTTTTTGACAAAAGTTTCTTACGCTTATCAAGGCTGCATTTATTTGATTAAAAATATAATAAAAACAGCAATATTGTAAAATATTATTACAACTTAAAAGAACTGTTTTCTATTTTAATATATTGTAAAATGTATTTTTTTTCCCAGTGATTGCAAAGCTAAATTTTCAGCAGTCACCTGTGTCACATGATCTTTCAGAAATCATTTTAATATGGTCATTTGGTGCTCAAGATACATTTCTTATTAACATCAAACCAGTTATGCTGCTTAATATTTTTGTGGAAGCTGTGATACATATTTTCAGGATACTTTGTTGAGTAGAAAGATCAAAAGAACAGCATTCATTTGAAATATAAACATTTTGTAGCTTTATAAATATATTCACTGTCACTTTTTATTAAAATAATGCAACTTTGCTGAATAAAAGTTTTAATTTCTTTCAGAAAAAAATCTTTTTTTAACTTCTTTTTTTACTTACTACAAACTTTTGAACAGTAGTGGATTTGCCAGACATTTGTTATTAAGGATAATAGTAAGTTGTTCATCACACATAATCATTATTTTTAGTTTCCAGACTAAATACTTCCAGGGGAAATATGGGAATTTGGACTCCTCCTTGATCTCGTTTGGTCCCTGTCAGACTCCCACACTGGGATTCTGTGTGGAACGGCATGACAAGATCCAGTCCTTCAAACCTGAAGCATACTGGGTTATACAGGCAAAGGTCAGTTCTGGCCTTTTCTGCTCAAAATACAAAACCCAGTTTTCAAAATCCAATTCTTTTACAGAACAGCTATATCATTTCTCACTGCATACTTGCTGCTTTTCTGCATTTTCCATTTTTTTTTTGTGCGCACAGGTTTTTAAAGGCAAGGACAGTCCACTCACCTTGGACTGGGACCGCGTGCGAGTTTTTGACCGTGATGTTGGTCAAATGTTTGTTAACATGGCAAAGACTGCTAATGAGGCTAATGTATTTGTATCTCAGTTGTTATGATTGTGTCATTTCATATTTTAGTGATGCTAAATATGTAGCTGCATGAGTTACAATGCGTCTTTTCTTGCAGGTTGACTCAGTGTCTAAGAAAGAGAAAGCCAAGCAGAGACCCCTTGCATTGAATACAGTGGAGATGTTAAGAGTGGCCAGCTCTGCTTTGGGTGGGCAGCTTCCCTTGTGATTATTAAATGTGAATTCACAAACCAAAAGCATAAGAAATAGGGTTTTAATGAGGAAAAAAAGAAAGAGGGGAGACAATAAAACTAAATACTTGTGAAATGTAATGACTTAAGATTATGTGGTCTAGAACTTAATTTACTCTAATAACGTCACTTTTGGCAAATGATTCCTGTAATTTTGTAGTATTGAAGTATTATTTACATAAAAATAATTAGACTGAAAATAGTTAACTCACACTACCATTCAAAAGTTTGGGGTTAGTAAGATTTTTTTAAAATGTTTTAAAAGAAGTCTCTTATGCTTACTAAGGCTGCATTTATTTAATTAAAATATGGTAAAACTGTAATATTTCAACTTAAAATAACTGTTTTCTGTTGTAATATATTGTAAAATGTAATTTATTTCTGTGATGCAAAGCTGAATTTTCAGCATCATTACTCCAGTCTTCAATGTCACATGATCCTTCAGAAATCATTCTAATATGCTGACAGAAGGAAAAAAATCTTACTGACTTCAAACTTTTAAACTGCAGCGTATATATGATTTTATCTGTGTATTTCTCAGGAATGGGTCCCCAGCACACTATGCAGATAGCAGAGCGTCTCTACACACAGGGTTATATCAGCTACCCTCGCACAGAGACCACACATTACCCTGAAAACTTTGACCTGAAGGGCACCCTCAGACAGCAGGCCAACAGCTCCTTCTGGGGTGAAACGGTAAGCAATATTAAATTAATAAATTAATATGCTCTTTAATGAGTAATATCTTATAATATATTAAATCGAAAGATTTGATGTTGGTGTTATTGTATTTTTGTAAGAAGTTTAATTGCATTATTTTGTTTTTTATATTTTGTATAATATTTAGTATTATAATATACATTGCCTATGTATTTAATCCTGATATGCCACAAAACTAATGTAAAGCGATTAATATTGTGTGTGTGTTTGTGTGTATACAGGTAAAAGCCCTGCTCTCTGAGGGCATTAACAGGCCAAGAAAGGGAATGGATGCAGGAGACCATCCGCCAATCACACCCATGAGAGCCGCCTCTGAGAGCGAGCTGGGTACGACTGTCAGACTGTGTATTTTCACATTTACATGTCTGATATTGAAATGTTTAGCGCAGAGATATTCTAGAAAACACTGACATTTCAGGACAAGATGCTTGATCCTGTTAATAATTTTAAATGTGAGCTTAAAGGGATAGTTCACCCAAAAATGAAAATTCTGTCATTAATTACTCACCCTCATGTCATTCCAAACCCGTATAACCTTCGTTCATCTTCAGAACACAAATTAAGATATTTTCGAGAGCTCTCTGACCCTCCCATAGACAGCAAGGATCCTAACACGATCAAGGCTCAGAAACGTAGCAAGGATATCGTTAAAATAATCCATGTGACATCAGCGGTTCAACTGTAATTTTTACGAAGCTACGAAAATACTTTTTGTGCACAAAGAAAACAAAAATATTGATTATTTTAAGACATCAAAACAGATTTTGAACAGTACAGTCAACAAAATTCAGTTCAGAGGCCATATTGCAGGAACATCCTAACTCTAGTATCTAATCTAGATCTGAAGTCAGAGTTAAGACAACAGAGCTATAAAATGCCAAATATCTTTTTGTCTCTGCAGGCAGCGATGGTTGGCGTCTGTATGATTACATCACACGGCACTTCATCGCGACAGTCAGCCCGGACTGCAAATACCTGCAGACCACGATTTCCTTCAGCATCGCCACAGAGAGCTTCACGTGCAGCGGGAAGACACTCATCTCTGCTGGTGCGTGTAGTCTTCAGATGAGCTTTATTAATGTTTTTTACGTTTGCCATTTTTAAATTATGTTCTAGTGGAGAGATGATGCTTATTAATATTTCTTGCAAACAGGTTACACTGAGGTGATGCCCTGGCAGGGTATTCCACTGGAAGAGGCCTTGCCGGTGTGTGAGAGAGGAGACGTATTTACAGTGGATGAGATCAAACTACTGGAGAAACAGACCAATCCACCAGACTACCTGACTGAGGCCGAGCTCATCACACTCATGGAGAAACACGGCATCGGTATGATCTGTTTTATTAGTGCTGACAACCTTAACAGATTCTTCAGAAAAGCAGTTCACAGAAGAGAGTATATTTAAACAGGTCATTTTATACATTTTATCCCTGATGTGAACTTACAATGTTAGTGTTTGTTCACAATGTTTGTTCACCATTGTTGTAACCTTTTGGATCCAGTTTGTCTAAAATACTGCAAAATTAATTACAAAAGCATGCGGAATTCACAGCACAATGATTTATGAAAAGTGTTTCATACTTCATTATTCATTATATGCTAGGACTGTTTTAACATTTCATATTTTATTTGGATTAATATTTGAAATGTTGATACAAGACTTAGTGCATCAATGAATACATATGCCATTTACAATTTCTGAAATAAGTCACTTATGCTCACCAAGGATGCATTTATTTAATCCAAAATACAGTAAAACTATTATATTGTGAAATATTATTACAGTTCAAAGTATATATTTTAAAATGTAATTTATTCCTGTGAAGCAAAGCTGTATTTTCAGCAGCCATTGCTGCATTCTGTGTCACATGAACCTTCAGAATTTGCTACTCAAGAAATATTTCTTATTATCAATGTTGAAAACAGTTGTGCTGCTAAATATTTTTAATCAAAATTCATTTTTTCAGGATTGAGGATGAGAACAGCTTTTATTTGATATATAAATATTTTATAATAAGCATTTACAGCCACTGTTTATCAATCTAATGCATCTTTGCCTAGTAAAAGTATTAATTTTTAATTAAAAGTATTTAAAAAAAAAATTACAATTTTAACGTTTAGTTACTGTTTCTGCCAAACTTGAATCGGTAGTTTGGTTTATAATTTACTCAGAGTAAAGTGAAGTATTTATTTATTTTTTTTTAGAAACATTTAATTGCAGACCTTTTATTTATTTTATTTTTTTTGGGAAAATTGTAAAAGTTATTATTATGTGGACTGCATTAACAAATGATTCTGTCACTAGGCACGGATGCCAGCATCCCTGTCCACATTAACAACGTCTGCCAGAGAAACTATGTGACGGTTGAAAGTGGCCGCAAACTCAAACCCACCAACCTGGGGATTGTTCTGGTTCACGGTTACTATAAGATTGGTAAGGAAACATATTTGAACCTCAGGTAATTAGCTGGTGTGTGCATGACTCATTTGTTAAACTTTTAATCTTTTTCCTTGTACATCTGTATGTGTGTGTTAGATGCAGATTTGGTGCTGCCCACAATCCGCAGTGCTGTGGAAAAACAGCTAAATCTGATATCTTTAGGAAAGGCAAACTTCCAGCAGGTCTTACAGCACACTCTGGACATCTTCAAGAGGAAGTTTCACTACTTTGTGGACTCCATTGCAGGTGATGTCCCACAGTGAATCTACGCAGAGAATTAGTTAATTGCTGTATTTCTGTACCATATTAAAAATAAATTTTAGAACGTTCTCCGAGAAACTCCATGTTTATATGATTGCTGCATAAAAGTCAGACTAAATTATGCCTGGTCAGACCCACCTCAGTCCAGAGTATCAAAGTATACAGTTGTAATTGCTGTGTAAATACATTGATCTCTTCTGAGCACCATTGAACATATCAGATGCGCTTCTGTGCCACCTTTGCAGTGTAAATTTGGCATTAAAGATGTTGTTTTAACACTACTAATCAATGTGTATTACTTTGTTTTTGCTAATTATTGACTCTTAAATCCTGCTCGGAATGTTTTAACAGGCATGGATGAGCTGATGGAAGTGTCTTTTTCCCCCATTGCTGCTACTGGGAAACCTCTCTCGCGCTGTGGCAAATGCCATCGCTTCATGAAGTACATCCAGGTCTGTAACGACTCATATTGACTTCTTACTCATACTGCCTTCTTGCTTTCTTTTTCTGGATATTTCTGGAATATTACTCTTTTTACTGTATTTTTTATCATATAAATGCAGCCTTGATGAATGTGTTTAGGACTCTGAAGAGTATAATGTTTAATAGTGGCCCAGGGGAAGTGGTAGTTAAGAGGTCAAAGCTCTTGGCTTGTAATAAGAAGGTCAAAGCCCTCTGTGATGTCTCAAAATCAGGAGTTAATGGTAGGGTGAGTGTCATGGATCAAAGCCCCAGACATGGTGTTGCAATCATTTGACTTGAGTGCTGTGCAGAACTGAACTTTGGACCATTTTGAGACAAGCGTGTTTGGTTAAATATCTAACATTCCTCCATCTAATCGTACTGTCATCAGTTCAAACTAAAGGTCAGTGTTGACAAAGAAAGCAGCAAAAAAGAAGAAGTCTGTACATGCTATGATCTGAATCAAGCAGTTCAGATCTGAGTTCAGTGTACTATGAAAACAGACTTTTGTTTTGGGGTTGGTAGTTAAAAAAAAAAAAATAAAATTTTTTGTAAGAAGGCTCTTTAAAAGCTGCATTTATTTGATTAAAAATGCAATAAAACAGTAAGATTGTGAAATATTATTACAATTTAAAATAACTTTTCTATTTAATTTTTTTTAATGTAATTTTAAAAAAAGCTGAATTTTCAGGATCATTACTCCAGTCTTCAGTGTCACATGATCCTTCAGAAATGTTCTAATATGCTGATTTGCTGCTCAAGAAACATTTAATATTATCAATGTTGAAAACACTTGTGCTGCTTAATATTTTTGTGGAAACCGTGATGCATTTTATTTTATTTCAGTATTTTTTTGATGAATAGAAAGTTTAAACGAACAGCATTTATATGAAACAGTAGCATAATAAATGTCACTTTTGATCAATTTAATGTATCCTTTCTGAATAAAAGTATTAATTTCTTTAAAGAAATCTTACTGACCCAAAACTTTTGAACAGTACTGTGTAGATAGTCCACATATACCCACAGTGCTTTGTACATCAAAAATACAGTTTTTAAACATCTGACTGATGTTGATTATTCGCAGTGAGTAATGCTTTGATGACTCAATTGATATGGATGGGATCCCAGAGCATCCACATATGCACACTAACTTTGATCCTAATTACCGTCCGAATGGTCATGTTGCTGTAAATCACGTGGTTCATTACTGATGCACTTTGGGCTTTTAGGCAGCCTCTCATCTCTCTAGCACCTGAAAATGACCTTCAACAAGGAAGCATTTTACCTAAATGTTGTCCTGTGCGCATCTGAATGTGGAATAACTCACAAATTATTCATCAGTGCCCCTCATCATTCAAATTAGACTCTAGGCTGTTGGTCTAATGTCCCTGTTAAATGGGCTTCAGTGTCCACTGCTTGCGGAAGGGAGATTAATACTGATTTTCTCAAGTGAAGTCCAGCCACAGTATAGAGGTCTTTACTGTTACTTCTTCACTTTGGATGGTAAAATATGTGGAAAATGAAGTTATAAACTTAAATATATGAGTAATTCAGTAAATGCTGGTGTTTTTCACCATCAATATTTTTTCAGTTATGAATTTTAACATGGAGAAGCATTATTTGCTAAAAAAGTCAGCTCAAATGCAACATCTAAAAAAAAGCTATTAAATAATAATAATAATAATAATAATAATAATAATAATAATTATTATTATTATTATTATTATTATTATTATTATTATAATTAAAATATATTTTCATAAATATTAAATATTATGTTCCAATAAATGCACATAAAACGTATTCTACAGCTGCAAAAAGTTGAGTCAGATGATACCCAGATTGCCTTTTACAGCTTTATCATGATGTAGTGTCAAATATAAAGTAACTGTCTTTTTAATCACCCCCAGGCCAAACCCAGTCGCCTACACTGCTCTCACTGTGACGAGACCTACAGTTTGCCTCAGAATGGAGCCATTAAGCTGTACAAGGAGCTCAGGTGTCCTCTGGATGAGTTTGAGCTGGTGCTGTGGACCTCGGGGTCTCGTGGCAAAAGTTACGCTGTGTGTCCATACTGCTTCAGCAACCCTCCCTTCAGAGACATGAAGAAAGGTAGGATAGACTGGAAAGCTTTTTGTTTTAAAGTGATTCTTCAATTAGGTTTCTTTCAAACTGTGTTTTATGTACATATCCAGTAATGAGAGATCTGATTATGCTCTTGATCAACCTTTGGATTTATTTATTTATTTATTTATTTATTTAAATGGTTGGATAAACCATCTTTCAAGTTTATGAAAATGAAAAGAAATGCTTTGTTTCCAAATAAAATCAAATGTAGAAATGTAGTTATTGAATATTATTAAATATAAAAAATATATTAAATAATTATTGAATTATTAATAAATATTAAATATGAATTATTTATTTTATATTTAATAATATAAAATGTATAGATTTTATATTATTATTAAATTACACACTTGTTTTTTTTTTACAAAATTCTGTTTCTGATTAATGCTATTAAAATGTATTTATTTATTTTAAATATTAAATATATTTTATATAATTAAAAATATTATATATTACATTATACACTATCATTTAAAAGTTTGGAGTCAGTAAAATTTGTTTTTAAAAGAATAAATAATGATGTTATAAATTGATCAAAAGTGATAGTAAAGACTCTTAGATTTTTATAAATGCTTAAAAACATGAAGTGTAAAAGTTCTCCTACTTGAAGAATAGCCCTTATTATGTCATTTCTCTGTGTTTCTGTCAGGGATAGGCTGTAATGAGTGCACCCACCCTTCCTGTCAGCACTCGCTCAACTCTCTTGGCATTAGCCAGTGCGTCGAATGTGAGACGGGCGTCCTGGTCTTCGACCCCACCTCGGGTCCAAAGTGGCGCATGGCTTGCAACAAATGCAACGTGGTGGTGCATTTCTTCGAGCACGCCCATAAAGTGCAGGTGTCCCAGGACAGCTGTGATTCCTGCGAAGCCTCCCTGGTCATAGTGGACTTCAACAAGACACGCTCGCCGTTGCCTGATGGTGAAACGCAGCACACTGGCTGTGTGTTTTGCGACGCTGTGTTCCAGGATCTGGTGGAGCTGAAACATGCGACCATGCGGCATCCCATGCACCGGGCTGGAGGAGCCCGTAGAGGGAGAGGGAAGGGAAGAGGGAGGAGGCCTGTGGGGAGAGGGAATCCTAAAAAGCCTAAAGATAAAATGGCAGCCCTGGCAGCATATTTTGTATAGAATGTTAATTTGTCTTGCAGCAGAAAATCAAAGCCAGCATAATAAGGCTTAAAGTGCAAGCTGAAAAGATGAAAATGGCAATAAACTTTTAGTTTAATAGAGTCTTTGCTGTATCTTGTCTCTTTTTTTTTTTGGGGAAGTTTATGCCTATATATTTAATGCACCATTTGAAAAAACAAAACAAAATGTGTTTAGTGTTTTTGAAAGAAGTCTCAGCAAGGCTGCATTTATTTGATTAGAAATACAGAAAAAACAGTAATATTGTGAAAGATTATTATAATTTGAAGAACTGTTTTCTATTTGAATAATTTACATTTTAAAATATATTCAAATATAAAAGTCGCACATCTGTATGAAACAATATACTAAATATATATATAAATACATTGGCAAAATAATTCATAAAGTAGTAACAAAAAAAAAATGAAAGTAAAACAAGCAGGCTATGGTATTAATGTTTTTTGGACATGGTACGACAACAAGAGCATGTTTCAGATTTTTAGTTGCACATTTTACCAAGTTGCTCTATATTTTAGATTTACATTTCTGTATTTGCTTAATTTATATATTTGCTGTATTTACTTATGATTGTATGCATTTTTAACATAAATGCATATAATCATAGGAAACAATATTAAGAGCAATGTTCGTTCAGAGTATAATCAACAACATTTTACAATGTTTAACTGATCACATTATGCAAACAATGTTAAGAAAATTAAAAAAGTTAAAAATATAAAAATAAAAAGTTTCAGAGTTTAATAAAGAAAAGAAAAGAAGCCACTTGTCTATCAGTATCATGTTTAAGAATAATATTTTTTGACGTTTTCCGTTTAAAGGATCTTTGCATATATATATATATATATATATATATATATATATATATTGGAAAAAATAATGAAAAATGTTTCCTTGTCACTATTACAAAAATCGCCGCCTCAATTATTTCCATATTAAGAAGTAGAACATTGGCTTATGAATATTAATTACCTTACGCGAATGACTGGGCGCTCATTGGTTAGCACGTTAAAAGGAATGTATTAATATTCATAAGTTCGGTCTGTCACCGCCCACACAGCCAAAACGATCTCACTACCAAACGGATCGTCTTCATCCCGTTCTGACAAATCTATTCCGCGGATCACATGTTCATACTTGTCGCGTGCATATCGCTGTGTTTGTACTTCCGGTCTGTCATAGCGACTTCCGCAGATGGATTGGCTTTTGTTGTGTAGTGCCTGAAAGGGCGTGCGTTCATGCACGAGCACTTCAAACTGCACTCATCAGGAAAAAAAAGGGAGTGTCGGCGCATAAAGCAACGCTAACCATCCGCGAAGGTATATACTGCACATTTACGCACGACTGTGTTCTCTTTTATGTTGTTAATTAAACTAATCAGTTGCTGCATGTAGTTGAAGGCCCGGCTGTGCTGCTTTCGAACGGCGACAGTGTGTGCAGTTTCTCGTAAGCTGTCATGCAGAAGTTACACCATGAATCCTTGTAGTCATGCATTAAACCAAAGTTTCCTTTATGCAATACACTGCGGTTAGAAAGAAGTTCAGTTTTGCTGGGTTTTGCGAAATTTGCGAAGACGTCTGTAGGTTTAGTGTACTATGTATACTAGATGCATTCTGTATTTGTAGTTTGCCATCTAAAAATCGGAAGAGTATATGACTTGTCACATTTTTACAGATAAAATGTGGTATCACAATAAATAGGCTTACTTTCGTTACATTTAAATAATCATAAAGCATAAACTTAAAAAAAAAAAAAACTCTCCTTGTCTCTTATAGTTCGGACAAACAGGTAGCCCCGCCCCAAGCGCACGCCATTGGTTGATGTTGACAGCGGGCCGCCTCCGAGTATTCTGATTGGCCAACACTCTCACATTCTGTTTTGCATGGATTATTTTACTAACCTAAACACAACGCCCAGAAAAGTTTACGTATCAATAATTTATTATGTCTAAATAAATATTATGTATTCTACTCTGTTCTATACTGTTACCTTAGCAACATATTTGCTTTAAAATGATAGAGGAAAATTACGTATACAGCACTGACAGGCTCTGGTGAAGATGGTTGTGTTTATTATTTTATTTGTTCATTAATTTTTTTGTGTAGATTCATACCTGAATTTTTTATCCAAGGTTGCTTTGGACAAAAGGTTGCAAATCCACACTCAGAATGAGTTGCGTGGGGCAAGGCGACGCTGGGAAGTTCCTCGAGAGGTTTCTAGAGGAGTTTCCAAACCCGCTTGGCACAGAGGACCCTCTTCCCATCAGTCCACTTAGCCGCAAAGTCACTATGCAGGAGGTGAAGGGAGAGAGTCTGGATCTGGGTCTGCGACTGCTCTCAGCCAGGTGTGTTGTGTGCATATCATGTAGGTCAGGGGTTTTCAATGTTTCAGGTGCCACAGACCCCCATATATGATCATCCTCGAGTAAGGGACCCTCATTCTTTAATTTAAAAGACAGCTATGTGCTTTAATATATAAAGACGTAATTTATATTGAGAAATTTATATTATAAATGTGTATAAAATAATATTTGGAAAGAAATTCTATTCACTACTGTACTGTTATGTATTATTTATTAAAATACTATTAAATTTATTATTATTATCATCATTATATTATATTGTTATTATTATATATTAATATATTATTATTTTAACCATTTTTATTTTAATTATTTAAAAAATAATATTTTATGTATTTAGTTAGATCTTTTTTTTATTATTTATTTATTGTTTTTCCTATTTTTTTTTTTTTTTAATCACTGTTTTTTTTGTTTTTTTTCTAATCTTTTCAACAGACCCTCTAACACTCTGTTCCAGGCCTCTGGGGGTTCTTTTATTTTATTTTTTTCTTAAATTATTTTATTTATTTTAATTATTATTTAATTATTTTAATAATTTATTGATTTATTTACTTAGGTCTTATGTTTTATTGTTTATTTATTTTAATATATAATATGTTTTTCTCTAAAGTTTTCCATGGATACCCCACCGCTCCCTTGTAAGTCCCTGGAGGTTCCCACATTTTTATTTATTTCTTTATTTATTGTAATCATATTTTTTAAAATATTTTTTATTATTTTAATCAAGTAAATTATTGAGTTAGTTAGGTCTTTTGTTTTATTATTTATTCAATTTATTCTATTTTTCTCTAAGTTTTTTCATGGACCCTGGGGGTTCCCTGGTTGCCAGTTTGAAAACCCCTGATCAATGTTTTCGTGAAAGAGAGGATAATTTGTTTATGTTTCCTGTTGGATGACATATTCTTCTTTCTCAGCTATAGATACAGCTTTATAGTTGTGTTTTCATGCCCATTTACTTGTACATTTTTAAAAAAGGCCCACAAGTGGGCCTGAAATGTTGTGACACACCTGTCCTCTTCAACCATAGGAGGAGCGTTCTCTCATTCCTGTCATTCCTGTCTCCCTCTCCCATTTGCTTTCTCTCCCTCTTTGTCTGGCATGATCTGTTTTCCTGACAGTATTTGCACCAGGTCAGCACGTTTCACTATGCATGAGCTGATTAAGAGATTTGGTGCTTTTTTCCCAGCGCACTATCAGTGGCAATTCAAGCGTTAAGTGAAAGCGATGGTGCAGAAGTTTAAATTTACAATGGAGTTTTTGTTTTATCTCTTTCTGTATCCTTTTCTCTCTCTCCCCTGACGCATTTCTCAGGGCAGACTTCCTGTCTGTGGAATCACTATTGTTATAACCACTTCCTGACATTTAGACTTCATTTCCTCTTAGTTGGAAGCTGTGCTGCATTCAGATGTCTGCACAGTGCAGATTTGTCAGGTTTAACCCTTTTCGTGTCTTGATATAGGTCAGATGTGCTTGACGTTACCGCAGCTCTTGTCAAGTAGGACAAAAGGGAGTCATTTCCGACATCTTGCTGTTATGTCATTAGATAAGATCTCACGCAGCCAAATGCTTCTTTTAAATAGATGTGTTGTTATGAGTGGGTGGTCGGGCCATTTGCCACTTGTTGCTCCAGCAGACAAAGTGCTAAATCTAATCTAAAAACAGAGCAAAGCACTAGTGCAAGATGTGATTTTACTCCACGCTGTGTGAGAATCCACGAGTGGGATTTAAAGAAAAATCATATCGGAGTAAATTTAATTTAATTTCTAGTCAACACATTTTGTACACACTCTATGTAGACTACCATTCAAAAGTTTTTGGTCTGTAAGATATTTTTTTTTTTTTTAAAAGAAATCAATACTTTTATTTAGCAAGGATGCATTAAATTGATCAAAAGTGACAGTAAATCATTTATAATATTACAAAAGAATTCTATTTGAAATAAGACATGTTTCTTGAGCAGCAAATCAGCATATTAGAATGATTTCTGAATGATCTTGTGACATTGAAGACTGGAGTACTGATTCTGAAATTTCAGCTTTGCATCACAGGAATAAATTAAATTTAAAATGCATTCAAATAGAAAACAGTTATTTTAAATTGTAATAATATTTCACCACATTATTACTGTTGTACTGTATTTTTGATCAAATAAATACAGCCTTGGTGAGCATAAGAATTTTCTTTCAAAAACATTAAAAAATCTTACGACCCCAAATTTTGGACGATAGTGTAAGTTCACTTGAGCGTGTGTGTTGTCACAATGTTGATATATGTGAGATGTTTATTTATTTTAGAAATGCCCCATCCTGGCTGTGTGCAGAGATGTGCAATGCTGCTGTCACTGAATTGCTTAAAGATGACCTTTCACCTCACTACTGCCCCAAAGATCCTGAACAGCAACCAGAGGATGAACAGGAAGTTGTTTGTGAGTGATTCACTTGATTTGGTTCTTGTTCTTTTCTGTTTGTGAAATTTAGGGTTATTGTCACATTTAAATTGGTCTCTTTTTAATGCAAGTTAATAAGTTGGAAAAATAATAGAGTCAGATTATAAAGAGAACAGCAATACAATACCAAGAAAGTGAGAAATATATCTTATATTTGTGCTGTCAAATGATTAATCGTGATTAATCACATCCAAAATAAGTTTTTGTTTACATAATGTGTATAATGTGTATATTTCTTATGTATATATAAATGCAAACACATGCATGCATTTATTTAAGAAAAATATGTTATGTTTATATGTTCAATATATTTATATATAATATAAAATATAAGAATATAAATAAATACATGTAAATATTTTCAAAATATTTACTGTATGTGTGTGTATTATTTATATATATATAATAAATATACACAGCACACATACATATATTATGTAAACAAAAACTTTTATTTTGGATGCGATTAATTGCAATTAATCGTTTGACAGCACTAATATATATATATATATATATATATAAAAAAAACCTTAATGCCTGAAAACTGAATTGAAAATTCTGCAGAGGCCTTGCAGTATTTTTCCTTTTTTTTCTCTTGTGGTCTTGACATAAAGGTATTGTTAGAAAATAATTTTAAAAATCCCCCAAAAATTACTTTACTATATCTAAATATGTGACTAATAGGCTTACAATACTCATCAGTTAATGAATAAATATAAAGAATTTACAATGACAATTTAATGCTCTGAGTTGCATCGCTGCCCTCTAGTGTTCAAAAATAAAGTAGTACATGAAGATTTTACAGATTTTACATTATGTTTGGCAACTTCTCTCTCCTGGGAAAACGTACCAGTTCATGCTTGTTTTATTGATTTTTTACGTGATTTCAGTCTAAATGTGTGGTTTCTATAAACCTCTGTTTAAACACTGTAGCATCATGATGAGTGTGTGTGTGTGTGTCTGTGTGACTCTGCAGTGTTGCAGTCTGAGCCATTGCAGCGCCTCTTTATTAATAAATTGAGAGAGGTGTGTTTGGCCTGGCAGAAACAGCTGCCCAGTCCCGGGTCGTCCTCATCACAAACACACAGCTGCTCCGTTCACGCCATTCGAAACACTCGCAGGAAGATGGAGGACCGTCACATTATCCTGAAAGAGTTTAACCAGCTTCTGGGACTGCAGGTAAGGCCGCCACAGCTCAAGCCTTGCATTGTTGTAGGGATGCATGGGTAGATATTTAACCAACCCCATTCCCAAATATGCATATTTCCCTATTACATAATATACAGAATATTGTATGTTCAATTCAATGGTCAGTTTTTATTTGATGATGTCTTTATTGACTTTTCAGAATAATTGGTTTTGTGGAATGAATGTGATTTCTGTTTGTTTTCTACAGGATGGTGTAGATCGAGAGTATTACGCTGTGTTTGATGGACATGGAGGGGTGGACGCTGCCACATATGCTGCTACTCACCTGCATATCATACTGAGCCAACAGGAGGCGCTAAAAAGCGATGCTGCCACAGCCTTCAAAAGCACCTTCACACAAACAGATGACATGTTCAAAATCAAAGCTAAGAGAGAGGTATTTTTATTTAAATTTAAAAAAAAATTTCATTACAAACTATACCATCAGCATATCAGTTTGAATCCTGAATTAATTTTTAGAAGGCGTTAACATGCTCAATAGCACAGATTTGCTTAAATATCTTAAATATATCTTAGATGTTTCCTCTCTTTTTATATCATAATGTTTCATATTTTTAAGACTTTGTATTTTTAAATCCTATAACTTTTGATTTCTTGTTTCAAATAATTTACAAAGAAATAGCAGATTTTCAGTGTGATCTCAGATTTGAAATAAATGAAACGGCGAGACCACTTTTAAATATGCGCTAGCAAAAATAAGCATCAAGTACAGCAAGCTGACATTTATAATGGCTTTCTTCAAAGTGTACACTTGTTTTCCTTTAAACAGGTTTTTTTTTTTTTGTTTTATCATTGCATCTGCTTCTGAAACACCGTGCACAATCAGTTTCAGGAGTTATATTATATTTCCCCTTATTTGTCAAGCTGGTGCATTTTATGGAGATTCACGATGGAAAGAAATCTTTTCACATCTCTCCCACTTCTTAAGATGCAACCGTTATGTGGATTGAATGTTCCTACGCTGTAATAAATACAGATAAATATAGTCCATGTTTCCCCCTGTGGTTGAATACATGGTAAGAAAACAGTGCAGTTTTGCTGCACGTCTCGGTCTGCCTCCACAGGTACGGATATGAGTAAGCAATTTCTGTTTCACTGGCACGGTCAGTGCACGTAAGCAAGAATTCATTTTACTGACAATAATTGACATGCACCTGACTGTTTGTATGGACCAGTTGATACCACTCAATAAAACAAGTAATAATTTTTTTTTTTTAAATTTTTTTTTACTTATGAAAAGACTTAAATTATACCGAATTCAGTTAGTTGAAGTGTCGTTATATGGTAAAATTAAATAGAGCAGAAAAGTATTTTAAATATAAATGGCTAAATTAATTTTTTTGGCACCGTTAAAGATTTTATTTATTTATTTTTTTTGCATTGTGAAATTATTGATATGACAGTTACATTTACATTTATTCATTTAGCAGACGCGTTTATCCAAAGCGACTTACAAATGAGGACAATGGAAGCAATCAAAATCAATATAAGAGCAATGATATGCAAGTGTTATAACCATAGATTTATATACGTAGATGCCTCATTAGCGACTGTTTCTATGGGCCGCTATAATTAAGCCGTCCTCCATATTGTAGCAGTCTTGACTTGACGTCATTCACCATAGTAATCACTGAATATTTGAAAGATGCCACAATCCTGCACAGCCGATGGTCTTCGAACCCAACGGC
Organism: Spinibarbus caldwelli; assembly: GCA_039654775.1. NCBI lineage: Eukaryota > Metazoa > Chordata > Actinopteri > Cypriniformes > Cyprinidae > Spinibarbus > Spinibarbus caldwelli. Next base: position 8,168,650 of record CM077222.1, on the reverse strand, counting down.
TCTGTGCGAACCTACAGTATGGTGAGTGACGTCAAGTAGACCGTTCCAAGATGGCGGACGCGTCTACGTGCTTGAAGCGGTCGAATGGGGCGTCTATACATGTCTATGGTTATAACAAGTCTCAGTTAGCTTAATGCAGTACACGTAGCAAGGTTTTTTTTTTAAATTATATAATAAATATAAAGAAAACCGATAGAATAGAAAAAGAATAGAGCAAGCTAGTGTTTTTTTGCTTTTGTTAATTGTATAATAAATAAAAAGAAAACAAATAGATAGAATACAAAAAGATTAGAAAAGCTAGTGTTTTTTTTAAAAAAGAAAACAAGCTAAGGTAAGCATCGCTTGTCAAAATAATTTGGTAAAATTTGAATTATTTATTATTTTACTATTTATGTACTAAATTATTTGACTATGTATTTGAAATTATTATTTAATGAATTAAGTTTAACTTAAACTTTAACAGAAATATATTATTTAATTATATTTAAATTAAGATATATTATGTAATTTACTTAGTGCAGTTAATTGAAAATAATAGTATAAAAGTTATTAAATATTTAAATATAAATTGGTAAATAAGTATTTTTTTGTGAAAATATTTACATGGCAATTAAGCACTCATTGCAAAAATAGATTAATAAAATTAGAATTTATTATTATTTATTTTTATAACATAAAAACGTTTTTAATTATAAAATACTTTGTTAAATTCATTATTTAATTTAGTGTAGTTAATTTTGACCATAATAGCACAATAAAAATTCAATTGTGATTTATTTGCTAAACTATGTGACAGATCATAATTATATTTAAATTAGAGCTGTCAAACAATTTATCGCGATTAATCGCGTCCGAAATAAAAAATTTTGTTTAAATAATATATGTGTGTACTATGTATATTTATTATGTATATATAAATACACACACATGCATGTATATATTTAAGAAAAATATGTAACGTTTATATATTAAATATTTTTATATATGATATAATTTATATGAATATAAATACATGTAAATACATGTAAATATTTTCAAAATATATGCTGTATGTGTGTGTCTTTATTTATACATAATAAATATACACAGTACACACACATATATTATGTAAACAAAAACTTTTATTTTGGATGCGATTAATCGTTTGACAGCACTAATTTAAATTAATCAACTGACAACCTTAGTTTTTGTAAATGATGGTAGTATTTGCTTTCACTGACTTTAGTTCATGCTGATTTAAAAATACATTTTCTCACAGTACTGTTTTAATATAAAGTAGTATAACAATTACTGTATTACAGTAATGAGAATAATAATTATTAAACAAATAATGTGACACACTCGTAGTGACCACAGGATGGCAAACTAAACATTCATTTGTTTTGGTCTTGTTTAGCGTCTGCGCAGCGGCAGCACTGGTGTGGCGGTCTTACTGACCTCTGATTGCCTGACCGTCTCCTGGCTGGGCGACTCTCAAGCTGTCCTGGTTCGACAGGGAGAACCAGTGACCCTAATGGACCCACACAAACCTGAGCGAGAGGTATGACACACTACAAACCACTGCTGACCAATAGAAACAGAACCACAAGAGCGTATCAGATGCTCGTCTGTTCTCTGTGAGCAGCTGAAGTGAGAGACAGAGGAAGTGACTGCTGACCACATGCTGAATCAATATTAGCAGTGTTTGCTGCATACTTACTACAGCCACTGAATGCCAAAAGCATCAGAACGGTTCTTAGAGAGGCACCGACTGACCTAAGATCAGCGTTTCTGCACATGATTTGCGAAATAAATACTTAAGTGATAGAGTAATAATGATGCAATGCATGCAAACAATCTGAACGTCTGAAGAGGCGTATCATTATTCTTTGAATTTAGCTAAATATAGGGGTTTGCTGTTGTGAAAGCTCCAGACTGGATCTTGAATGTTTGTGCTTGTGTTTCTGTGCAGGATGAGAAGAAAAGAATCGAGGATCTGGGTGGATGCATCGCTTTCATGGGTTGTTGGCGGGTAAATGGGACCTACGCTGTTTCCAGAGCAATAGGTGAATGTCTTGCAGCCAAATCAAAAAACAACATTCTTGAGTATTTACAAGTGTGTGTGGGTGATAAACTGAATATTCAGAAGATATTTGAATATTCAGCAGTGTCAATATTTTACTTAATTTAATGTGCTTTTTATTTGTTCATTAATAAGATTAATATTAATAATAGCATCTCTGATATAAACTTCAGTAGCAAAGATTTAGTCAGTTTGATTTATGTTCATGACTCAGTTCAGAAACTCAGATTCAACAATTCATTTGCATCATTTCTCAAAAATGTTCACTGAAGCTTACTTGCTTGTGTTAATAAAATATATGTAGGTATATTGCTGATTATTATGATACTAAATTGGTGGAAATAACAAATTTATTTGTTCATGTAGTGAGAAATATGTCCTGATTTATTTTTAATTAGATACATATATTTCTACATATATTTAACAGTTTGAATCTATTTAATAAAAAATAAAAAAACTTAAGTCATTCAGGAAAAATCCATTAATCAGGATATATAGTGAAAATCATTGAGATATATTTGATATTGTATTGTAAAATGTATAGATTTAGTGCTTAAGAAGCATAATAATAATAATTATAATAATAATAATGTTGAAAACAGTTGTGCTGCTTAATATTTCTTGTGGAAACCATAACTTATTTTTTTCAGGATGTTTTATGTATAGAAAGGTGAAATAAAACAGCATTTATACGAAAAAGATTTTTTTTAAACAGTATAAATGTCTTTACTCTCAATTTTGATCAATTTAATTCATCATTGCTGAATAAAAGTATTAATTTATTAATTATTAATTACATTATTAAATGAAAAGTATGAATTTAATGGGTAATACAGTTTTTTTCTCTCTCTCTCTCTATATATATAAATAGATAAATAATTATAAATAAATAATAAAGATAGATAGATAGATAGACTAAATTTATCTTTTTTTTTTGAGTGCAAATTAGTAAAATACATTTTATATCATTTCTTTTTCTAACCCTCAATAGGTGATTTTGATCAGAAGCCATACATCTCTAATGAAGCTGATTGCTACTCAATCCAGCTGAACGGGCATGAAGATTACATTCTGCTTGCTTGTGACGGCTTCTTTGACGTGGTTCGGCCTGGGGACGTCCCAGGGCTGGTCCTGGAGGCTCTGAGGGAGACCGGAGGTTCGGGGGACGATGCGGCCCAGGCTCTGGTGGCCCATGCTAAAGCTGCTGGATCCAGTGACAACATCACAGTTCTCTTGGTGTTCCTCAAGGATCCGCAGCAGCTTCTGACCTACGAGACGAGTTCCAGAACAGAGCCTGGAGGAGCTACGGCTGCAGCCACAGGGATCTGAAAGGGGTTAACAGGAAGAAATTGTCCATGATAGAAGCAAATCAGAGGACCAATAGCAACTGATGGTCTTTTCACCATCTGGAATGATATTTTTAAAGAGTTGTTGCATTTGAAAAGAATATGCGATTGTTGAGGTCATCCGAAACGAGTCCAGTCATGCATTCAGAAGAAAGCATTGAACGCAGGTGAAAGGCGTTTCCTTGTTTTTTTTTTTTTTTGGTTTTTTTTTCCAAGAACGTCTGATCCCTGGTCATTTATTAACTCTCTTTGTTGCTACGTTTGAACTTGCCTTCATTTTTAAACATGTTTCCATCTTTTAACTATTTGCCTTGTTTTTACCAGCTTATATTTACATTTACTAGTGCTTAAAGGGATAGTTCACCTAAAAATAACAATTCTGTCATCAATTAGTCACCCTCATGTCATTCCAAACCTGTATTACTTTCTTTTTGTTTTTTCCTTCTGTGGAACTTATAAGAAGATATTTTGGTGGTAGAAGAATGCACAATGTTTCCCATTGATGTCCATTGTATGGACAAAAAAATGCAATGGAAGTCAATGGGAACCAAATCTGTTTAGTTAACAACAAACTTCAAAATATCTTCTGTTGTGTTCAACAGAAAACAAGAAATGCATACAGGTTTGAAACAACATGAGGGTGAGAAATTAATGACAGAATGTAAATTTTTGGACGGACTATCTCTTTAATATCTCATAAAAAATATAATACCTTAGAGACGCGCGTAAAACAAATGCGATTATTTTTTCAGAGTGTATTTTGTTGGTTGCGCTCCTTATTTGATACGACTGTTACAATGGAGAGAAAACCGATGTGAATAGTCTTAACACATACAGTATTGCATCGCATTTCGGACCACACCGGCATCGATACTGAAATAACCGACCATAAGGGCTTCAGCTCTGTCAGCAGATGTACTAATCCAGTGTTGTAGGTGGTTAGTATTTTTAAGACTGTTATTTATTTGACAAAAAAAAGTATTTATGGCTGTACTGTACTGTGTAAACACGCTCTTTCATGTGCCAAAACTGTATTTACGAGTCTGACTTTGCCAAGATCGTCTCTCTGTTGCTGCAGCTTTTCACAAAGTAGTTTTTCGAAATATACAGTAAACCTTTATTTATGCATATTTCATATTCGTTTTGTTACAGTGCCTTTTTCTCCCAAATATCAGTGTTAATACTGGCGTGTGCGTGTTGGTGTTATATTATCATAGCCAGACTTTGCAAACCACACGTCCTGCATGCTGCAAGTCATCTCACGTTACAGTCGCTCGATATTTTGAAAGCCTCGTGACGGGTAGCTGATATAGTAGCACAGTCACTATAATGTGGTAAGGCCAAGAATATCGCCAACCTAATGGATACTGAACGAGGAAGGTGAAGACAGAGCGATGAGATGTTGATTTGGTGTTTTTATATGGAGAAAATGTCTCATTTGGTTCAGTCTAATGCATTCTATATTTGAATAAAAGAGTGCAAATGTCCAGATTTGTATCTTATGTATATAATTGAGTATATTTAAAGTTTTCCACAAAATACAGTGGCATCTTAAAGTCTGAGGCTATTGAAAATCTGGGATTTAAATTCATTTGGAGTTGGAAAGATTTTTTAATGTTTTTAAAACAAGTCTTTTATGCTCACCACAGCTGCATTTATTTGATTAAAATGCAGTAAAAACTGTTATATTGTGAACTGACAATTTCAATATCTGTCTTCTATTTTAATGTATTTTAAAAATGTAATTTATTCCTGTGATCAAAGCTGAATTTTTAGCATCATTACGCCAGTCTTAAGTGTCAATTTTTCGAAATTGAGATTTATGCATGATCTGAAAGCTGAATAAATAAGTTTTGAATGCCACTGATGTATGATTTGTTAGGATAGGACAATATTTGGCCGAGATACAACTATTTGAAAATCTGGAATCTGAGGGTGCAAAAAAATCGCCTTTAAAGTTGTCCAAATGAAGTTCTTAGCTATACATATTACTGATCAAAATTAAGTTTTGATATATTTACAGTAGGAAATCTACTAAATATCTTCATGGAACATGATCTTTACTTAATATCCTAATGATTTTTGGCATAAAAGAAAAATCGATCATTTTTACCCATACAGTGTATTTTTGACTATTGCTACAATTATACCTGTGCGACTTAAGACTAGTTTTGTGGTCCAGGGTCACATATAATAAATATGGTGTTATTTCCTCTAGATGACAAATATTGCATATTGTTCATCCATTTTAGATATGGGATATTCATTCTGCATTACGTAATTTTTGTAATTCCCAATGACTCTAAAAGCCAAAAATCTATGGACATCATCAGCGATGATCTCATATAATTCATTAGAAAATGGGATGCACCAGTGATGGGAATTTTGTGACATCACAGTTGTTAATTATAGTCTTTCCCCATTTTAAAAGCGCAATGCCTTATTTTTTCTCATAATGTGAATGCTGTTATCATTTACTCACCTTCGTGTTACTCGAAACCAGTTTGACTTTCTTCTGTGAAACACAAAAGAAGATCATTCGAAAAATGTTTTTTGGACCCCACTGACTTTTATTGTATGGACAAAAAACAGTTAAAAACATTCTTCAAAATATCTATCAGTAATTGATGACAGAATTTTCATTTTTGGGTGAACTATTCCTTTATGTTCACATTAGTGCCAAATGACAGAATGTGTTTTGCTCTTGACTGTGTCTTCTAATGCATTTATTGTACTTAGTATTAAAAGTTGGATTTCCAAAGGGTTCGAGTACTGAACTACTACTGTGTTTTTGTCCTGTAGAAAGGAAAGATCATGAACGTATGCATCACTAGATTTTATGCTGGTGTGCATTTTTATACACTTTTTGCCTGCAGTATTTTTTTTCACAGGACATTTTGTAATTGTTGCTGTTTGTACTAAAAAGTGAACATAAATCATGGGAACACATGGGTGTAACAGCTCTCAACAGTGCATGATAAAGTGCCTTATCTTTATGTACCTTTCAGAATCATCTTTGTACAGGCAACTTAACTGATAAACCGAAGTGAGCTGACTCTTTTCAGACCTAATTTTGCATATCATTTACCTCTACTGCTGATCTTGTGTGCAAGTAAGGCTTTATATTGGATCAAATAATACAAATTCCACACTGAGTGTACAATATTACAGTGAATCTTCTACCTAAATGTTCTAAATGTACCTAAATGTGTAATGTTTATGTCAACGTCTGACAAACATAAAAGCTGAATGTGATTGCTGTGGTATTTTCCTGCAATTTTAGAAAGTGTTTTTTTTTTTTATGCAACTTTTTGTGGATTTATAACCAGTGACACGAGCATTTGGCTTTAATCTGATATAATGTGAATAAAGTACTTTCACATCAGTTTGGTGTCTGGATTTGTTACTGCACTAGTTGCCACAGCTGACAGTGTTAATTTAGCTTTCTCTAGTGTGGTAAACCACACAACTGTGTACTTTAGTTTACCACGGTCTCCTTTCACTCTTACACTCCCATGAGAAGACTTGTCCGACTGATTTCCGTCGTGTTTCACACGTGAAGCAAATATGCTGCACAAAGTAAAAAATTGTACACACATGAGTGTACAGTTACAACAAAATGGCTGCAGAGCAAAACTGAAGTCTTACAGGCCAAGAATATACAAATTTATTTGCTTATAATGACCCATTTCTATAGTTTCAGAACAATACCTATTTCATGAAATTATCCATAGATTCAAATCATGTAAGTAGATACTTAAAGTTTTATATCTTGATATTAAGAGTCATACAATCTCAGAAAAAAGGTTCAAAGGTGTCACTGAGGCGGTACGCTAGGTTACAAAAGCTAATAGGTAGGCCTACATCTTTGTACTTTATTTAACCTTAAATGGTATATGATAGTACCTTAAGGCAAAGGGTCATATTAGTACTTAATAGTACCAAAATTGTACATATTAAGAAAAAAGTGGAAAGACCCAGTGTTTGTTTTGTATCTTTTATATGAGTGTAGCCATACTTGAATCTTTTATTATGTAATTAAGCTTCTTCATCAGTTTTGATAACTCAAACTGCCCTTCAAATGAATGGCGAAGTACTAAAGGAGTTGACATGTTTGTTGAATACATGAAAAACATGCATTCAGTATCCTGATGATGATGATGATGATGATGATAAACAAATCAGCCTGGTTTCAGAGGTTTTTTTCCTTTCCAGCAAGTTCATCAGGGAAACCATCACAAATAAAACAGCAAATATTTCTAGGTTTCCTAACATTAATATTGAAGTTTTAAGATGTTGTATATAAAAACAAACAAAAGAACCTGCTGATTCAGATGACACCAGTTCTGCTACACTATAAAAATGATTTTTGAAGCTGTAAATAAATAAAGTAAATAAAAAGATTAATGGACTTTTTTTTTTTTTACAAGAAAGTACTATTTATACTTTACAATCTCACGTTTAATTCAATGTTACTTGCCGTTACTTTGTAATTATTTGTGAAATTTACTAGCATTTTCTGAGTGAAAATTGTTTGTAAATCTTACACCATTTTTTTTTCAGTGTACATTAAACATTTCACACAAGATCACAAATTAAAAGATAAACCAGACGTGATTTTTGTCTTGTAAATGTTTTGTTTGTAAAGTTACACAGAATAATTGTCTGTCACCCGTGTAGCTCATTTATAAGTGTTTAAACTGTTACAAACAGTCTCCCAAACATGATACATCTGTTTATAATTTCCTAATAAGCAGATTCACAATATTATCTGCCACCATTGTAAAACAGAGGGGACCTACCCATCAAAAATCCCGATTTATCGTCTGACTTCGTAAACTGAAGCATCTTTAAACCTCTGGAGAAATGAAGTGTAACTTCTATCTCTATGGTAACCACTCTCCGCTCCCTGCCCACGTGACCTGCTCCGTTACTTCCTGCGGCAGCGCTCGCTCCCTCTCTCTCTCTCTCTCTCTCTCTCTCTCTCTCTCTCTCTCTCTCTCTCTCTCTCTCTTGCAGTCAGTCAGTCTCACCACAGAACACGCTGGGCGCAGATTACTATCACTATATATATATGCCAGTCAACAGCACTTCAGCCGCTCCTTTCCTTTCACTCCGAAGCGAAGACTTCGCTTTAGTTTAACCACGTCGCTTATCCTGCCTCCTGCGGTGTTTTCTTCAGCTTTTCCCGAGCTTACTGCTTTGGGTAAGAAAAGCGCGTTTGTTGTGCGTGTAAAGGCAGCTCAGTTTCTCAGCAATGGCGACAGCTGCGGTATCTGCCCCTGCTGGCGGCGGCCCGAACCCCGGATCCGGTGCCGAGATGGTCCGCGGTCAGGCTTTCGACGTCGGGCCGCGCTACAGCAACCTCTCGTACATCGGTGAAGGCGCATACGGCATGGTTTGGTAAGATGCTTTTGCACTTCTAAACACGTTATGCTTTGTTACCGTTGTTTTTCCGACAATTGTAATGATGTTTCCTTTTGTCGCTTGCTTGGATTTGTTCATTCAATGACAGCGCAGTGCACCAGACCCCCACTTCTCTCGTTATCGTGCTGCTTCTGCTTGAAACCAGTTGCATGCACTTTTCTTTTTTTATGCTGTACTTTTAAGCTTAGTTTTAGATGTGCATTAACAGATAGAGACAAGTTCACACAGAGTCTGACATATGTCAAAGCACTTCTAATGAGCTGGTGATTCATTATTTAATCATTTTGCGTTGCAGATTTAGTTTGGGCTATTTATTTTTTTTTCTCTCAAGAATATTTTGTTGCATTTTATGTTGTTTTAACTCGATGGCATTGCAATTTCAGATTATATAAATAGATTTTGTAAGTTGTATTTATTATATAACAATGCTACTACTATAGTGATTTTCAGATAATATGTTAAACTGATTTAATACAGATTTACAGAAATGTTTTTTATGCACTGGTGCATGATCTGTGGAGCAGTTCCAGTCTGTGAATCCAAAGATATCGGACAGTTTTAGCTAAGACCAGACATCAGGCATGGATCAAAACTTAATAGAGGTGTAGATGTGAAATTTGCGCAGTGCTTTTCCAGGAATTTCAAGGTGGCAGGGCTCTCCAGGGCGGCGTGGGCGCGGGCTCCCCAAGGTTGTGCAAAACTAGTAGGAACAAGAGGCACTTGGATGTGCCTCGCTGTTGGATCTGCCCACGAAAAACAGTTGAAATTGATAGTGCTCGAGTTGGACCTACAGCCCTAACTTTAAACGTTGGTTAGATATACTAAAGTGGATGAGCATCATTTTCCAAATATAAATGTTCCACCAGCTTCCCAAGACTTGGCGAATGTTCTGTAATTTGTAAATCAAATCTGTATACAGATAGATTTATACACTGGTTTTGAAATTGTATAACAAAGGAGAATTGTTGTGGTGAAGTTTCAAGCTAGCTTGGTTACAAATGAGAGACTGCTGGCTCAGATTTGCAGTCTGATGGCCCATCTGTTCTGGAGAGAGGAGTTCGTTGGCTAAACGAATGAGCTCATTGCTGGCAGGCCTAGTTTCGCTCCTCTCGCACGGATGAATGAATGGTTCACACCCACTCCAACAGCTACAGAGTAGAACAAGCCACCCTGGGTTGACTGTCATATGGACGTGTAGGCTTGTAACATGTTGTGCTGAACAGGCTGTAACAGTACTGAAGCCTTTGTGCAGCCGTGCTTTTGACTGACAACAGCCTTTGCAAAAGAGTTGGAGTAAAGAATAAACTTGATTAATAATTATCAACAGAAGAATAACAATAGGCTGTTATGAGACAAGCATGACAGTAGATATACACACACACACATATACATATTGCACTACCATTTTTAAATAAAATACACTAAAAAGTGAGTTTAAAAGAATAATTTTCTATTTGAATATATTTTAAAATCAAATTTATTCCTGCGATGCAAAGCTGAATTTTCAGCATCATTACTCCTGTCTTCAGTGTCACATGATTTCCTTCAGAAATAATTTTAATATGCCGATTTGCTGCTCAAGAATCATTATCAAAATCAATGTTGAAAACAGCTGTGCTGCTTAATATGTTTGTGTATACTGTGATACATTTTCTTCAGGATTCTTTGATGAATAGAACATTCAGAAGAATCAATTTAATGCATCTTTGCTGAATAAAAGTATTAATTTCTCTCAAATTAATTTATACATTTTATGATTGTTTGAAAACGTTTTATTGACACATAATTTAGAATCAAAGATATTAAAACAAAATACTTCACATGATATATATGTATTTCTCTTAGCACTCTGTCATTTGTGTCCATAATATTACATAATATTTACATGACAATGTTTCAGTATTTGATAACTATTTGCTTATGTGCAAAAATAAAATATAGCAGCAAGTCATTAGATTTAGAAAGAAGTTACATTTGGGTGTTAAAAAGCAATTCTTGGCATCAAATTCATTTTTATTGTTCATAGTTTTCATACTGGTGCGGCATTAAATCACACGATCTGTCATTTGAGATGTTTAATGTGCACAAACTAGTTTTGCTGACATCTATTTTGAAGTATCCTTACGAAGATCTGCTGATGTCATCAGCTGCTCAAGTATCCTCTAAAATATGCTTTGAATCCCACTGAGAGTGAATTTTATCTAATAGCTCCTTTAATTCAGTTTCTCAATAGCAGTGATCCCATTGTTGGAGTATTATAGTGTAGAAAGATCCTAGAGGTGCTTCTGATATAAATGCAGCACTGCCGATTGGGAGTTCTGGATGTCCTAATGTAGGGGTGGGAATCGCAGGGTACCTCACAATACGATATAATCACGATACATGGCTCACGATAATGATAATATCACGATTCTGCGATAATATATTTCTAGAAAATCCTATAATCATACATCACGATATCTGTCTAAACAAAATGCCTGTGAAAAGGTTAAATGCAAGTTTTCTTTCTTTCTTCAAGTCCAAACTGTTAGAAAACAGCAAAAAAAAAAAAAAAAAAAAGGTCTGTAAATCAATTTTAACAAGTTGAGTAGGCTAAATGAAACATTTTTATTCTTGGACTTATTAAAAGCTTACACTTTTCTTTTTCTCTGTGTAAACAAACACATTTAACTGCTTATCAACTATATAAAAATATAAACCTGGTACATTTCAAAATTTACCTGGAGAGCATTCTCAACCTTTCTACTCCTCTCATCATAAAAACAGAGCCCCACACGAAAAAATTGCGTCTTTTGCGCGCTCAGGTTCGTTATTTCAAATGTAGACGCGCGGAAAGCACACACACTGCACACTTTCTTCACCGCATTGTGGTTCTGACAAGGTTTTGTTTTGTCCTCCATGCCGTAGGTGCAGATTTATGTTTCTGCTGGTCGGTGCCCACACACTGCATAACGCGTACTTGTAATATCTGAGAGAGAGGGAGAGCATCCAGTGTTGTTCACATAAAACTGGACGCACTGGTGGCGCTCTCTCTCACTCATATAGTGAGGGAAATCCACCTGCGATACGAGCGGAGAGGTTACTCATGGACTGAATATGCGCTCTGCAATAATAACATGATCCGTGCCTATGGTCCACGCTGATAGCTGTTCCGGGGCAGTTTCTAAACTTTAAATGCAGATCTTGAGCCAAAAACTCGTCACCAAACACCAATGACTTGTACATATGGGTACAGTCATTTTAGACACTTCCAAAACTGTTGCAACAGAGATGGAAATACAATTTTTAAATACATGAATTATGTTTCCATCTTTGTTTCCACAGTTTTGGAAGTGCCTTTTTCTGTTCTAAAGAAGGGGGTGTCCCAATACGTTTGTCCATATAGTGTATACAAGTCATTGGTGTTTGGTAAAGAGTTTTTGGCTCAAGATCTGCATTTAAAGTCACACCAGAGGTGTTCAGCTTGGATTAGAACTTGGCTTTCTGCAGACCAGTCAAGTTCTTCCACACTAACTAAATCAATCATTTCTTTTTGAACCTTGCCTTATACACAGAGGCATTGTCATGTTAGAATAGAAAAGGGTCCTGTCCAAACTGTTGCTTTAAAATCAGAAGCACACAATTCCCTAGAATATCATTATATGCTTAAACATTAAGATTTGTACTCATGGAAATTACTAAAGTAGTCAAACCTGTTCATTAGAAGGGGGTGACCCAATACTTTTGGCAATATAGTGTGTGTGTATATATATATATATATATTTATTAGCAGTAAAGCTAATACAGTGGCTGGAAATCTGTTTATCTTTCGGTTCCTTGTGATTCCCCATCTTCATAGAGAACGCGCTTCATGGTTGCTCAGAGCGCTTTTGGAAAGAAGGTGGAAATGACGCGGCCACGATTTACACGCATTTTTAAAGGCAGGGAAATCTATTTAGCCTAGAGCACCTTATTGTATTAATTAAAATATCGATTCTCGTATCGCATGGAGAAGGATCACGATATATCGCCATATCGATTTATTGTCCCACCCCTATTCTAATGGATTTTGCATCCTGCATTACACCCCTCTGTCCATGAGGAAGCATGTTGGGTGGCCGTCATCCTGTCTTGTATTATGCAAAAGACACGCTGTTACCATTGGCAGTGGTTTTCGGAAACCAGTAATGCAAGTCACCAACAATGGGCCGTTTGATCACAATCAGATGCCGATTTCTTTGAATCCTAGAATACTTCTCTTGTACACACAATCACTGTTGCGAGAGCATCTACAGATATTTTAAACTGATGACGTCCATAATCCAGGATCTGTTTTCTGTATTTGTAAACACAAAACCGTTCCAGTAACTGCAACTGCGGGTCAGCTTCTTCCAATAGCATCCACGGGCCTGGCATTCGCTGAGAGGCCCCCTGTGATGTAATAGCTGGAGAATGTGGAGTTTAGCTGTGTTACTGAGGGAGGTTGGGAACAGGCTGGGTTTCAGTTTTAAACCAGAGAGAGAGTGAATAAGCAAAGAGAGGGCAGGAAATGGAAGGGAAAGGGCGGGTAAGTGGATTTAGGAATAGAGAAAGTGAGGCGAAAAGCTGCAGTCCATTTTGTTGTTCTGCCGCACTGAAGCGGTGATTCCCATAACAAGCGCTTGCTCCCATTGTATAACAGTGTCTAATTACTGGAGGTGACGTCCGCTGTAGATTCAAATGGCAAGTGTAATTAAGCTGTATTCTAGAGGCTTAAATACAGCTTTTAGTGTTTTAGGTATAAATGAACAAGATGTTAAATATAATCTGGATATTAAACACATGTTGTCACACTTGCAGATTGAGGATATGGCTTCCAATTACAAAATGAAATTGGCATAATGTTTGCATGCTTAAATAGTGTCCATGAAAGAGCCTGTAGATGCTGTGAGGTTTATTATGGTATATTACACGTCTCAAAGCATTACCAAATCATTTGATTGGGCTTGTGCTAGACCAAAGATTCCTAAGTATTAGAAATGTAAAGCAATTATTGTTTAAAAAAAGGTAACACTTGACAATAATGTCTCATTTGGTAACATTAGTTAATCCATTAGCTAACATGAACTAACAATGAGTAATATTTTTGACAGCATTTATCAATGTTTCTTCATGATCCAACAGTCTTAAACTTAAACTTATAGCAAGATTTACAATATTAGTAACTGTAGAAATGTGTCTTTACAAGTCTGTGAAAAGGTTCCTTGTATTAATAAATGTTGGTATAACATTTACTAAGATTAATAAATGCTTTAGAAGTACTGTTAGAAATACTGTAAGTACCTTATTGTGGTCTTAAAATGGTACCAATAATCTCTTAAACATTTCTGTTAAAAGTGCTCTCGGGGGGGGAAAAACAATCATATATTTCATACACAGTTATTGCAGTTTGTTTTTGCCTTAGGTTCAAGCTTAGGATTTATTGAATGTCTGTTTTGACAAAAAAATATTTATTATTATTATTATTACCTGACCCTGATCAGATGCATTTATTAGTTGGTGTTCAGTTGATTCATAGTATTTGTCAGCAGTTGGTCTTTCAAATTTGTTTTGGACGTAACTTGATTCATGCATCAATGATTCTGAAATCTACAGAGATTGTGTGTGTTCCTTTGACTTTGACTACAATGTGTTGTTACTTGCCGGTTTAATTCTCAAAAGTTTCGCAACACTGATGTGGTATGTTGTTACAGAAGTGGCTCTGTGGGCAGCGTCTCTAATGCCGCAGGACTGACTACCAGTTACAGTTCCTCTTAGTGTTCACTCTGGAGGGCATGGCCCTGCCTCTGTACTTCATAAAGTTTGTCTCAGTGCTGTGGTCTTAATGCTGAAGTAGAAGTGAATTTGTCTCTTAATTACTTAACTTAGCATGCAGATATTTGTGGGAAACACTGGAACTCGTAGTTGAGCTGTTGCTAATTATATCTGCTGTTTTATTTGGATTTTTGTCAGTAAGTGCATGAAACTGTTTTAATAGCTACTTTGGATTATAAAACATTGTTTTCATTTCCAAACATTATGTTCTGTTAGGTACAGGACATAATGCTCTAGCTTCAATTTCAGTCTGGACTGTTTTTTTTTTTTTTCTTAGTTTTCTACAAACTGCTTTCACTAATGTTATAAAAGCATCCATCTGCTAATTGGACGGCTTCTGTTTTAATTTAATTTGTGAAATTGCCTGATTTAGAATTTTGTGGCAGCACTGTCAGAGTAAGTGCTTTGAAAATTTTCTTTGGAATTCTCCTACTTTAGACTACCAAAAATGCTGTTTGTTCCTTTCACATCTGGTAATTAACTGGTAACACTTTACAATAAGGTCTCATTTGTTGACATTAGTTCATGCATTAGCTAACATGAACTAACAAGGAGCAGTATATTATTGTACAGCATTTATTTGTCTTTGTTAATGTTAGTCAATAAAAATAGAATTACTGATTGTTTGTTCATGTTATGTCACAGTGCATTAAAGGAATAGTTCACCAAAAATATTTACTCACCCTCAGGCCATTCAAGATGGAGTTTGTTTCTTCATCAGAACCGATTTGGAGAAATTTAGCATTATATCACTTGTTCACTAATGGATCCTCTGCAGTGAATGGGTGCCGTCAGAATGAGAGTCCAAACAGCTGATAAAAACATCACAATAATCTACAAGTAATCCACACCACTCCAGCCCATCAATTAACATTTTTGTGAAGTGAAAAGCTGTATATTTTTAAGAAATAAATCCATCGAGGCATTTTAACTTTAAACATTGCTTCTGGTCCATAATAACACTTCCTCCAGTGAAAAAGTCCTACACATTTGTTTAGAAATGTTTTGAACTGTTTTCACTTCTAAACAGTGCTCAATCACTGCATATTTCTCTCCTGATTCAGACAATATGACTTCCCACTGGAGAAAGCAATATTATTGATAGAGAACTTTTTAGATGGAAACAATTGTTTGGAGTGAAAACATTGTATTAATGGATGTTTCTTATAATTGCACAGCTTTTCACTTCAAAAGATGTTAATTCATGGACTGGAGACGTGTGGATTTCTTGTAGATTACTGTGATGTTTTGATCAGCTGTTTGGACTCTCATTCTGACGGCACCCATTCACTGCAGAGGATCCATTTGTGAGCAAGTGAAGTAATGATAAATTTCTCCAAATCTGTTCCAATGAAGAAACAAACTCATCTACATCTTGGATGGCCTGAGGGTGAGTACATTTTTAATAAATTTTCATTTTTGGGTGAACTGTTCCTTTAACTAACATTTTAAATTTTAATTTTTCAAAAAATGTATTAGTAAATGTTGACACTAACTAAGATTAATAAATGCTGTAGATAGAAGTATTGTTCGTTGTTAGTTCAGTTTAACTAATGCAGTTACCAATGTTAACAAATGAAAATCTTTTTGTGATTTAATGTTACCAATTATCTCTTAAACATAGCCATTGTTCCAGTCTTCACTGTCACATGATCCTTCAGAAATCATTCTGATGTGTTCATTGGCTGCTCAAGAAAACACTTCTTAAAATTCTGTTAAAAATTGTCTGGTTTCATCTTAAAGTTATTGCTGTTTTTTGCCTTTAGTTCATATTTATGATTTGTTAAAATGTCTGTTTTGAAAAATACATTTGCGATTAGAAACTAGATAATCTTGAAATCAATGGGGGTCACGCAACAGAATTCCATATTCTGTAAAACAGGTCATGTCTCTTAAAGTTCGGGTCTTTAATGTGCTTCATAATTTTTATTATATGTTAATGTAAAAAATCTTGTGTAATATAACTCGTTTGCTGGTTTTTGTTGCATTTGTTATACTTGTATTTTTTTAAATTGTTTTTGCCATGAAAATAGCTTAAGATGCTGATATGGCATTAAATAAATATATACTACTACTTATGTGCTTCATTAAATATGGAGCTGTTTTACTGAAGATGCCTTCAAAGGAGATACAAGATGATCATAAACAATGCCCATCACATATGCATATTGATATCTAAAAGTCTTTCTTCTTTTCAGTAACATTCTGATAATAAAGTGGAAAAAAAATGTCAAATAAAAACAACTAGCTAGGTTAACTGATTACCATAAAAGTCCATAGATATTGCCATCAGTTTATACTGCTGTTAACACTTTCTCAGACAAGCGGATGCGATGGGTTCTTTTTTACGGTTTGGTCAGGTGATGTTCACCATAAACCCCATACGAATTGTAAAAGCAAGGAGCGCCCCATTCAGATGTACAGATTATTCACTGATACATCTAGTGTTTTATGTTAATGTCTGTGGTGCTAATGCCACAATTCAATAAATGTTGAACATGCGTAATTGAACTTTTATCCTGTTCCAAAATGTTACTGATAGTTATATTATGCTTTTAGTAATATAACCCCAGTTCTTCTGCTTATTAGGAAATTATACTAATTTTCCTGCATTGTTTGAGGGTAAGAGTTTCCTGTAGCGCGACCATTAAATGTGTCACACAGGTCTGGTGCGTAAAGGCTTATCTCTCTATGGCCGTTTGCTTTAGCAGGTTGACTCACTCATTCAGATACATGTATCTATAGCTGGAGTAAATTGAGATCTTATGTGCCCTCGTTGCAAAAAGCACCTCTTCATTATTGTTCAAATTACATTAATAATTACGATAATGACTGTTTGTCCACTTGAGCTTGAGTTCAGTAAATGGAGTCCGTTTGTGTTGGTCGAATTTCCTGTGAGAATTGTATGTTTTTGGTTTTCATAGCTGAGAATTTTATAGGTTTTTTTTTTTTATGACTTTAAAAAATATTGGATTTCAGGAGCACTTGATTGATTCTTGATCTGCCATCATTATTCTATTCTATTCTATTCTATTCTATTCTATTCTATTCTATTATGTGCTTTCTTGTCTTGACCTTAACTGTATTTTTGCAGTACTTTGTTGTTGTTGTTACCCATTTATAATATTAATCAGTTTTGCCCATTGATAGTTTGTGGCAGTGATATTTTAGTATTGAGATACAATCATAAAAATAGTGTTTAATTTTGTTTAAATATTTTGAATTAGTTTTTAATTTTTTTTTTTTTTTTTTGTTTTAATTTTAAAGTTTTAGTAATTTTTGTTGTGAATCCCCCCCCCTTTTTTCTTTTTCTTTTCAATTTCCATATAGTTTTTAAGTTTTATTTCAGTTTTAGATATTTTAGTGCATCAAGTTAACCTAAATGAATATAAATATTTTCTTTCAGTTAAAGAATATTTAGTAACAATATTTTTTTGGTTTTAGTTATCTGTCGGTACATTAACTACATTATGGCAAAAACTCTATAGGTTATTTACTTTCATACCACCTGATTCTGCTTGCTTGTAAATATGCTATCAGTTTATTGCATTTATTGCATTTATCATTTATATAGTCATGAAATCAACACAAATTATAAAAGCTATGTTCCCCCATTCAGATGTACAAAATATTCCCTGATATTGCCAGTGTGTTATATTATTGTCTGTGGTTATCAGAGAAATAAGTAATGAACATGTCAATACAAGGCATTTTTTAATGCACCAGGTCAGATAATTACACTTTCTTTTATGCACCCTCAAGATCTTGTGTGCGCACAAATGCACATACAAATATATTAGTCAATACATGTACACGCTCACACATGCCTGCGCTCACACACACACACACACGCACGCGCACTGTTTGAGCGCAGACTGTGTGTGGCTATACTGCCTGGGCCGTGCCTCCATGCCAAATTCTGCCACGGTGCCAGTCTCCATAGCAACCCTTCTGCCAAGGACGTCAATCCGCCGTCATGCGAACCAGCCTGACTGGGAGGAGTGTCAGAAGGAGCAGCAACAGAGGGAGAGAAGGAAAGCAGAGGAAAGCCAGAGTGCTGGATTATTTTTATTTGGATGGTTGGTAGTTTTTGCAAGGCACATCAAGACCATGCCCATATGAGGGTGGAAAAGCACTGTTTTACAGTCGTTGCAATTCATGGTGGTTAATTTATTGTTATTCGTAACCCCTTAGCAATGGCTTATTAACACTTTGGCAACCCTAGTGTCGTGTTGATGACTTTTGCACTCCTCACATTTCTAAACAGCTAGTTTTGTGAAGTAAGGCCTGTGTGATCCACTTGTTCAGAATGGTGAAACCGTTCAACCTAGTTAATGTTCTTAAGAATGTGAAAAGCTTCTTACTGGCACAGCTGTAAATGTGCGGGCGTTCTGGGTTAGGAACAGAAAGGAAAGGATTATCCAACCTTGTGGCATTTCCACAAGTCTTAGAAGTGCCTTCACCCTCAGAAGGTGCATTGAAATAGAAGCATATCTGTTTTCTTTAAGCATGAGAAGCCTGCTAAAAGGGATCTTGTGAATGCACAAATAGACATGTCAAACACATATAATGCCATATTGCATAACACATCGAAATGGGTGAATCTTACAAAACCAAGAACATGCCTGGGTCATGATTCACCCCAAAGTCAAATGAAAGATTTTTTTTTTTGCATTGAGATGTTATTCTTATGACAATTAAGTGCATTCATTTCCATTCGTCGTGAATGCAATGCAAATTATCTCAATTTCATTACTATAGCATGACAAAAATGTGTTGTACTGCCTGAAGACCATGTTGCTGTGTAAGAGAAAATGGTGCAGATGCTTAATGCAAGTTATTGCTTTCTCATTACTGTAACATGACTGTGTTATGAGGTATTTATGCATCTTAATATTTGCCTTTTAATGGATGATGATTTTAATAAAATACGGTCAAAAATAACTTCTGGACCTGTTATGGTAAAGCGAAATTCAGGCGAAGAAATGTGCAAAATAGTCATGAAATTGTCATAATGTCAATTATTTTAATGGTCTGCATATTTAATTATTAAATAGTTTATTTTTATTGATGTTAATTATTTGTTCAGATGGAATCAGTTCTCATTACTTTAATGCAAATAATCTCAATCTCATTACTCTTAAATAATAATAATAAAAAAAACATGTAATATTTATGCATTTTAATATTTGTTGTACTGCCTTTAAATATGTGCTGATTTAATTTTGATAAAATATGGATAAAAAACTTCCGGACCAGTTATACTAATGAGAATTTGGGCCGAAGAAATGTACTTAATAGTCATGAAATGTCAAAATGCAAATAATATTAATGGTATGCGTATTATTTTAATTATTAGATGATTTATCATTATTGTTTTGTTGTTTTTAAGCACGTTCTGACCCAGTTCTTATTAGTGTAATGCAAATAATCTCGCTCATACTTCTATGTGAAAAAAATAAATTATGAAATATTTAAGCGTTGTAATACTTGTACTTATTGTTAGCACATTTTATTTCAATAAAATATGAACCTGTACATTAAAAAAAAATGTTTGGAGTGAAGAAATTTTCCTAATATTTAAGTCATGATGCAAAAAAATTTAAAAGTCTAATGGTCAACTCATTTATTTAGTTTAGTTTTTTATTTTTTATCTTATTTTATTGTTTTATTTTATCTTATTTTATTTTTAATTTGTTTTGAACCTAAACATGTTCTTGACTGGATTCATGAGCTTCACCCAAATCATGGTCTTCATAAGTTTAAACGGCTGTGCAGAAGCCTTGTTTGAGTGGTTTCTTTTGCCCTATTATTCGATTGTTTCACATCGACTTTCAGCTACACTTTGCTGATGCCACGCTGAGGGTTTATACACAAGCAACACTAAAGTAGGGAGTTTTTTTTGGTGTTTTACATCCGTGCTTGTTACTGTGCTGATTTTCAGTCTTCAGGATGTTCAGATGCAGCATTCATTCCCTTCAGTTTTCATGCAGCCCCAGCTTTATTTATAGACATCTTTATTATTTGGTGACATGACGGTACGCCATTGGAGCGTCTTTTTCCTCCCTCTTTCGCACTGAGGGTATCTGGCATTGTCAGAGCATTGTGTAAATTCACTACCAATGTTCAGCCTGTCTCCGCCCCCCTCCTTCACATTACCATGGCAACAGCCTGTTGCATAACTCCTAACCGCAAAGTCTCGCCTGTCCGTCTCCGTGGAAACCATGTCTCTCTCTCTCCTTTTCCCTTTTTTCCTGCTGTTTTGCTGTGTCCCTCCATCTCTGCTTTTCTCTCTCCTCTTGCTTTCATGGTCATTCTTCACCTCTGTGTAATTTCTCCACTTTCTGCCCTTTAGAGTGTTTTGTGCAAGGTGCCAGCCAGATGCTTGATACGTGAACTTTGTATTTGTCAAATTGCACGAATTGAAATCAACAAAAAAACTTGTCATAAATTGTGACCTGCTTGATGACCGTGTTTCTGCTGCGCAAGAGAAAATGGTGCAGATGCTGCATTATTGGTGCACCTGACACAGATTTGGCATTAACAGTGTGTAAGCAGTGCAGAGAGTTCAGCTCATGGTTAGTCAGATGAGATTGTGTCTGTCAAGTTCTTTGCATTCATGAACCTCATGTGTGAAGAAGAGTGGCACAGATAAGCTTTAGAAACATCTAAGCAAAAGGTTAGAAGTGATTTGAAAAAAAGTAAAGGGTTTATTTTTTTATCTTTATTTTGTATATGTAGCCTATGTAGTGTGTGTGTGTGCGCATATATATATAAAATCAATATCACATTTGACAGATGAAGGTCACTTTAAAACTGCCTTGCAAATGGTTTTAACAATGTGTTTTTGCAACCTCTCAAATACTTAAAATATTAACTAATATTATTGATATTGAATATTACTTTATGTACAGTTTAAGTTATAATAAAGAGACTGTATCTGGGTGTTTCTTCAATTGCAGGTCCTTTTTATGTTTGAGGGGTTGGTTGATTTATTTATTAATTTCACTTTTTTCGGACTTCTCAGCCTTTTCTTCTTTTTTTTTTTTTTTAAAGCATGCTTTTGTTTTTGCTATTTCTCAAATGTTTAAAATATTTGTCATCATAAACATAGTTGTACATTTTTTAATACATTTTTATTTTTTGCTTAAAGTGATTTATCGTTATCAGTCCTTCAAGCATAATTTCCACCACTACCCTTTTCCCACGTTTGCATTTTGTGAATTGTTACTTAATTTTTATATAACATTATTTTATACATTTTATAAAACATAGTCAAACAAACAGCCAATTCAGCTTCAAAGGTACAGTCATAGGTATCTTTCCAAATTTTTAGGAGAAAAAAACTTCAAACTGGTTACAGTATGTAGCCATATATTTCAGTCCCATATATACATACATATATATGTAAAGTAGTGCTGTCAGTCGATTAAAAAAATTAATCACGCTTAATCCCACCTAACATTAAAGTTTTTAAATATACTTTTATATTGCAACAACTTCACATTCAATCTTTAAATTAATGTGGAAACAACATAAAGATAGTATATTTTTAACATTTGTTTAATGGCGTCTTTTTTTGTGACTGAAGGCGAGTATCACTGATACCAATACTACTGGTGTCTCTATTGTCTCTAAATTGCACATCTTTTTTCCTAATATTTAGCCTAACCATAAAGTTATTAAACACTAAATTCTAAATTAAATATAGAGGAATCCTTTAAGCTACAAAAGTTATTGATTTCCTCTTGTTTTCTTTTGTTCTTTGATTAACAGACATCACAGCAGCTGGTTATAAGGTTATTTGGCTGCTATTACTTTAAGAGCTACCACTGCTGAACGTAACGCAGATCTGACTCGCATGCTCGTAGTTTCATTCACGCTTTAATATACAGGCTACAGCATGCACTGCCATATTTGCGCATACAATGAAAGTTCATGTTTGACTGGCGCTGATGCGAAGTTGGAGTGCGCGTCTGAAAAGTCTCTGATGTGGTCGTAAAGACTTTCTGCGTCTAAATAAACGCAATTCTTGTCAAGAAAAAAGAGACAGTTGTAAATGGTGTGGCCAACCCAAGCTCCGCTCCTGTGTTAACTGCGTTAAATATTTTTAACGCTGTTAAACTGGAAATATTAAACTCATACGTCAATGCACTAATTTTGACAGCACTAATGTAAACACATTTGTATATGCTTGCATAGGTGTATATACCTATTCCCCTCATTCACAAGCATATTTCTTGCTCTTCCCTCTGTTTTGACTTATACACTTAAATACACTTATAGTCCATTTTCACCAGTGCCTTTCAAAAGTCTCTCCTTGTAATCTCAGCTTGAATGTCAGTCTTTCCATATAATATATTTCTATGTGAGAAGTGTTTTAAAGCAGCTTTTCTAAAGGTCCACAGAAAAGTGCCCATAATTGAAAGGCCCACCTGCATTCACATTGTATTAAACTTCTTATATTGTGAACTTGATATCTTTGTGTCACTTGGTATACATTTGATATTGTTTGTGTGGTTTTCTTTTATATTTTGAATAATGAATAATAATGACAAAGCTACATGACAGTGTTTTGTAACCCAGAAAAAAAAAAAAAGGTGTTTGATCTGATGATGTTTTTTGTCTCTTTGTTTCAGCTCGGCATATGATCGTGATAATAAAGTGCGTGTGGCGATAAAGAAAATCAGTCCATTTGAGCACCAGACGTACTGTCAGCGCACACTCCGTGAGATTAAAATCCTGCTCCGCTTCAAGCACGAGAACATCATCGGCATCAACGACATCATCCGCACCCCCACCATCGACCAGATGAAAGACGTGTATCCTTTTTTTATTTGCATTTTAGCCTGGAAATAAATTTAGGATTTTGAAACAAAGGGAAGTTAAGACTTTTTAAGACATATTTGTAATTCTGTACTATGTTTTAGGTACATAGGTACATTAGTGACATTGATCACGTGGCTCCTTTGTACAGACCGAATCAAAATCAGAATCAGAAAGATCTTTATTGCCAAGGAATTTGTTTTAGTGTCACAAGCTTCCAGTACACCGAGACAACAACACACAGACAATAAAAAATAGAATGAGGATAAAAATACACACACATGTAAATATAAATAGACAAAAATAGAAAAAAAATAAGATATAGCTATAGATGATAGGATAGGAATAGAATAGAGTGAGATCCAGGGATGTACTAGACAGTCAGATGTTCTTCCATTGAAGCTAAAGATATATATATTTTTTTCATGCTGGAGAACATGGTCAGGTTTTATGTATGTCAGTTTGTGTCCTGCCATCATTAAAGCAAAAAGGAAGACAAAACGAATATTAAGACGTATTTAAATTCAAATTCATTCAATTTTTCCAGTTCAGCTTTCTAAATATTCATGTTCAGGCTGAAAATGCGGCCTCTGGCACAAACAATGCACTTTTCCAACTGTGTAGGCTGAGACAATGCAAAAATCTCTAGTAAAGAGTTCATTTTAGGTCCGAAATCAATAGTCAGTAGGCGTGTGGATAGTGAGAGTAGTTTTGTATGATCTAATCGCTGTGTTGCTCTAATGTGTTTAGCGTCATGCCAGAGCTGCGGTTAAAGGGAGTAGAAACATAAGATCTTAAAAGGCCACAGTTTTTGTTCTACTGAAATTAATACAGAACATGGCAAAGAGCGTGTACTTTTTGTTGCTGTTATTTTTTTTTTATTTTTTTTTTTGCCACAACCTAACAAAACAAAGATTTACTACTTCGGATCGCTAGTAGGCATAGCACTTGTGAACTATTTGATTATTAATTCTGATTCCACAAAACTATTCTAGTTTCATAGATATTCCATTTACAGTTTTATGCTTTTGAGCAATAAATCATACTTAAAAAGGGAAACTTTTAGCATATACACTGCTGTTCAATATTTGGGGGTCATTGAAAATACAGTAAAAACAGTAATACTGTGAAATATTACATTTACAGAAGCCATAATTCCAGTCTTCAGTGTCACATGATCCTTCAGAAATCATTCTAATATGCTGATTTGGGGCTCAAGAAGAATGTCTTATCAATATTGAAGACAATGATAAGTTCCTAATTAATTAATTAATTAATTTAATTAATTAATTAATTTTTTAATCTATTTATGATTTATCTATTATTATTTGAATAACAGGAAGTTAAAAAAACAGCATTTATTTGGAATAATCTTTTGTAAGATTATTAATATCTTACTGAATAAAAGCATGGCTACACATTCTAAGTGTTTGAAGGTAGCATGAACTTCAACAAGCTTTTGCCAGTTCTTACATGATTTCTGTTTTCTTAACCCCATGCTTTGTGTTTGACCTTGACGTTGACGAACTATAGCTATATTGTACAGGATCTGATGGAGACGGACTTGTACAAGCTGTTGAAGACACAGCACTTGAGCAATGACCACATCTGTTACTTCCTGTACCAGATCTTGCGCGGCCTGAAGTACATCCACTCAGCAAACGTTCTCCACAGAGACCTGAAGCCATCTAACCTGTTGCTCAACACTACTTGCGACCTCAAGGTGAAGTATACTGCGTCATGCCATTTTAAACCCATTTAAGGTGAAGTGTGTCATTTCTGTGTCACCAAATGGAATTGAACAACAATATTTTCAGAATGCTGCACCTGTCGGTTTTACAACAAAGCACATAACTTCCATTTTACTAATGTATTTTCTGTAAGTTTCACAAATATAAACTTATTCCATTTTACAAAACAGTTTGTTTAGCAAGTCAGCCAAATGGAGGACAGAGAATAAGAGTGCAATAATTTTAAATAAATAGTTTTGATCATTTTTGTTGTTTTTAAATGTCTGTATAGTTCTTTTTTTTAATCTCTTTATTTTAATTTTCTTAAAAACAACACACACAGTGCCACAAAATAGCTACTATAAGGACAAATAACCTATAATTAATTTTTTATAAAATGTTTATTTTAATTATTTTAGTACATCAACTTAAACTAAATGAAAATGAGAAATAATGCCTTGGAAACTAGCTGAATCTTTAAAAATATTTTATTTCAGTTAACATTTATTTCAAGTAACGGAATTGTTTTTTTATGGTTTTAGTTTAGGTTAACTATAACGATATTAAAAAAAAAACGTGGAACTGATGTGCATAAAGTTTTAAATGAAATTAAAATGAAATATGCATTTGGGTAAGCATTTATGTATAAGTTTTTAAGTATTTAATAAAATACTTATATTTTTACTTTAAATTACTTAGAATTTTGTTTATAAATTTATGTAATGTTTTTAATTTTTTTTTCAAATTGTTTTGAAACTGTTCTGCTGTTGCAGACATAGTCCTTGTATTTTTATAACCATCACCTTTTAACTCCATTGCCACCACACCATACCATGTTTTATTAAAGGGGTCATCGGATGCTACATGCACTTTTACAAGTTGTTTGAACTGAAATGTGTGTTGGCAGTGTGTACACAACCACCCTATAATAATAAAAATCCACCCAGTGTTGTGGTTTTTTATTTTTTTATTTTTATAAATCTTGTTAAATCATTTTCCCTTTCTCAAATCGAGCCAATTTCAGATGTCTGTCTGTGTGACGTCACACAGACAGGCCCCTCCCACGATAGTTTGATTGACAGTAGCATTTCAGCACAGACTGGACTGGTGTCTTATCTTAGACCCGCCCTGAGTGATCTGTCATCAGTCCACCATTGTTTCACCGCCGGAGCAGAAGTAGACAAGAATGTCTCCTAAGCGTTTGAGGTGTTTTGTTGGATGTAATAATGAACATAGCAGTCGTAATTTACTCCTGACATCTGAGCCGCTGAAGACACAGTGGATTACGTTTGTTTGTGAAGGGAATGCGCCCCCGATCTGCCTAAATGTGTTTGTTTGCGCGAATCATTAGTGATTCAGCTTCAACAACAGAAAAACTGAGTACAAGGTTTTTTAATGAATCTTTGCAAATCGCCTTTCCTTATAATGTGCTAATTAGCAAGTTTCACGATGAATGCGGCTAAAGTAAACAGTCCCTCAGAGAGCAGCTCGGAAGAGAGCAGTGGAGTTAGCAGAGCTCATTTGCATTTAAAGGAAAATGCTACAAAACGGCTTGCTCTGAAAAGAGCTGTTTTTGACTGGGTAAAAAAGGTGTTTTTTACACTACCATTGAGAAATTTTAACCAAACTATGTTACAGACTTTTCATTAAGACCCTAAAGAATCATATCAACTTGTGGAAAATGGGCATCCGATGACCCCTTTAAAGCAAAGTAATGGCAGACTCATCTTGGACACTGCTGGATACTCACAAATCTCTGTAATTTGTGTCCCCCCCCCCCCCCCCAGGTCTGTGATTTTGGGCTCGCCCGGGTGGCTGACCCAGACCATGACCACACTGGCTTCCTGACGGAGTATGTAGCCACACGTTGGTACCGCGCACCAGAGATTATGCTCAATTCTAAGGTGAGGAATCAGTCTTGCCTGATCTTTCAAAGTTTGTTGGCCTGATCATTCAAACACAGATTAAGTCTAATCCTGGTGTTATTTCATTATTGGTTGCTCTATGCGACCTTCAGTCAGCAATTTGGTATTGGCCATTGCATTTTTTTTGTTTTATTTCAGTTTTTTTAGCTCAGTTTTAATTTACTTCCAGTTAGTAATTTTATTCATTTATTTGCCATCACCCAGAAAATTGTAATACCAAAAAAATGCATGACAAAAACACTTTTTTCGTAAATGTTGATAGCTTTTTTTTTTTTTTTGATCCCCTGCTGATTTTGTACATTTGCCCACTGACAAAGAAATGATCAGTCTATAATTTTAATGGTAGGTTTATTTGAACAGTGAGAGACAGAATAAAAACAAAAAAAATCCAGAAAAACGCATTTCAAAAGAGTTATAAATTGATTGGCATTTTAATGAGTGAAATAATTATTTGACCCCTTCGCAAAAAATGACTTAGTACTTGGTGGCAAAACCCTTGTTGGCAATCACAGAGGTCAGATGTTTCTTGTAGTTGGCCACCAGGTTTGCACACATCTCAGGAGGGATTTTGTCACACTCCTCTTTGCAGATCCTCTTCAGGTCATTAAGGTTTTGAGGCTGATGTTTGGCAACTCGAACCTTCAGCTCCCTCCACAGATTTTCTATGGGATTAAGGTCTGGAGACTGGCTAGGCCACTCCAGTACTTTAATGTGCTGCTTCCTGAGCCACTCCTTTGTTGCCTTGGCCGTGTGTTTTGGGTCATTGTCATGCTGGAATACCCATCCACCATTTTCAATGCCCTGGCTGGCTTCAGTGACCTGGCCCTGATGGTACATGGCCCCGTCCATCGTCCCTTTGATGCAGTGCAGTTGTCTTGTCTCCTTAGCTGGAAAACACCCCCAAAGCATAATGTTTCCACCTCCATGTTCGACGGTGGGGTTGGTGTTCTTGGGGTCATAGGCAGCATTCCTCCTCCTCCAAACACAGCGAGTTGAGTTGATGCCAAAGAGCTGGATTTTGGTCTCATCTGACCACAACACTTTCACTCAGTTCTCCTCTGAATCATTGGCAAACTTCAGACGGGCTGTACATGTGCTTTCTTGAGCAGGGGGACCTTGCGGGCGCTGCAGGATTTCAGTCCTTCACGGCGTAGTGTTACCAATTGTTTTCTTGGTGACTATGGTCCCAGCTGCCTTGAGATCATTGACAAGATCCTCCCGTGTAGTTCTGGTCTGATTCCTCACCGTTCTCATGATCACTGAAACTCCACGAGGTGAGATCTTGCATGGAGCTCCAGTCCGAGGGAGATTGAGAGTTATTTTGTGTTTCTTCCATTTGCGAATAATCGCACCAGCTGTTGTCACCCTCTCACCAAGCTGCTTGGCGATGGTCTTGTAGCCCATTCCAGCCTTGTGTAGGTCTACAATCTTGTCCCTGACATCCCTGGACAGCTCTTTGGTCTTGGCCATGGTGGAGAGTTTGGAATCTGATTGATTGATTGCTTCTGTGAACAGGTGTCTTTTATACAGGTAACAAACTGAGATTAGGATTTAAGGAGAGTGCTTCTAATCTCAGCTCCTTACCTGTATAAAAGACACCTGGGAGCCAGAAATCTTGCTGATTGATAGGGAATCAAATACTTATTTCTCTCATTAAAATGCAAATCAATTTTATAACTTTTTTGAAATGCGTTTTTCTGGATTTTTTTGTTGTTGTTCTGTTTCTCACTGTTCAAATAAACCTACCATTAAAATTATAGACTGATCATTTAGTTGTCAGTGGGCAAACGTACAAAATCAGCAGGGGATAAAATAAATTTTTCCCCCACTGTATCAATGAACAATCTCTTCATGTATGTGCCTCTCTCTCGCAGGGTTACACTAAGTCCATTGATATATGGTCGGTCGGTTGTATTCTGGCTGAGATGCTTTCGAATAGACCCATCTTCCCTGGGAAACACTATCTGGACCAGCTTAACCACATCTTAGGTAAACAACCCTGTGGACGTTATATATATCCCTGCCTGCAGCCTTTGACGTCACAGCTTACAGCCACTAGTGAAGGGTTTGTGTTTATGTTCTTGTGGTCAGCCAGACATCCTTGTCATGATGTCATTTCCTGAAAGTATAGTGGGATTAGTCATATGACATTTTACAGCCCCGGTTGAAAAATCTCAGTGGTTTGTATAAAGAAAGATTGTAGCTTTCAGGACACATACTGAGAGATGAATTTAGATGATTGAGATGAACAGGAATACTAACAGATTACAGTTTTTGGTATAGCTTGTATTTGCACAAAAACAATAACAACATCATCTTTTGAGCCCAGTAATAGCAACAGAATATCATGATAACGGTTTTCAGAGCCACAGAGCAGCTCAGTTCATGTAACCACTACTCCATACACACTTCATGCGTCGCTGCATTTCACCAGATTTGTAATGTGAAGCATTTATAAACCTGTTGCTAACAAAGGAGATACTTTAAGCTTCCTGCATTTTCAGCAAAATAAAAGCAAAATAAAATGATAGTTTAACATTTGAAAATGAAGCAAAATTAGTTTTGTAATTTTACAGTTGTACTGTACAATAGTTATTACAGTTAATTTTGTTTTTTTTAATTTTTATTTAATAATAAATAATTGTAAAAAAAAAATAATACTTTTTTTAAAAAAGTCATATTGATATATAATAATAAACTTTGCAGCCCTACAAACAAGCATGGCAGACCTGGAGCTATTTTAAAAACATTTATCAGAAAATCGCTATTACATTTTTCCTCCAATCCCCAAAATAGCCATAAACAAAAAAAAAATAATAATAAAAAAGGCCAAAGCAGGGTTTCTGTGTGCCTTACAAAGTCTTAATTTGCCCTTCCACAATTTAAGGCCTTAGAAATGTCCTAATAGGTGCAGAAAGTTTAAATTCATTAAGTTGTGGCGTTAAATGTTGCATGCACTGCAAAAAATGAATATCATCCTCTGTCATCCTTTTTGTTTTCTAAAACAAATATCTAAACATCCTTAAATCAAGATACATTTGAGATGCAAAATGAAGATATGAAATCTTGTTTCTGAGGAGCTAAACAAAAAATTCTCAGAAAGAAGACTTCTTGCATCATTTTCCTTCTCAAGTAAATGTATCTTGATTTGAAAAACTTTTTAAATAATTACTTAGGAATGGTTGCGTTCATTCATTAAACGTGCTTTACTTGGTATCATAAAGGTCATAAATTTGAAACCTGCAGAAACCCTTGCTAATTCTAATAGATCTGAATTTTTTCATGTTGATGATTGATGTTGAGGTGAATACTTAAATCACATGGGACATCAGGAAGACTAAACACCACATTGTCTACACGGACATCAAGCTCTTATAAAGAAACATGAGATTTTTTGTAGTTTTCATAAAGCTGTCCATCTGTAATGGAAAAACATGCTTACTCAGTCAGCTGAATAATTGATGTACATTGAACGCTCTTCAAAAGCTTCGCATAGACCATCCATCTCTGGACAGAAACACGATACATTGTGGTCAGTTTTGCATAGTAAGACTGAGATAAGAGTTTGATTGTTATCGCCAAAAGGCTTATTCATCATTTCCCTTGCAAGCCGAAGCACAGCAGATGTCGTTGCTTCCCTTCTCTTTATTTTTCCTTTCTCCGTCTGTTGCATCAGTTAAAAACTCAGTGTTTCCTGTCAGAGATGCTGTTGATTTTGACCCTGCAACGAGCTGATAACGTTGTCCAAGCTGCTGCGTGTGTTTGAAGGTGTGTGTTTTCCCACCAAACCCATAGCGATGACTCTTTAAGAGCCAATCTCTGTAGTAACACTTTCTTCCATTAGCATGCGTGTCTTTGAACCCATCTGGCCTGTACGAGCAGATGTTTCCCTGTTGATAACTCGACTTATTTCCTCATTTAGATTGCGGGTGCACATCATTAGCCTGGGGCGCTGGGTTATTGTTGTACCATCTCTCTCATTCTCTGAACAAGCATTTATTCAATTCAATGTCCACAGAACCAAAAAAGTGGCATTTTCTAGTTAGGTTATTAAATGTGCCATATTCTACAACTGTGGCAATTGTTGTTTTGTAATTTTAAATTAAATGGGCTGTTTTTTCTACTCTGCTTCACACTGGCATATATCACAGCTACTGAATAATTGAATACTGAATAATGCAAACATGAGCGGAAAGGTGTGAAAAAGACTTGAGAATAGTATGGTAAAAAAGTTGTGAAATTAGGCACACAGGTAGAGGAGAGCCTCAACATTATCCACAACAAATTTGGAGTCTCGATCTAAAACCTTCTATCAAAATGGCAAAAAAAATCGCTGTTTCCATAAAAATATTAAAGGTGACATCCTGAAAATCAGACTTTTCCAGGTTTTAAGTGTTATAAACAGGTCCCCGGTGCATCTACAGCCAAGGAAACGTGAAAAAGATTAACCCAGTAACTTTGTTTTGGTAAGCCTTTTTCTGCAAGCGTCTGGAAAAAGGAGCGCGTCTGATTTCGCTCCCCAAGTGACATTGCAAAGGGATCTCATTATAATATTACCGCCCCTTAATCTGTAAATGTCCACCAACGGCACCATCATTTTGATTTCCCAAGTGACAACGGTGTAGCCTACCAGTTCTAATGTTTGAGCAAAACATGTTAACTGTTCGGCTGCACAGACGAGCACAAAACACTATTTACAGTCGGAGCCTCAGAGGAGACAACAGAGCAGTGGATTTGATTTATTTACTGTATATTGCTGCTGCCACACAGATCTAATATAAACATGCGATTTATTTCGCAGCTGTTTACCTTCACAGACATAACCAACTGTTTTTGTAACTCGTGTGTTTTTAACGTAAACTTGTGTGTGAATGAGAACTTAGTTTAGTACTCGCATGCCTGTGACAGCCGCTTTCTGTACGTGTGCTTCGGATGTGTGCACTCAGAATACCGTATATAAGAAGTTTGTACTAATATGGTTTAAAAAGAATGATTTCTGCGTGATAAACATTATAATCAGAACCAAAACATATGTGTTTTAGCAGGTAAGATCTGTAATGGCACAGCTCTATTCTGGAAAAGGGGGAGGGGAGCAGCAGCTCATTTGCATTTAAAGAGACATGCTCTAATACAGTGTGTTTCTGCTTCCACTTAAAACAGGCATTTTCAAAATTATATAATAAAAGATCTGTGGTGTATTCTGAGCTAAAACTTCACAGATACATTCTGGGGACACCTGAGACTTATATTACATATTGTAAAAAGGGGCATAGTTTCCTTTAAGCAGCACGTCTGTTGTCAACATTGATCATGAGAAATGTTTTCTGTGCAGCAAATCAGCGTATTAAAATGATTTCTGAAGGATCATGTGACACTGAAGACTGGAGTAATTCAGCTTTAAGCTGAAAATTCAGCTTTACATCACAGGAATAAATGACATTTTAAAATATATTAATATATTGGGTAACACTTTTTAGTATAGGGACCAATTCTTTCCTATTATTAACATATTGTCTGTTTATTAATGCTTATAAAGTACATATTTTGCATGACCATATTTTACATCCCTAGTCCAATACCTAAACTTAACAACTACCTTACTGCCTATTAATAAGCAGCAAATTAGGAGTTTACTGAGGCAAAAGTCATAGTTAATTGTTTGTTAATAGCGAGAATTGGACCTTAATAAAGTGTGACCATATATTGTAATAAATTGTATTTTGATCAAATAAATGCAAATAAAGTGTGCATATGTGACTTCTTTACATATCAATCTACTATATATATTAAATATTATTCAAAAAAACAAAAAAACAAGGAAATAATAATGCAACAAAATGAAGCACATTTGCTTTTCCTTTTGTTCTCTTGTTTTCCTAGTCTATATTTTCATAATTTAATATCTAATCCTTTTTATTTGTCTCTTCTCTGTCCTGTAGGTATTTTGGGCTCCCCCTCTCAGGAGGATCTCAACTGCATTATCAACATTAAAGCGAGAAATTACCTGCTGTCACTTCCTCTCCGCTGCAAAGTGCCCTGGAACCGCCTGTTTCCCAATGCAGACCCTAAAGGTCAGAGGTCATCTCCACACCCGCACATCGCACACAAAGAAACTAGTCCTCATATCTTGAGACCAAGCCACCTTAAACACTCACATTCTGACTAATTTTAACAACATACATTTAAATTTTGGGTTATAACAATTAAACGCTTAGTAGAACTGTACTTGGTAACATCCATTAAAAAGAGCAGCATCCACTAGAGGTTTGTTTTTAATGAACTGGTGTGATATTTGAATACATTTGTCTCTGTTTTCTTGTAGCGTTGGACCTGTTGGATAAGATGTTGACCTTTAACCCTCATAAGAGGATTGAGGTGGAGGAGGCGCTGGCTCACCCGTACCTGGAACAGTACTATGACCCCACAGATGAGGTCAGTTCACTACTAGATTTCTTTTTTAAATTTAGTAATGATTGCTTTTGATAATAGTCTTAATAAATCGTATTAAGAAAAATATTCCACTAAGATAACAATGCACTATTAGACAATAAGAGCAACAAGACAAACATTGCAATTATTATTATTATTATTATTATTATTATTATTATTATTGTTGGTGTTTTTCTTAATAATAATAGTAATGGTTATCTTCCATTTACATGCTTAATAATAATAATAATAATAATAATAATAATAATCTTACATTTACATGCTTAATAATTATCATCAATAAATATTTAAATAAAGTAAAAAATAAATACATATTCTTATAGTCTGCTGTCAAGAACACTAGCTTCATCATTTTCTCTGCTGTTGCGTACCTTAGAGTTTACGGTGGTCAAAGGTTGAGAGCGTTTCAAACGTGCACTATGAAGTGCACTTTAATAGCCACATGGCTACAATAACCTTTGACTGTCTGTAGAGTGTCTGGTAAAATGGAATGGGTTGTTTTAGCATGTGAATGTAAGATTTCTAATGCTACCATGTCTTGTCTGATTAGCACATTTTCCCTTTTTTTGCCTTCTTTCACAACAGCAATTTTGATGTTAATTGCATCTGTGACTGTATTGTTTGTATCCAAAAATTACGAATTGCATGGAGTTTAGCGCACCGGTCCTATTGCACAAATGGCAACTCTGACAACTGTACTTGATCAATGTAGGACTTCATCTACCAACACTGAAAAATGGTTGTAGTACCATAAATATTGTTATATTGGTATAAGCAAAGGAACTGTGGGTAAAGCATTTTATCTCAAAGTAACTATGCTTTATTTGTCCATTATAGCCTGTTGCAGAGGCTCCGTTTAAGTTTGATATGGAGCTGGATGACTTGCCCAAAGAGACTTTGAAAGAGCTGATCTTTGAAGAAACTGCACGTTTCCAACCAGGCTACAGACCATAGCCTATCACACAGGTAAACTGCAGACTGAAGCCAGATGCATACATCAAATAAACAACAAAATCACATAGGTCAAAGAAAAAAAACACAGATGAGTCTATTTTCCATGTAACTGTGAGTGAGTGGTGAAGAATTCAGTCATTCTGAGCTCTTCAAGAGGAATTTCCATTCTGTTCATTTCTTAAAATGATTCATAGTTTCACAGCTCTCCAGTTTTGAATGTCTGATGATTCTTCAGAAATTATTCTTATGTCATTTGCTGCTCAAGAAATGTTTATTACTGTCAGTTTTGGTCAGTTTAATGCATCATTATGGAATAAAAGCATTAATTTCTTAAAAAAAAAAAACTTTTACTAACCCCAAACCTTTGAACAGTAGTGTTAATGTGATGAACATAAATGAAATGAATGTTTGTCAGTAGTGTAAAGACATGCAGTGTTTCCTGTGTGTAATCCGGATGATTCTCTGGAGGAGCAGATGTTCCGTGGTTGTTCCTTTTACACTTCCTGATTACAAAACAGTGCCAAGAACATGAATATTATTAAAAAGCTGAAACTACTGGAGTCTTGACATGGTTATTTACATTATTTTATTAGCAGAACTGTTTTATTCTACTTCCATAATAAATGAAGTGTAGATAGATTGGATTGGTGCCTGCTGGTGTGATGCATTGTTGACGATTTTGTTCCATAAATGTCTGTAAACAATGGGTCATGATACTAAATTTAAACTTTATTAATGACTGACAGCACAGATAACTGTCACATGTAGCATCTTATCCAACCTAGTGTTGCAAGGCTGCATTTATTTAATTAAAAACACTGTAAAAATGGTAATATTGTGAAATATTATTGCATTGTAAAATATATATATATATATTTTCAAATGCAATTTATTCCTGTGATGCAACGCTGAATTTTCCAGCATCATTACTTCAGTTTTCAATGTCACATGATCCTTCAGAAATCATTCTAATATGCTGATTTGCAGCTCAAAAAACATTTCATATGATTATCAATGTTGAAAGCAGTTGTGCTGCTTAATGTTTTTGGAAATCGTGATACATTTTTATTCCGTGTTCTTTGATGAATAGAAATCTAAAGTCTTTACTGTCACCTCTGATCAATTTAATGTGTCCTTGCAGAATAAAAGTATTAATTTCTTACTGACTCCAAACCTATGAATGGTAATGTGCTTTAATTTCTCACCAAAGCCAATTTTTACAATTTTTAATTTGGCACTTTGCAAACCTCAAATTCACACTCTGGTTGGAATATAGTTGTATTATAATTGTTTCAACCATAACTAATCCTGTTTTTTTTGCTCTGTCTTTAGGTGGTGTTCTGGATTCGATCATGCTGATGCTTCTGTCTCCACTCCACTGTGCGCCGTGGTCCTCTTTTGGTCTTCATCACCATCATCACCATAACCTCCTCTTCCTAAACTCCAAAATTACAGGCAGCCCTCAAAGTTCATCTGACCCCAGCTGAGAACATTCACTCCTGCTCTCTTCACCTGCTTCACTCTTTCGGTCTCATTACAATGAAAGTGCAGAGCTTCTCTCACACTCTCTCTTTCTGCCCGTCTGTGTGAAAGTTTGCCCGCGTGTGTTTGTGGACAACACCTCTTCAAGGTTTCTGATTCCGATTAACCCTTTTTCTCTCAGTCCTCTGATACACTTTAGTAAAAACCGTCTATGATTGTGTTATTGTTGTGCTTCTTTCTAGCCTCATGGTAATATTTCCAACAAGCTGCTTTTCTAAAGTGTCTGTAAGCCATTTTGAAGTCCCACAGAGGTCAAACAGGGAGAGAACGAGGGCTCAGATCTCCTCTATTCTTAAATATATATGCAGTGGACTCGCATTTATCCACATTGTGCATCGCCAATTTCCTCAAAGTGCACGGAGCGCGAAATTTGCCACGGTGCCATTTTAAGGCTTTAATGTATTTTCATAAATGCAAATATGTATGTACTATTGACCACTTAAAATTGATTAAAAACCTGTAATTTATCAGATTATTTTAAAACCCCCCCATATAGTGACTTGACTAATATACATACATATACATATGTGTGTGATTTTAAAGACCTGTAATTATTTAAAACCTGTTGGTAATTACATTTTTTATATATATAGATATATAGATAGATAGATAGATAGATATCTATCTATCTATCTATCTATCTATCTATCTATCTATCTATCTATCTATCTATCTATCTCTATATATATATATATATATATATATATATATATATATATATATATATATATATATATATATATATATATATATATATATATATATATATATAGATATAGATATAGATTCTCAATCACTTAATCACTTCTAGAAACCTTAGAAAAGAGACAAATCTATTACATTTGCTTAAGCACCAAAGAAAAGGCCACTCTAAAGATGTTAGGCCACCTTGGAAAATGTGTACTTGTGTCCAAAATTTGACCTAAGCCCTCAAATTACCTAACAAAAAAGGCAAGTGCCATGCAGGTTTACATATATCCTGAAATCCAGGTGTTTTTATCTAAAGATGCACGTAGGTCCATCTAGGAACTAGACTTTATCATTTAGATAGGTGTAGAGAAACTTCTGTCACGGGACAATCCTGAGTTTTTCAGTAACAATGGGTAAATTTTGAATCAGTGTCTGTTATAAACGTACAGTGCCTGCTCATCTGTATTCATTCTTTCCTTTTTGTATATTTCTTTGTCTTTTTTGCTTTCCCTGAACCCCCCAGCCGCCTTGTATCAATAAGACTGTGCCCTTGCATGACTGTTAAAAAGCTTTCTATACAAAGAAAATGGAAGTGCCACATTGCTGGGGATTCCGCTATTGGACTCTCAGGTTTTTGTTATATCCTACCTTTTGTGGTCCCATATTTCCTATATAGAGTGTAATCAGTTCAAAAAGAAGAAAAAAGCTCTTTATTTTGCTTGTTCATTTCGGTTGCACTTCTTTCA
Source organism: Spinibarbus caldwelli (assembly GCA_039654775.1). NCBI lineage: Eukaryota > Metazoa > Chordata > Actinopteri > Cypriniformes > Cyprinidae > Spinibarbus > Spinibarbus caldwelli. The sequence goes on along the minus strand of CM077222.1, from coordinate 8,131,120 downwards.
AAATCCAGGTTCCTTTCAATGTTTGGAGAGAAAAATATTAATAGTCTAGCTTTTTAGATGAACTAGCTCAACCAGAACGTCAGGTTTAAATCCACGTGGAAATTAGGAGCCTCTAGCCATGGAAATGCAACTTTTATTAATCCATTTCAACCATAAGATACTGTCTGCTGGTGAATGAATAACGTGGTGCGTCGAAATGAAAGTCTACCTGGAACTGTACGTGAGATAATGCATACTCTTGTGAAATTATACAGCACTTGAACGTTTGCGAAAATGGACGTCTGAGACATTAAGTTATTGATACTGATATGCGCATATGTGCATGGCTTCAGCAAGTGTTTCTTTCCCACACTGGCTTCCTCTTTGGTTTACTAACCCTACATTACTTTTGCCTATACGTACATGGCAAGACGCTACCTAGTGGTGGTATCAGATGTTGGTTGATCAAGGAGAGAATGGGTGATTCTCTTAAATAATGAATATATTAAAAAAAAAAAAAAAAAAATGACAAAAAAAATACAAAAAAAATCCTTGTGAAACTCTGTAAGATAGCTTCTGCCGAATCAGTGTGCAGCCTGTCTGTTTCTGTGTGCCTTTATGCGTCACGAATAACAACATTTATTGTGCAGCTTTGTTTTGTTGGGGATCAGTTGTGACTTTTTTCGGTATACTCTTGAAATTATATATATATATATATATATATATATATATATATATATATATATAATATATATATATATATATATATATATAATATATAATATATAATATATATATATATATATATATATATATATATATATATATATATATATATATATATATATATATATATATATATAAATATAAAAAGTGAAAAAAATTCTCTATGTAATTTTAAGTCCTATTTGTCAGCTTTTGTGATTCATTTGAGGAAGTAAAGAAAAATAAATAAGCCTTTTCTTTCTGCCCTGCCTGGTTTGATCCTGTTGCATTTTGCCTTCAGTTCTTGAAAGTTTTGTGCAGAACTGTTTTTATTGTAAAAATGAATGTCTAGTGATTTATTATTATTAATCTTGTAAAAAATTTCACTGTGTATTAATCTCCTTTTTGTTAGCAATGGCAAACTTTTTGTTGTGATTTGAAACCCCCAGGTTTTGGTCCCTCTGGGGAAACTTATGATTACAAATATTTCAAAATTATATTAAAATCTTTTGAATCTATTGAAAACAGTGGCATTATGTCTCGAAGGCTTGTTTTTAATGCTCAAAAAGACGGCCAATGTTCATTGCTGATATTGATCTCTGCATCTGCCAAGTCATGTAACCTAGAAACTGCAGAATAAAACCAATTGTATTATATTTCTGCCTCAGATTTCTGTCTCCTTCTGTGATATTAGTGCTAGTGTTACATGTGTCACCTCGCTAACCAGAACAAATGCGTCTTTCTGTTTAAGATCAGCTGTAAAGTAAGCTGGAGCTGAGTTGTGTTCAGTCTGGATGCATGGCAGCGATCGACGTGACGTTCTGAGTCCATTGTGTTGTCTTGGTTGGCACAGCAACAGAAGTGCTCCTCTTTGCACTCTTGATTGAGTGAATAAGAAAAGGTGCAGTGCTGTGATGTAATAATAAACGAGCGTGAGCCTGATTTGGTTCCTGTGAGAGCCTGCCGTCCATGACAACTGGTGGCAGCGTCTGCAGTTTGATGAGAACTACTTAGACGTTCAGTAAAAATAAACTAGACTAAGAGTTAAATGAGAAACAGTAGTGCTGTGGCTGATTCTAGCTACAAGCACACTACAATATAAATGATCTCCTGTGAGAATGTGACTTTCATTATTATATAATAATTCAGAATAAATGCCTGTATTCTTATTTGACACTAATGCATGATGATAAAGGTCTTTATGTGAACATCCAGCTATCTGAGGGCAATTAAAATTAAGGATTGGGGCTAGTTGTCACACATTTTGGGGTTTTTTAGGTTTAGAAAAAATAAATTCTTGACTAAAGAATATTCACTGAAAATACTTTCAGTAACTGCATGTTGTCATGCTATATGGGGTAAGTAGTCAAAAGTTAAAGTCTTATATTTTCATATTTTGTAGAAACAGAAATTAATTTTCAGATTTATTTTTTGGCTTTAGTACAGTGAAAAATAAAAGCAAATAACATTTTGGAAACAAAAATCTTATTGATCTAGTGATTATTATTATTATTATAGTCTTTGAGCTGTAAGTTTACCACAGCCACTGGACAATTTCTATAATTATAAAAATGCCTGTAGCGTTTGGAGCAATTGCAGTGTTGATACAGTAGATGGAGACAAAGTTTAACTATATTTATAACGAGCAAATACTTTCATTCTCCTCCCTTCAATTATTCATATTATTGACTGCGGTTTCTAAACAACTCCCTCTGATGGAGAATGTGAGTTAGTTTGGTTGAGAGGACCGTTTGCTTATTGTACTTTTCACATATTGCCATCATCCGAAGCAGTTCTCAATACCTCTACTGACATTTGGTCAAACAGGTTTATTTACTAATAATCAATATATCATATTTATCGTTTCAACTAATACTTACATTATGATTGATGACGTTGTTGTGTTCTGAGTTAAAAGATAAAAATAGCACCAACATCCGGGCCTTCGCGCTGTTTACCTGAACCACGTGTTATGCTGTAAGGACTGCTGCGCGCTGCCGTGCGATTTGGCACGTGTCGTTTCAGTGAACGCGCATTATCGAAAACAAGCGAGATGCTGTGTGCGCGGGCTCGTGTTTGTCTGGAGCGCGGAGCCTGCGGTGATTGGCTCTGTGAGCGATCTCTCTCGGCAGCTGATTGGTTTGACATAAATCATCCTCAACATGATTGGTTTTCAAGTCTGCGGAGGAGAATGTGGTCATAATAAACCTATATTCTCAAACATGTTCTCAATTTCTACATACTGTAGTCTATATTCAATATTTTTCTATGCTATATGTTGGAAATGACTACTGTCATGTTTACTGGCTGTAATATGGCATTTATATATTTAAAAATGTTAATACAGATAGTATTAAAAACAACCGGAATCATGAGGTATCTATAAAATATATCCACCGAGGCGGTAAGAGTAATCCATAAATAAATATATACATTTAATAATGAAAACATTCAGTGCTCAAGACATAATTACTATTGTGGCTTCAAAAAGAGTCTTAATAAAAACATTTTATTTCATTAATCGTATTATAATTGTGTCTTATTTCAAATGTAAATGTAATAGCGACCTAAATTTTACAGTATTACTGCGTGCAACTAAGTACACTCGATGAATAAAAAAGCCAAGATAACAAATAGCCTAAATATTAGTGAACCTAAACTATTTATAATTGTTGTTTTTGAACCCCCCTTTTTTCTTTTTTACTACATTTTACTCTTTTCCCTGGATTTTTTTTTTTTTTAGATGATTACCTACGAAATATTTTTGTTGCCTCAAAATTGCAACTGCATAACTGCATTCTGTAAAATTCCCGCAGCATATTTAATTTACTTTTTGTGGTTTCTTTTTAAAAAGTAAGGTAGGGTGCGAAATATTTGTGAATGAAGACAGGACAGATGTAAATGTTAGTGAGTGTGGAGCGCACACTAATAGCGACCTACGCCTCGTACGTGACCGCATCACAGTCTCATTCAAAAAAAAAGAAAGAAAGAAAGAAAGAAAATCCGCAGAGAAGAGTGTGTCACAGCGGAAGAACTATGAACAGAAGACTCTGAACAACAACAACAGCATCGTCTCGGACCGTCGTGACACACGCGGACGCAGCAGCGCTCCTAAATGAGAAACCCTGCAGTGGGGAGAACAACTGATCCACTTCCACCCAAAAGGTATTGCATTCTGCATCGTGCAACATTTGCCATGTTGTCTTTGCAGGTTTGATGATATTTTCCGATGCAGAACACCCAGTGTGTGAGTTGCTTTAAGAGCACTGCACCCTAAGTGCATCAGCGAAGGTCACATTGGTGTGCAGGCAGCAAGTTAAAACACGACGCTGTCAAGCACAACGGTCTTTAGTTGTATTTTATTGTGTGAGCTGGGTAATAACTGCCTTGTGTCCGTGTGAAAAGCTTTGCTGTGGGTTATCACGGAGTTATGAAATGGGACGCAGAATGAAAACATATGACATCATCAGGAGTCAGGACGGTGGTGGCGACGCGACAGACTTCATCATTTAGACGAAGACTTCACGAATTCACGCCCTCCTGTTCGCTTTCCAAACTATTGATCAGTATTGATTATCGTCGGAACACTGCGTCTGTCTGTCTGTGTCAATAGGTAATTAGTTATTTGTCTTTGAACTGTCAACGAATGTCATGTGAATGTAGACTACGGAAGTTTTAACGTTATGCATTGCGTCTGGCGTTATAGTTGCGCACAGCTACTAAAATTCTGGGTTGGTTTTTGAAGCCATCGTTTATTTTAGGCAGTCTCTTCACTTATTATTTATAAGGCGTAGCAGATGCTCTCTGACGCATAAAGATGGGGCCATTTCTTTAGTGCTGTCAGGCTGTGAAACCCGCCCCTACATAAACCCTATTTTAAAGCAATATTGCTCAAAAATGACTCTGTCTTGATGTGTTGGCATGATTTGGCATTTGTGGATGTATTATAATAAGGAATCAGTGAAATTATATGGTTGAAAGTAGCTGTAGGATTCTAATAACTACAGATTATAATGCAAGACATTCAACTATAGGTCTACTAAATTTTTATTTTTACTACTTAATCGTTTTTTAAATCTAAAACATTTCTGTCCACTTCACCTCGTTGGTCTGTTATTCTTTATACATGTAGCTCTTAATGCAAAACACGAATCCGATGAAGTCATCATCTTAACCTATGTAATCGTTAAGTTACATTGTATTTATTTACACATCCGGGATTTATTTACACATTTTCGCTTGGCTGGTAGCCCCGCCCCCGCAGCCCATCTATTGGATGCTTCACACGCCAGTAATGCGACGCCCCGCCCACTCACAAAGCAGCAAGTCTATCACAAACACAAAGAGTGCAACAAAGACTAGAGAAATGTACAGCCTAATCGACACACAAAACTGTCAGATAGTCTCAGTTTGAGCTCTCAGACGGAATCTGCACCGAGACAAGACAACCGAAACCAAAAAATAAATACAAATATCACAAAGTATACTCTGGAGAAAAAAAGTACTCAGCTTCCCTATAGAAAATCTATGCCAAACTTCGCATTGAGATCCAGTTCAGGTAAGTTGAGACTTTACGTTCATTTCAAGCTTAGAGACTCATATATTTGCTAAGTGAAAACATGATTATTGTTGTAGGACGCTTGTTAGATAATTAACACAAGCTCAAAACCATTCCTTACTAAATCTCTGGTCTCTCAGAGGAAAAAATGTGGAGCTGGATGCATGCACTCGATTTATAAGTTAATTATACAGAATAAAAACTCATATATGGTACTTTGATTGTTGGCATTGGTGTTTGCAGATATCAAGTCTCAAATTCTGTCTCTGTGTCACTCAGTGCTTCCTGGTTTTGTCACAAAGCAGGAGTCCTTGTTTTGTTTCCACGTTGGTTGCACAGTTCTTTGTTGTTTTCTCTAAAGATCCCGCTGACAAATATCAATTTGCACCTTTTGTAACTAGTAGCCTATTGTTGGCTCGCTGAATTGCTTTAGTTGTTTGTCACTTTGCAGGGAAGTAAAACAAAAGAAACAAATGAATGCTTACGCCGAATAAGTACTACTGAATAACTGGCTCGTTTATTGTTATTCTATAAGCGATTAGGAGCTTAACGTGGCCATTCGAGCGCTTAAATAGCTAGATTTGTTATAGCTATTATTGTTTTTCTTAAGCCATAATGCTCATGATTAGCCTTATCCTCTCAGGTTAACACGCGCTCATGAACCTCCTTTGTTTGTCTGCTGTTGATCTTCCTTCAGATTCACCGTCCTCGGGTTTTTTTAACGCTTCTTTTGTTCCCATTAATTTAATTAGCCGTTTAACATACTGAACAGTTATAAACAAATTTTCCTGAATTTCACAATGTTTGTGGTTACAAAATCAACTTATCTTTATGAAAGCACGCTTGACTTGTCGTTTGCGCGAGCACGTAATGTGGTTATTTTTTTGTTTACAATACAATTCGTGCTACAAACATTAAATATGGGTAATAATCTCCAGCTTTTATGTTTGCACGTTCTTCATAGATCTGTAAAAAAAAAAAAAACCTACATATTGAATATCCGCAGATATGATGTTTACAGGTAAACAAGTTCTCATTTCCACTGAGACGCGTGCCACATCGCGCGCTGCGCGAGCTCTAGTTGCCTTCGTGAACGCGCGTGACCGTGTTGCCATCTCCGCTTATTATACGCGACGTCGTGCGACGTCTTTACAGCACAATGAATTATGATCTACTAATAGCAGATGTCAAATATTCCCACCTGCTGTGTGTAATAATTAAAAGCAGTAGCCCAATTCCTCTTTCATTCTGTTTCTACTTTTCTCAGAACCCCCTTTCGCGTGTGGATGAGAGAGATTTAGCTGCTCAGTTGTAATATGTAAAACGTCTAAATTATTTGTGGAGGAGGATATACAGACTTTTTTAGCACCAGGATTAATTTTACATTGTTTATGGCTGTTTAACGCAAATGAAAAGCAACATGGGGTTGCTGCTTCATGCTAATTGTAGTTAGGTAAGTTGCGTGTTTTAGCGAGATCTGGCAACACTTGGCGCCACAGGAGCAGAGCTCACACGTTTTGTTGGTCTGCATGGTTGGAGCTTCCTGTGCTATTGCGGAAGTGTGTCTGTATTTTTCTATTGCGCACAGTGTTGTTGCCCCCTCATTAGCGCATTATACAGAGTTTCCTGTTATTTTCTGATTGTCTGTGCGAACAGTATGTGAGCTATGAAAAGACGAATGCCAAAAAGGGATGGCAGTTAGGAAAGCACATGTTAAAATCTACCAGTGCCTCTCAAGCAGCATTCATCTACAAGTGTTAAAATAACTTAGTCATGTTCCTGAAAAAGTACCATGGTGCAGTGGTATCACATGCTAACATGTTACTGTATTATAATCAAAGGATGGCCAGTTGCTAAAATCTGTTGAAATAAGTGCAGCCTTAAGTAATTTACTGCATTGGTAATATTTTGGCTCTGTAATAAGGGGGCAGTCTGGCCTGGTTAAGCAAGTTGATTTGAATGTCATCCTCTAATAGATACAGTGTCTATTAAGTCACTGGATTTCCCACAGTGGCAATAAAGCTTAGCTTGGTCCTCTTGGTGTACAGGGCAAAGCTGCAGTTTTTGACATGCTTAAACAACCATAGTTGGCTAAAAGTGAATTTTAAATATGTGGTATTCACTGGAGGGAAAACCATTATTATTCACACTTCATCAGGCACACAATGCCTCACAGGCTGCTCGGGCTTAAGTTGTCACGGGTGAAGAGAAAATGATTGTTTTCTTTCGCTTTTTTTAAAATCTGATTTCAGCTGCTCATTTGCTAAGTATTCTTGCAATTCTAGGACTAATTTTTCATTTGAAAGAAATGGTTCACACAAGTTGAGCATGGCGCTAGCAACACCGAGGTCATGGGTTTGATTCCCAGGAAATACACTGAATTAAAAGTGTGTACCTTGAATGCAGCGTAAGTCTCTTTAGATAAAAGTATCTGCTAAATGCAAATGTAGGTTCAACATAAAAATGGAAAATGTTGTTATCATTCTATGGTTCGTTTTTCCATGCAATTTCTAAGAAATTTTATCATACTTTATCTTTTTTAAGTTTGAATGCTCTTGTTCGTATTTATTGTAATTGCATGGAAAAGTGACCAGTGCAATTTCTCCTTTTGTGTTTCATGTAAAAAAATCTCAAGAAAGACATATGGTTTTGGAAGAACATGAGGATGAGTAAAGGATGTAAGACTTTTCATGTTTGGGTGAACTGTTTTTTAAGTCAGTTCAGCCTGTCTTTTATAGTTTGCTAGGATAGAGTATGTTTATTCCAAAAAATAATGGCCTTCCCCATTCTCCTTTCCCTTTATTTCCAGGTCGTATTTTCTCCTGTGGTGTCTGTGTGGAGCGTGCCACACATCCACTCCACAACAACGACGGCTTTTGCTTGCATCTTCCAGTGTTTCTTCTGTCAGCAAGTTCAGCAGAGCTGCAACTCGTCTAGCGCCAGCCCAGAGGAACCCTGTGAAGAGCACCACGACTGTGAGATGGTAAAAATGACAAAGTCCAAGACTTTCCAGGCTTACCTGCCCAACTGTCACCGAACCTACAGCTGCATCCACTGCCGGGCACATCTCGCCAATCACGATGAGCTCATCTCAAAGGTCAGTGGAGACTCTAATGGACTCATAGACAGTGTTAGGGAGTAACTAATTAAAAGTAGCCATATTACCAACTTAACTACATTATTCAGTACTGTCACCATACTTTAGCTAAGTTATAACATATTACTATATATAAAGTAAAACTATATAACATTTTTCTGTTACCTTGCAACATGCTATAAGTCATGTCTCTGTGACTAGACTTTTATTGTGTCTCCTGACGGCACCCATAATAGGTTTACCAGCTACAGTACCGTTTTGTTTATGGTGTACTGTGATACCACAGCAGACACTTTGCATCTTGTTTGTTGGATATAACAGGATATGTTCGCACAGGAGGCACGTGCCACTCTCCCAGATGGCTAAGCTGTTAACGCTACTGCAAGAGATGATCCATTTCCCAGTATGCACAGCACCTGTCAGGATCAGTCGAACCCTCTTGTAGTTCAGACAAGATCTGAAAACAGGTGGTTTGGTTAACCTGTTTGCCCACTGGTTGTTAATTTCTTGTTTTCTAGGACAAGGGAATTTGAAAATTAGTCTTCAGGGGCCGGATTCACAAAACATTCTTAAGAATCAAATTCTTGGTAACTGCTATTTCCTTCTTATTCAAAATTTAGAATTTTCTTTCAAGATATACTGTACGAAAACATTTCTAAAGAATGTTCTTATCTTAAGATTTTTCTAAAGAAAAAAAACTTTGAATCAGAATTTGAATGCCTGAAAAGGAAATCTTTAAAAATCTCTTCAGGCTATTTCACACTGCAACAACTAACGCCGACCAATAGCTACCATCACCAGATTTCAGTACGGTACTAATCAGATATTCCAAAAAATGAAAAATGTCATTTCAACAAGTTCAGTGGCGAAAACAAGCAATAACCAACGCCAACAGGTGTAACACACTGATCCGACAAAACCCAACGATCAGGTCTGTTAGCATTGTTCACTGTTTGTTGTGTATAGACCTTTAAAGTTTGGATAACTTTCAGCCTGTCTTAAAAGTTGGGGATAATCTCCCCAAAGGTAAGAATTAAGATGCTTAATGATTTTATTGAGCTGTTACATTCATTACCACATAACACTAGCTACATATATATCACTTGAACTCGCAATGTGCACAAGTACTCAAAAGTAACACCAGTGATCCATTATGTAAACAATGATCGGTCATGATTATGTGTGATGACTGTAGAATTCAAAATTCTGTCAAACAGGGACTTCATTTTTAATTTTATAATTACAACAATTACAACAACATTCTTTTTATGATTATTACAGTAATCTGCAAGGCAAAAATAAAAATAAGGTGTTCTTAAGGAATAAGTTTTTTTTTTTTTTTTTTTTTTTTTTAGTTTATAAGAATGTTCCAAAGTGAAATTCTTGAAAAATTCTTAAGAAGTTCTAAAATATTTTCTTAAGAATATTTTCATGAATCCGGTCCCAGTTAGGTAAGATTAGCTTCCTCATTTTTATAGTGAAGGAACATGCACCTAATTAAAATTCTCATGTACAATAAAAAGCCATGTCACATATATAGCTGCTTTATGGGTTATAAATTTGAAGCTATTCAACATGTCCTCTTGGTGATCCAGCATCATTTTATGGATTATGTTGACCTAAAGAATGGAATGTTGATTAACTTGTATTTCCATTACGTATTTAGAGACTTTTGTTGTTGTTATTTTAAGGTCATAGGTTATGTAGATATGCAATGGTGCAGTTCTTTATATTGGTATTGTATAAAGATGACAGTGACCTCAAACAGGTCAAGGCTAAAAGTGTTCCACCCAAACAAACAAATATGTATCTATATGTATGTATGTTTTTGTGTGTTTATATATTTATGTATTGCTGAAATTATTTATTGTTTACACTTACAATTTTTTTACTTATCAAAATACATTATTATATATTTATAATCTTATTATATGTATATTGCTGTATTTATTTATTATTCACACTTATTTAGTTTAAATTCTACATTTTTTTTTAATTTTTTGTACTCAGAATTTACTAAAATTATATTTTAAAACAGAAAGTGTATACTATATATTGGCATGGCTATAGATTTTGACAGTGATATGAGGCTGAATAATGCACTTCTGTTAATTAACCTGGCCAGTGCCTTACTCTGTCACTCGTATTAATTGATATATTTTCATATCTCTAAAATCTGTAAAAATTTACAAATCTCATTACTGCCAAGTTATGGCTTGTTGACACGTAATGATGATGCATTGCCATCTGTATCTAAATACACACAGGATCTAAAATAAGATCTGTGGAGAGCAGCAGTAATATCATGCCCTCTTTACACACAGATTAATTGCCTAACTCTATGAATCCGTGCCAGTTAAAATTTCTCTTCTGGACATGAAGGTAGACCAGGGACAAACTTCATGACAAAGAATGTAATTTCACAGTGAGCAAAACAAAATTTATTTGAATGGGCTTCAGCTCAGGCTCCAGTGCATTTATCCTCCACAATCTTTCAGAATGTCTCTTTTCGTTCAGCCACGGCACACTCGGATAGGATTTTTTGTGTCCAAATAAAAGCATTAATGCTCTTAGCACTTGAAAAACATGCTCTAGGGGGTGTGTCGCTCTGAGTGAAAAGCAGTTTTGCTGTATGGCTGAGTTGGGCTCTCCTGCAACTTCCTTTCTCCATCTCATCTCCTCAGCGCCAAGAATTACCTCTAAGCTGATTATGTCATTGGGTGATAGTCTGGGTCCAGCGCCTTTCTCCTGTAGCTACTGCAAACCTAAGGGCTCTTTTCATGGCACGCGTCTTCATTTCATTAACAAATGGCCCTGCTCAATGGCAGATCGTAATTTGTGAAGGGTACATTGTTTCTGCGATGTTATCTGCGTGGAGATTTTAAGGGCAAGAATAGACATTTAAACCATGAAAAGCTCAACAGATGTTCTTTACATATCCTGACATTTAGATGGTGCCTTAAAGATGACCTACTTTATTTCAGAATGGAGGCCTTTGTTAGCGGTCAAAAGTGGAAAATGTTTGTGGCTTTTTTGTTTTAACTGGTAAAGCAGGTCAATTTGATTATGACATACTTTCATTCTCCCAGCATGGTCACAAAAGCAGGGACTTACCATGCCAGATATCATTCTTCATATTAATTGCGGTGAAACCTTCATTGAAAGGATGCATCTCGTCCTACTAATGCATTCTTTCAGAAACTAGGAGGTATCAAGGTATCTTGCGTTATGCAGTCACAAACCTGCCAACATTAGAAAGGATTAGCACGCATGGTGCTAGCCAACAACAAGCAGGACTCGCATGCTGAACTCTTGGATCAGCATCAAACATCACTGGCGGAATGCGGACAGTATTGTGGAAAGGCTAAGCTAAGGCTTTACTGCAGTAAGTCATCATCAAGCACCCCTCTGGCTTGCAGACAGACACCCCATCTGCTCCAGAGATGGGACATTGGGTAGTATTTCACTACATAAAGACCTTTATACGTTAAGCAATCTCTTATATAGTTGAGCGGGGAAATCCTTACACGGGGCGCCTCCAAAAAACATTTAGAAGTTCTTGGAAGCAGTACATAAATAATCGCCCTGCACCATAGGCACTTTCCCAACACAAAACCTGTTCCAAAACATTGGTAGCATAATTATTTTACCTTCTGTGATGCCTCATTTTGGCCAAATATATTTATTAATTTATCTTGCATTAATGTATTTATAAGTGTCAGCTCTAATAGCCTTGTGGGCAGTGCACTGACATACAGCCGTCCCGAGTTCGAATACCAACTCGAGGACCTTTCCCGATCCTGCCCCCTATCTCTCTCCCACTTCGCTTCCTGCCAGCTCCTGTCCTGTAATAAAGGCAAAAATGCCAAAAATAAATCTTAAGAAAATATATGTATATATATTAGTGCTGGGCAATGATTAATCGTGATTAATCGCATCCAAAATAAAAGTTTTTGTTTATATATGTCTGTGTACTGTGTATATTATGTATATACAAAGACACACATACAGTATATATTTAGAAAATATTTACATGTATATATTTATATAATTTATATTATATAGAAATATATTTAATATATAAACATATTTTCGTTGTGTGTGTATTTATAAATATATAATAAATATACACAGTACACACACATATATATTATGTACACAAAAACTGATTAATCGTTGCCCAGCACTAATGCATATATTTATGTATTGCATAATTTTGCCAAATTTTTTCTTGCCAAAATGTATTTTTATTTCTAAGTTTATGTATTTTCTTGCTAACAATTAATTAATAATGCATAATAAATAATCTCTCATAATGCATAATAAATAGCTCTAATAATGCATAAATGTATGAATTAATTAATTTATACATCTTGCATAAATTGATGCATCTTGCATAAAATATTTACTTATTGCTGAATTGCTGAATTTTTATTTTACAATAATTTTATACATTTTATAAATTTGCTCAAAATTTGCTAAAAAATATTTGAAAACAGAACATTTATAATATATATTGACATGGCTATGAGTAGATACAACACCAGACAAAATGACACAATTTATTGCAAATTGTACAAATACATGATTAATTGAACTGGCCAATACGTTGCTCTCTCTAAAATCAACTGAATTTAAAAATAAATCCGAGATGACGGATGAAGCAAGAAAAATGTTTTAATCACAAGTTCATTTTCTTTTAATACTAAAACTTGTATATTTACTATTTTTAGTATCTAATTTAAAGTTGACTATTTTAGTCTGCTGTGTATTTTCCTGCTTATCCATGTTAGGTTGTTGGTTGGAGACGTGCTAAGCTATCAATACAACTGCTTGTGTAGGTTTATGAATTTTATGAAGTCTTGCCCTTATCTGCATTTGTTTGTTTATGGGTTTGCCGGTTCTGATCCCTTTTCTATAAAACACCCTATTTCTCCTCCTCAGTAGTTTAAGTGGGTTACCAAACCTCTTCTATCAGATGTGCCTCTTAACTGCTCCCACAATCAGGTAATGATTGAACAGAATTAGAACAAACCCGGCATTGACTGCAGTTTGTCTCAGAGCCAGGTACCTTTGATAGGAACAGTAAATGACCCACTTGTTCTGTTTTAACAACAGTAATCTCAGGTTACATTAGCAGAAGAGTTAAGACTAGTGAGAGAGGGAGGAAAGTCAGCCAGTCAGTGCTGAGTAAGTCTTTAGCCAATAGATAAATGAAGACAGACAAAAGAGGCAAGGAAGAATGGGTGGTTTTGTTTTCAACCCAGGTGGAAAGTTTTAGGGTTGCAATCAAAATCAGTCTGTGTTGGCTGGAGGAAGAATCTCAGACATTTTGCATAAAGACCTGAGACGTCTGTTCTTTGATGTTCTGGTTCTGGACTGAATATCCTTTGAAGAGTGTGGATGAGGCTGGTCAAAGTTTGACATGATCATGAATCAATGAATTGATGCCATAAATTTTCTGACTGGCATATGAAATGATAAAGCAATGCTACATACTCCAAATCTCCATTGACTGGAGTGCAGTAACACTTTGTGTAATTTCAATAAAGTATATAATTTTAAGCATGCACAAATAACTTGCACATATGCCAGAATGCATTTAATTTTTCATTTACATACACTTACGAGTTTTGTGTTTGGAAGGTATTTTATTTATTTATTTATTTTTGAAGAATTAAAAAAAAAAGTCTCTTATGCTCACCAAGGCTGCATTTATTTTGCAGTAATAGTGTGAAAAAAATATTTAAATAACTCTTTTAATATATATTTTTAAAATGTAATCTGTTCCTTAAATAATGCATGCTAAAATTAAACCTTACTGACCTCAGACTTTTGAAGTGTATGTTATTAGTAGTCTGTGTGACCTTTGTGATAACTAATTAAAATGTATTTATCATTGGTTGAACTAGGCAACCTTGCAACTACTTCATCCAAAGGCAATCACAGTCTGACTGTCACATCTGACAGTTGATTATGATAAAGACATTTTTAAAATGAGAGATTGAAATCATGATCATTGAATTCAGCTAAAGTGCTTTTTGAGTCTTAACTAGTTTGATCAGCTAGCAGTCCTTACTTTCTGGATTCAAATTTGACTAATTGACTAGTTTTTATATAACTGACTACGAAAAGTTATGACCAGTCTTAAAGAAAAAAAATGAGTTGACTAGTCTAAGTAGTTTATGTAACAGGCCACCAATTCCAGTACAAGCGTGCATGCATTTGGTAGAAAGTTTTGAAATGCTATTCCAGGTTTGTAGGAAATAGTATTCACCCTTTAGTTTGCACGCAACATTTACTGTATTTACTGCATTTACTGTAGGCCACACAGTCCAAACCGCAAATTTAAATAATTGATCTACACTTCATTGCATCTGCAGGTTAACCTAAATAGCCTTGGCCCTTGTCATGCGGAAAAACGTTAAAGTGTTCATTAATCTTTTTAAAAGAGAAATGTATCCTCTGGCAAATATGAGTGAGTTGTTGAATCCCAGGGTTCCCTTCTGTGTGGCCTGCTGTTATGGTTACAGTAGTTGAAAACCAAGCAACACTTACCAAGATATCCTCAAGCCATGTGAAAAACCTTAAAGTAAGCAGTCATTTGAAACAAATGTGAGGGAATTTCTGCTGCAAAAAAAGTAACTTGCACTCTGTAATGAATGAATCACAAAAAAAAACAAAAAAACACTTCTTCATACTAAATGTCCAGTTGAATCGGAAGCTTGCATAAAAACATTTTGTGTCACTAATGTGTCTCTTTGCTTATTTGCACTGAATGTTTCCCAGGACTGTCGCGCGCGGCCTTTATAATTATAACATAATAATGGAGGCAGATCTGTAATTAAATCTCATTGATCTGGCTTAAATGCATTCTCTTCCTCCTAAATGCACTGCTTTCGCCCCTCCTCTTATTCCCAATTATGCGCATACCACCATTGTAGCTAGAGCCAGACTTACTTGTCCCACAATGTAAAACGACACAGTTGGGGGCCTTTCATTGTGTCAATGTCCCTATAAAATTACCCGTTTGCCTTCAGCTCGAGCTGGTTAGACACTCCTCTTAGAAGAGCACAGACAGCCGCTGTGGGCTTTAACAGTCTTTATTAGGCTTGTAGCTATACTCGGGTCATCGGCAGTGGAAAAGTAAAGCCGATTCGCCCCGTCCCAGCTCTTGCGACCGAGGATGACAGCTGGTTACCAGGAGCACACTGGCCTAAATCCAACCACTTACACCAACAACAAGCATGCATTGCATTTGTAGAAAAATCCTAGATGTGCATAGTTTGAATATTCATTTATAATTAACTGCATTGGTGAGATTGTGTTTAAGTTTTCCCAGAAAGCTGTCCTAATCTGAAAAGCACTGTGTTCTTGGTAATCCATATTTTTAGCTGGTGTGTCAGACCATTCAGTGCTCCATCCATGAATATGTTTGCCTAACATTTACACACATCTTACTACTATAATGTGCTTTTACTAAAAACAGACCTACCTTGTGTATTTTTTCACAGTCTCCTCAGTGTATTCTCACCATGACTGAGTGTCATTATTAGTGTTATTTGCTAATGCAAGCGTCACTTTAACTATTGCTCATACGCTAAAAACCAGAAGTGTTTTGAAGTGTTGTTAAAGTTGTTCAAATTCTCTATTTCTAAACTTTGCCTCAGTATGTAAATATATGCTTATTTACAGGTTCATTTTCTTTTCAAGTTCATTTTTTTTTTTTTTTTTTTCAAATAATTAATTTTCAGATTATTTTGAAGTTAGTTTGAAGAAGACTAGTATGTAGTGTTTAGTCTTGTTGGATATGCTGTTGATTTTTGCTTTTGCAGTGCTGTTTGGGTATGTTACTGAAGTATTTGCCCTCATAACACTTGCTAGTCCAAGTTGTTTGGACTAAACTCTATTATCTGTGTAAATAGGGTGTGGTAGAGGCTAAAGAGGTTAATGCTTTTAAAATCATCAGTAGAGAGATAGAGTAGGGAGGAGAAAGTGGCCAGAAAGAGATTAAAGAGCCAGAGATACTGACAGAGAAAAAGAGGGATGCAGACTGACATTTATGATTGGAAATACTCTTTTGGGATTAGTTCTGTCATCATTTACTCACATTCATGTTATTCCAAACTTTCTAGACTTTTCTTTCTTCTGTGGAACACAAAGTCGTTTTCAGTGGTGTGTTGGTCGGTTTTTTCCAAGCAGTTTCACTGAATGGGCAATGGAGATATCAGGCTTCAAGTCATAGTAGTAGTTCATATGACTTGACTATTAAAATCTTTTTTGAATCGTATGTTTTTTGAGGAGCAAACTGGAATTTAAGGCTGTATTCACTGTCAGTCCATCCCAGAAAGCTGTTAGCAGTTGAAACCTGAGCATTGAGTCAGTTGAACGGAATCATTCCGATTTATGAACAAATCATGGTTTTATAAACTGAATGAACTGATTCTCTGAAAAGATCTGATTCATTCAAGAGATTTGTTCACAAATTGCACGACTACTTCTGTCATCATGCCAAGGAGATCTGCATCAGATTTTAGGGATTTCAGTGAATATTGTTTAAATTTTGCTTTGTTCTCAAATCTAAGACTTTGAGGTTTATGCATGGTACTTATGTTATGTACTTATGTACTTATGTTTTTTAATTAATTTGATTTCTATCTATCTATCTATCTATCTATCTATCTCTATATATATACATATATATACGTGTGTGTGTGTGTGTGTGTGTGTATACACACACACACACACACACACAGATATATATATATATATATATATATATATATATATATATATATATCTGTTCCGCAGAAGAAAGCAAGCCATACAGGTGACCAACATGAGTAAAGGATGACAGAGTTTTCATTTTGGGTGAACAATCCCGTTAAACACTGAATGGGAACCCAACAGAAGTGCCTCCTGTCAGCATTCAGCTTTATCTCCATTTTTATGAAGAGGAATAAAAGCAGCTCTGTTCCTTCACTCTCCACTAGTCAGCTCAATGTGTGGAGCTTATTATGTAGAGTCTCATAAACCCACATGCACACACATTTTCTAAAGAGAAACACTGTTTCGTACTTGCACACACATATGCCGAGACTCATTTATGAAATACACATGTTGGCCTGTGACCAGAGCTTGGCTGTCAGAACACAGTGTGTTTCAGACAGACTTTCCATGAATGTCTACATACTCACACGCACATAAGACAAACATACAGAGAGCACCACAACACCCACACACACACTCTTTTAATGCCTCTTTCACGGAAAACCATGTGTGGGTCTGATGTATCTGTGAGTGTGGGAGAACTTTGATTGTAAAGTTATCATTCATATATAACATTATAATTGTCTTTTTGTCTCTCTAGTCATTCCAAGGCAGCCAGGGACGAGCCTACCTCTTCAATTCAGTGTAAGTATATATCTCATTCACATTAATAATTTATAGCATTTTCCATGTTGTGAATTAAAATTATACACTATTATTGTTCAAAGGTTTTGGGTCTGTCTTTTTAAGAAATTATTTGTTTATTCAGCAAGGATGCATTAAATTAAAAATGATTAATAGTGGCAATAAATATACTTATAATATTGCAAAAGCTTTCTATTTCAAATAAATGCTGTTCTTTTGAACTTTTGAACATCAAAGAATCCTGAAAAAAAAATGTATCACGGTTTCCACAGAAATATTAAGCTGCTCAAACAAATCAGCATATTAGAATGATTTCTGAAGGATCATGTGACACTGAAAACTGGAGTAATGAAGCTTAAAATTCAGCTTTGCATCAAAGGAATATTTACATTTTAAAAAATGTTATAATTTAAAACAATTATATTAAACAGCAATAGTATTTTGTAATATTACTGTTTTTACTGTATTTTTGATCAAATAAATGCACGCTTGGTGAGCAGAATAGACTTCTTTCAAAACATTAAAAAAATCTTGCCGCCCCCAAACTTTTGAACAGTATTGTATATAATGGGTTATGTATCTGGTCGTTTATGCAAAATTGACCCAGACAGATTCCAAGGCAGATGGGTCATATATCACCCTGAATGAGTTTATTTTGTCATAATGACCGGGTGACTGCACATTATCCCTTATATGTCTATCTGAGGCTCATAGAGGAATGGGAATAGCTGTTTTGCATATTACAAGAGCTGTAGGCCTAAACATAGCACTGCTATCTAATGATGCAAGTTGATGATTCATCATATTTAAGCATAGCGCTACCAGTGTGTTTAAGCTAGCGCTCCGGTGTGTGCGAGATATTACGATGATAAATTCTAGGTTAAATGTGTTTGTGTTAGCGAACTGTGACATTCCTCAGGCAATGCACAGTAGTGCATGAGCGTTAAGCATTGCCATTGAGAAGATATAAAAACATAAACACAAGAAGGATTCTTTCATTGAGAGTTAAGTGTCTCTTGAAATATTATACAATATTGACCTATACAGACTTTATGAAATGCAAAATTATTTAAATTAGATCACATCACATTACCACTGGAAAAGCCTGCTGATGCACGTCACATTATTTACAAATATCATGTGCTAGCGCTCAAAAGTTTGGAGTCAGTTTTTTTTTTTCTAAAGAAATTAATACTTTTATTCAGCAAGGATGCATTAACTTGATCAAAAGTGACAGTATAAACATTTATAATATAAAGATTTCCATTTGAAATAAATGCTGTTCTTTTGAACTTTCCATTCATCAAAGAATCCAGAAAAAATATAATGGTTTGCACAAAAATATTAAGCGGCGCAACTGTTTTCAACATTGACAATAATAAGAAATGTTTCTTGAACACAAATCAGCATATTACAATGATTTCTGAAGGATCATGTGACATTGAAGGCTGCAGTAATGATGCTGAAAATTCAGCTTTGCATCACAGGAATAAATTACATTTTAAAATATATTGGATTAGAAAACAGTTATTTTAAATGTTAATAATATTTCACAATATCACAGTTTTTACTGCATTTATCAAATAAATGCAGCCTTTGTGGGCATATAAGAGTCTTCAATCAAAAACATTAAAAAATCTTACCAACCCCAAACTTTGGAACAATAGTGTGTGTAAGTTGTGAGATTATGATTTTTATTCAGCATGTATTTCAATAAGTTTTGACCATTATATCAAAGCCAGCTCATTATGCAATGCATCTGGTCCCCATCAGCTAATTTAAATAATCTTTTGCTTTGCTACTAATTTGTAGGATTACTAACATTTGAGCCTCATTAAATATGAGCAGAACAAATTTGTGTAAATCATTTGTAAAACGTAAATTGCATTGAACTGAATGCTGCAGTTTGTGGATATGATTTTACCAACGGTATGTAGTGACAAATAAAATAGCCTATGCATGGTCTATTTTTATGTCAGTTGATTTCTGTTGAAAATTAAATGTAATTTTAAAGTTATTCTAGTTGTAGCTACTGTGATGCTACATGACCGCTGGTCACTTCTAGTGTAGACACAGTGTTTCCAGTGATAGCAGTCACATCTGCTGTAGTTCTGCTTCTGACCTCCTAAGTGGTCAACCAGTAAAGGTTACCCACAATGACTTTCAGAAAACACATCGGTCACATGAATAATCATTTTGACCATTGATTAAACTCTTTTCCCTCAGTGTGAATGTCGGTTGTGGTCCAGCAGAGGAGAGGGTTCTCCTAACAGGTTTACACGCTGTGGCGGACATCTACTGTGAAAACTGTAAAACCACTCTGGGTTGGAAATACGTAAGTTAACTCTCCTTCCAGTCCATGCAAATTATAGACTATTATTTGAAATACTTTAATGTCTTTTCCTTGCATCACAAGACAAGCTGTGTTTTGTTTCGAGGTGTCGCACATTGCTGATACATGCTTGTCAGAGTGCTTGTTTTGCAGTTGCAGTGACAGCAGTTGACTAATCTGAGCTGTGTGGGTTTCTTTATTTTTGTCTACTGATATCCTGTTACTTTGCTGGTCTCTAGTGACCAGAATTAACATCCTCTGACCTCTGCAGTCTAGCACACATTTAGCTCTATATATGTCTTTATTCACCGCTCAATTAGGACCCACTTTGATGCTGCGAGTGTTCATGCTGTTGTGTTTTCATACGCAATCCAAGCAGCAGACACTGAATAATAGATCAGTTTTGATAACATTTTTATAATAACTTTCATTAATAAGTCATTAAAACAAGGACACATCTCATAATATAATGCTTAACAGATCTGTAATGTGAATTTAACATTTGAAATGATGTTTTATTCATATTTGAATACATTTCATCGTACATGAAAGTACAGAAATAGACAATAAATAAATATTTTTTGAAGAAATTAATACTTTTATTCAGCAAGCATGCATTGCATTAATTAAAAGTGACTGTAAAGACATTTATAATTTTGCAAAAGATTTCTATATCAATTATGTGAAACTGGATTATGGATGTGGATTATCTAACACTGAAGCCTGGAATAATGGCTGCTGAAAATTTGCCATCACAAAAATAAATTACATTTTAAAATATTTTCAAATATATCCTGTTGTTTTAAAATATATAATATTTCACAGTATATGTATTAATTCTTTAACATAAAATAAATAGGCTACAGCCTTTCTGTGCATAAGAGGCAAAAAAAAAAAAAAAATTCCAACTCCAAAATATTGTTTAATATTGATTTAGGTTCATTTGGATCAGTGATGAGCTACTCAGAATAAAAATGCTAAATTTGTTTGCCATATGAAGAGTTCATTTGCAAAAACAGAAAACTATAAAAAAAAAAAAAAAAATCATGTTTTTTCATTGTGCTTTCCAGTTAATCTCAATCAAACTGCAGTTGGGTTATTTTGATTAGGTAAAAAAATAACTAAAAATACAGCTAACTAACACAATAAAACACAATAAAAACATGATAACATAATAAAAAACATGATTTTTGAAAATTAAAAAAGACAGAGTTATCTATTTTTGCAAATAAACTCTTCATATATTCCAACCTATCCAAATTTACTTATCTAATTACATATTAATGGGGACAAAATAGCTAAGTTTAATGGATCTCTGCTTTGGAATGCAGTAGTACTGTGTTAATTTATTACTCAAATTTTTTTGTAATCTAATAATTTCACCTAAAGCTAATCTTAATAGGAAAGTTCTGTCGCATTGTTTTTATGTGTTTTTGTAGATGGCAAGTATTGAGTTATTATGTGGTTGTTTCTCTTCCTGATTAAACCGGAGCTCTAATTGTGTCCCAGGATTGTTTAAGAGGGATTTTACACTCATGACTCAATCTTGTTAGTCTTCAGGTCTCTACACGTTTGATTACAAAGCCTTTAGATTCAAGCCACTCTGAAACACTGATCACAGACCAGTATCTTGAAGCTATTTTCACCATCATCTGATGTGAAACTCTCAGGAACAGCTCTTATTTCAAGCCAACTGAGTCGAAGCTGGCAGTGTAGGGTTTACAACCAGAGGCATGATGACACACCACTGCTCTAGTGGGCAGATTTAAGTCAGATGAGTAATGGACAGGTGTGAGAGGAGATTCAGACAGCCTAGAGCAGTTAAAAGACTTTAGTTAAGCTGACCATGCTAAAGCAATAGCTGGTTTTATATAATTTCAGCATGTTATATCATGTAACAGGGGAGTCTTATCCTGTCCAGAATACATTAAAAGGCTCCTGTTCTGCATTTTTATAGCATTTTATTTCCCCCTTTCTTGGACCAAACATTCTTTCCTCTTCTGACCTTTTTAAACAGGCTGTTTTGGCTACTGTACCTTAAAGGCCTCTCTTATGATTGGCTAAGATCTTTGTATCAATGTAGTTCCAGCAACAGTATTGCAGCAGTAAATAATAATAATTATTATTTATTATTTTAAAGTCATATTTTATATGCGATTCTATCCCCACCAAAATTGTGCAGGCATACTAGAAAAAGATGATGGCTGCCAAGCAAAAGCCATATGTAAATGTGGCATATGTCATATGAAAGTATATGTATCAGTTGTGATATAAACATTGCAGTTTCTATTTTTGTAGTTTAACTTCAATACATGGTCTGGCTGCACCAGTGAGGAAGCATATCAATATCATAATCTTTTAAGAGAAAGGCAAATTCTGTTTTTCATTATTGTTAAAGGGACCGTTCACCCAAAAAAATGAAAATTGTCATCATTTACTCACCTTCATGTCTTTCCAAGCCCATAAGGCTTTGGTTAAGCTTTGAAACACAAATTAATATATTTTTTTAATGAAACCGGTTTTTGTCCCTCCATTGAAAGTCCAGGAAACCAAAATTTAAAAGATCCTAAAAGGTCATAAAACGTCATTAAAAAATCCATATGAATTGAGTGTTTTAATCCAAATCTTGTGAAGAGATTCAGTCACCTTTTATGATGAACAGATTTAATTTATGCTTTTATGTGCATCTAAACAATGATTAACAAATGCATACATATAGTGGATTACTTATGGCAATGTGTGTGTCAAGCACTAGAACAAATTTAAAAGCCCAGGTTTTGATTAAACCTCTCTTTTAAAGGCATTTATGGCGTCTTTGGATCTTCTGATCTTTTTTGGAGTTTTTGTTACCTGAACTTTCAGTGGAGGCGTAGAAACCTCTCAGCTTTCATTAAAAATATGTTAATTTGTGTTTTGAAGATTAACCAAAGTATTATGGGTTTGGAATGACATGAGGGTGCGTAAATGATGACAGGATTTTCATTTCTGGGTGAACAATCCCTTTAAGTAGACAGAAATATTGTTTGATTTATTTCAGTAGTCAAAACTGCACGTTTCTCAGTCCTGACGTTTCGTCGGTTTTTGTCTCTGTTACAGGAGCATGCGTTTGAGAGCAGTCAGAAATACAAAGAAGGCAAGTTCATCATCGAGCTGGCTCACATGATCAAAGATAATGGCTGGGAGTGACCTTCACCTACTTCCTCTCCGCTCAGTGACCTTTGGGCTGCTCTGCCGTGGACTTTGCCGAGTGACACCACCACACGCACATGTACACAAACAAAAAAAAACACACAGACACGCGCGCACACACACGCCACCGTCGACCATGACACATCCTGACATCTCTACTGGGTCATCACAAAACTCAAAGGGAGAGTGACGGAAAGCGAATCGAAAACATCTACGGTCACTGAAAGACTCTCTAGGACCTTTTTCTGAGATGTACATGTCAACACTTCGGGATCCGAAACTTCTCCCTTCCTGTTCGACTGCCCCATTAACTGGTTTCGATGTGCTCGGCCCTCCTCGTGTGTAAGCTGTTAACAGTATCCAGAAGAGACAGTCTCACTTTTTTCATTTGACATCCTCCTCGTGAACGAGCGGGAGGAGTGCGTCTTAGTGTGCGTTCTTTCTTTTCGACAGGAATCTTGAGTCCTTCCTGGTGGACTGATGTTACTGGTTAGCATTTTTCTCCTTCTCTGAGTCAAGCCCATTCTGGTTGTCTTTCCTTTCACTCTGGGGTAGCGACAATTGACCTACGTTATAAGAGTTGGGGTTGGTTTCAGGGTTAGGCTATGTAGCAGTATATTTCAGATGGGGGTGGGCGTTCAGCATTGCAGTGGCATGGCATTTCCCCTGCGTTTTACCCGTTTTATTTCCGAATCGAAATGTTTTTCTTCCTCGGATGACTTCACTGTGCAATTCGTGGGACACTCTGGTACAGCAGTAGCGTCTGACCCCTACAGGAGCTTTAGTTGTCTCTGGTGCTTTTGGTGAGATTACACAAACATGCGTCTTTGAGTTGGCATTTGTGGCAGGTTCCATTTTTGCAACCATACTATAGGCGAGAGAAAAAAACAAAACGAAACAAGACAAGCAACAGCCGTTTGGATGCACTGGACATTGGGGAAAACTGAAACTAGTGTCCTCGGAACATTGTTTGCGTTACATTTTCATCCCCCTTCACGCCAAATGATGACAAGATTTTACAAAACTATTGTTGTTGATATTACAATCATGTGTATGTTCATTGCTATGTGTAATTTATGTGTTAAACCATATGTTTGGACATGCACACGCATGTTAGCTCAGAGTGTTTTACGCATTATGTTTATGGCATACTTGAATGCAGTTACTTTGTTTGCACTTTGCAGAGGCCTTGTTCATGGGTTTAGAGGCAAAAGTCTGTCCATTTTATGGCCTTTTTTTTCATGGAAAATAATCGAATGATTGTATTAGATGCTTTGAATGATTTTCAGGGTTGGGTGGTTGCTGGCTTGATCATCTCCCTCTACTTTCAAACACACGAAATCTGCAGCTTTCGCTTTCTTCCGCAGGCTGGCAGACCTGTTCGCTACGCTCGTAATTCGTCCAATTGGATTCGCGCATCAGAAGCAGGTCTCGAATTTTACAATCGGACACCATTCAATGTGGCGCTACGCGATTCTTTTGCTGCTAATAAATGCAATCCGGAGCTTTCACTTTAAACCTTCTGCACTTTACCCAGACTGTCTGAGAGCATGCGAGCGGATGTGTTCCTTTTGTAGCTTTTCTCCACATCTTTGCCTCTAAGCAGCA
This sequence comes from Spinibarbus caldwelli, assembly GCA_039654775.1. Lineage (NCBI taxonomy): Eukaryota > Metazoa > Chordata > Actinopteri > Cypriniformes > Cyprinidae > Spinibarbus > Spinibarbus caldwelli. Next base: position 8,106,238 of record CM077222.1, on the reverse strand, counting down.
TGAATCTTGTGCCTCTTCAAAAGATAAAAAAACGAAAAGAAAAGAAATCTCCCTCTCCTGTGTTGTGCGGCGCATGACTCTGAGAACCCAGCACATCTATTAGAAGCTCTGCTGGAGCTTCGTATCGAACTCGAAAACGACACGAACTTGGAAACGAACCTCACAGAACCTCTATCCACTTGAAATATCTAATATAATCCAGTATTTTTCATAGTTCTATGTCAAAGCTAGAGATGTTATGAAACAGTGGTTGTATTCTGCAAAGTATATAAAAGGGGTGGGGCTGTTAGAACAGGAGGGGGCGGAGCTTGCTTCCTGTAGAGGTAAAGAGGGGCATTTAATGTAGATTTTTATTGAATATAATTAAATATATATATATATATATATATATATATATCTATATATATATATATCAAATCGTACAGATGAATATCGAGGTTTCGCCGTGCTTAAGGGTGGGTGGGATGGCGGGCAATAGTAGAATGAGTGGCGAACCCTCAGTTAGTGTTCGCCGCCGATAAGGTCAGTCGGGTCACGTGACCTTCGAATCAGTCAAGGACAATGCAAACAAAATAGTTGTATAAATATCTTACTTGAAAGATGATACAGAGTTACAGACAATACATTGTCCCTCTCACACAGTTTTGTACATAAAGTAACATATTTAAGGTTTTATACATATTTCTACTGGGTTAGTTTCTCTACTTTCCCGACTTGAAGCACTTTTGTTCACTGTACCTCTGGCTTTATATATGTGTGTGAATGAGAGAGTGTGTGTGTGTTTGGATGCATGTATGCGTGTTCCCTTACTTCCCTCACTTTATTTGTAGCCGTTTTTGCTGTTGTTCACTAGTTCCTCTGTGCTGTTTCCTTTATGACACTTCTTTTGCTGTCTCACAGCGTGTTTTGATGTGTGCTCTCTTAGCTTGATGATAATGAGCTTTGTATCTTTCATTTTTTTCTTTAATATTAAAGTTGATTTTTCGATAGTTTCCTGTCGAGAGCCTAATAGCAGAATGTCTGCTGGTCGTGTTTTAGCATCATGGTCAGTGGTGAGCTGGATTCACCTGCCGAAATTTCACAATAGAAACACCGACCCAGACTGTTTTACAAAAAAAACAGCTTTCCCTAAGATTTTCAGAAACAGAACTAGATCCAGGCCAGTGTCACTGTCAGTGTGCACCAAAAAATAAGACATCGCTCAACTGAAACCTTTTTACTGAGAATCACTTGGTCAAACCAAAAATCGAGTTTGTGGCCTCTCTGAATACCAAGTGGGAAATTGCTTTTTGTTAGCTTTTTTGGATTGTGATTTGTCTTTTACAGCAACATATTAAGGTGTTTCTGATATTGGCAGTAGAAAAGATTGTTTACTGCTGTTTCTATTTAGTGACACTGGTTTCAAAGCTTTCTAGAGCTGTTAATCTGAGATTTGTCATTCAAACGACTTCTAGTTTAAGGCAACAGTGGTATGCAAAGGAAACGATTGTATAAGTTTGCTGAGTTATTTTCTTAGGACTGTTAAAATATAAGGTCTACAGCATGTTGTATTTATAATGGCTATATTAAGTCGTGCCTGGTTTTCTTTCTTTCTTTTTTTTCTTCTTCAATGCAAAAAAGCTTTTTTCTTCTTTTTACTTGATTACATTGCTTTGCATTCTGTCCTAGTAAAGAAAAGTCACATTTGTCTGTTTTCACTGTATTGTAAACTATTCAGATATCACAATAAAGCTTAAATGGTATTGCGGTTTTGTTGGATATTTCTTAAAAAAAAAAAAAAATCAAGAACCATTCATATCCTTTAGCTGTCCTTCATAAAAACTGATCAAAAAGCAGTTTTTGCATTACGTTTACTAGCCGTTTTTTACTTGTCTGTATGCATTTCTGTTGTGGGACTTTATTCTCCTGTTGATCAAATATCTTTACAGGACTGTTTTTGGTCTTTTGACGCTCACCCACTGAGCGCACTAGCTTAAAATTCAAAAGTCGTAGCATTAAAGCCATGTGTTGTCAGAAACGTTAGTAAATGCTTTTATCACTTCTGAATCTCATTGCCCATTGGCACTGGAGCATTGCTGACATAGTAGCTGTAGTATCTAATATCACAAAGGTCTAGATTTATATGTCTTGCAAGCTATTAAATAATAAACCTTCAGTTTCATTTAACTTGGAATATTCTAATAGCATAAATTACATTTATAAATGCTATGGGTGATTGTAGCCTAGTGGATTTAGTTTTCTTAATTAAGCTTTAAAATTTTTTAAATGAATTAGTGCTGTAAGCCAGGATTATTTTAGGATAAATTAGACATTATTATAGTGTTTATTTATTTTTGTTTTTTAATTTTAATTTTAAAGTTTTAGTAATTTTGATTTGTGTTTTTGTCACTTTTATAAGTTTGTTTTAATATGTCTATATAATTACTCAAGTTATTTGAGTACATCAACAAACTAAATGAAAATAAGAACTACCCTGGCAACTAGCTGAAATAAAATAAAACATTTTTTTTTTTTTACACAGTAATGTTTCATTTAAAATATATTTCAGTTGACTGGTTTTTATGGTCTTGGTTTTAGTTAACTGTGTACAGTGGGGTTATTATAGTAATGTCACTTACTGGAATACTTATATATACTTATATGGAATACTGGAATAGTTGCCATGATTACAATTTTTTTTCATGCCATGAATTGAAAAACTGGATCTCATACTAACAAATGTAATGTTTTAGTGCTATGGTTGTACAGTGTGAAAGTTTCATATTTTAAACATTATGATCAATGTTTAAATATTTTCTGCTTTAATAAATGTACGCACCTGATATTTTTCTGTAGTAAACAAAAACATGCCTTTGATGTTGATAGAGATGATTACACTGAACTCCTTTCAAATTCAAGTCATGGCATCTATCAGATATTGAATATATTCTTAAAGTTGAATGGTAAAAAAAGGAGAATAAAGTATTTGAAGTTTATTCAGACCAGTAAAGTAGAGTTTTATTACTCATCTTCAGCAAAGTCCACTGACCTGATTCACTGACTTGAAACAGCAGTTAGTCAGTGTAGACTACACAGTCTGTATTCACCATAGGCCTGTTTAGACCTGCTGGCCAATATAATAAGTATATGAGTGATTAAGTTTGAATTGTACAATCACTGAAGTGACATTTTATCCTGCAATAAAGAGAATCAGCCCCAGCACTAAAACTCTTGTTCCACTGTAAATGCAAACTTGAGTCCCTCGAGTCACCGTATATTTGCATATACTTGCTTAAGTCATTTTTGTTCTTTTGCAACAGAAAAACATCAACAGATAACCTCCTAAGCAAGTGCATTCACAATGGAAAATTTAAACAGATTCAGGCCTGTGGCGAGAGCAAATCATGCAAAACCACCCAGGTACGTTTTGTCCCAGTATCGGTATAAAACATGCACATAACATTTCAAAGCCAGTGTGTTTTGAAGCATGGTTAATATCAACATATCTCTTATCATATGAGAACAGAACTTCTCTCTTACTATATACATGTCTTTTAACCTTTTATCTTCAAGAAACGTTTGCTTTGAAAGTTCAAGGTTGACTAAACATCAAATTTTAATGTTCAATACAAAGTCTGCTAACTTGTATGTCAAGACAAAACATGGCAAGAGTCCAGTCATTTGACAATGGATCTGTTATGTCATCACATAATCAATTCTATTTACTTAGGCTGTGTTAACAGCCGAATGCGGCGTCAATCAAGTGCGTAAATATGGCCAAATGACACACTAATGAAGAGCACAGGCATAAGAGGTCTGGAGGTCGCCTTTGTCTTATCAACGGTTGGCCTGACTCCAGATTGGGGAACAAAGAACAGCGATGGCCATTGGATAAGGTGTCTGGTTAAACCAGATAAGATGTGATTTTCTCTCTTTCACCGCTGAGGACATTCAACCTCTCACTCCCTTTTTTGTGCTAAGAATATTCTGTGGTTTCCTAGCGACTGGCGCTTTATTGCCGTGTGACTTAGAGGCCGTTTAAGTGTTTTTAGTTACTGACTAACAGACTTGCCAGTCTTTAAATACAGACAGGTGAAGAATTGTGTGGTTAACTTGATCCAAACAATGGCTTAATGGAGTTTGTGCATCCGTTTTGTGAGTAAACGGTAAGTATTCGTATGGATTCTAGGCCTCTTTTAATTGTCTTAATACATGAGTGTGCTGCGTGTTCACATTGAAATGAAATTAGGCCGTTTTTTGTGCATGTGAGAGACTTTTGTGTCTCTATGTTCCAGGTGTGACGTGATCTCCCTGTTTCCAATTTCAGGCTTTGAATGATTTATTGTAAGGACCGTGTGCGAACACACACGCACGCATTAACATGCACTCTGATGCATAATTATTATTCGGCTAAAAGAAAGATGCTTTTCCTGGCACCAACAAACAGAGTAAACAGAGCTTAGTGCGGTGAGGGTGAGAAGGTGGATTTTGAAAAAAAAATAATAATGAATATAGCAGCTCTATATAACATCGTCAGAGATCATGATTTGATTAGTTCTAGTCTACCGGCTGCATTAGCTACACTGGCTTATCATCATGAAAAAGCAACCATTAGGTTGTGTTTCCTTGCTACACAGTGTGCTGTTTCCATGGTAACCTTCCAAAACCAAAATAATGGCCAAAATTTTGTAGGTAATCCAGTAGGGACTGCAATTTTAGAGCTTCGGGGCAAAACAACATTCACGTAAGTTCATAAATGTGAGGAACTTGGCTGTCTCCTTCACTTGTTTGAGAACAGATATTGTGAGTTACAGCACCTGACTGCATCAATTACCATAGAAATTTAGTCTCAGAAATGTTGTTTATCATAATGCACTATTTAAATTAGATATGTGGAGCTTATATTTTGTAAAGGCACTTGAAAAATGTTTATTATTTGACTGCAAATTTATCTAAATAGAATAAATTGCCATTTTGAAATGGAACTACTTCTAAGGTGTGCAATTTTTTTTTTTCAGGAAAGGCAGGGCTAAATTAGTTCCAGGCAGGTCTTGACCACATTACAGTTCCATATCACTTAACCAAATGATTTCAAATATTTCAATGGTCTTTACCTATGGTTGCCCAGTAAGGCACAACACAACAAAATCGCACAACACATAGGACTAATTTTATTGTGTTGCACTCATTTTCGCGTTGTTGTTGCTTGTTTTTGTTTTGTTTTGCTAATTTTGTTGTGTTGTGGCTTGTTTCCGTTTTCATGGTAATTTGTTGCGTTTCATCTTGTTTCCATTGTGTTTTACTAATCTTGTTGTGTTGTGGCTTGTTTCCATTGCATTGCAGCATGTTTCTGTTGTGTTGTGCTAATCTTGTTGTGTTGTGCTAATTTCGTTGTGTTGTGCTAATTTTGTTGTGTTGCCGGCTTATTTCCATTGTGTTGTGTTGTTTTTTTCCATTGTGTTGCAGCTAGTTTCCATTGTGTTGTGCTAATTTCGTTGTGTTGAGGCTTGTTTCTGTTGTGTTGTGGAGATTTCGTTGTGTTGTGCACTACTGGGTCATTGTACCTTACAGCCTACAACACCAAAAGAACCAAAACCCCTAAATACACTGATCGTAATAAATATAACAATTGATAGAATATAAATTACAAAATGTTTCCAAATTTTCCACAGGAAATTATGTTCTATGATTGATAGAAAACATGCTTGCTTTTTTCATTCTCTCTCCTATACAAAGGCGTACACACACACACACACACACATTACAGACGGACACTCACACATAAACGAAAATATACACGCACACAGAAACTTGTTTATCAGTGCAGCCCCACAACTATATCAAAATAGTTTTGCAGCTGAAAACTACATGACATTTCTTTGCAGCGAAGTGGTAATATCGCTGTTCTTAAAGCAGTTAAACTTACAGTTTAAGTGAAGAAGACACTACTGTCGCACACTGTTGAGAGACACACAGACTCAGGTAATTCACACATGCTTAATCTCTCTCTCTCTCTCTCTCTCTCTCTCTCTCTCTCTCTCTCTGTACCAAGCATCCCTTACTAGCTCTAAAATGACCTTGTGGAATTTGCAACAAAGGCTTGAGATGAAGTGCGTAGGAAACTAGTCCTAGACAAAATACAGTCTTAAGGACAAAAACCTGAAAATATCTCGAAAGACAAGATATTGAATTGAAGAAATTCTACCACACACCTCTGAACACTCATAATGTGTTGACTGTAATTTTGAGACACTACTATAATTGTTTAGTTTTAACATTTATTTCAGCGCAGTGCCTTACCCAAGGGGTTCACAAACTTTTGTCAGCAGAACCCATTAGTCCTCACCAGAAGTTCACAGACCCACTGTATAAGATTCAAAAGGACAATTTAGACTACTTTACAGCTCAAACATCAAACATTTTTACTGAAAAAAGTAAATTCTTGAATAAAATAGTCTTCACTTTTTTCAAACTGAGGGACAAGTTGAAATTACTTTCCCAGGCAACTGACACAATGTCTCAAAACCTATAGCTTAAGTGATGTTAAAGCCAGAAAATAATAACAGCACCAGAAAGTCTACATGTGGTTTTGACAGTGTTTCCAAACAGCACTTGTGCATATTTTGATGACACATTTGCGTTAAAATATCCTGTTGGACGTCCTGTGATTAGACACCAGTGTCACATTATTTGTTGCTCTGACGTCACAACTGTTTTTCTGCTTTTCTCTCACTTCCTTTTCTCACAGCAGACATATAATTTTAAAGCAGGCTCACTAAGAACAAAGAGAGTTTTGCTTTTAGTTTTGCTTTTATAACACTGCCTGGTTTGTGTGGTAATGTTTTTAAGAGACAGAAGATAAAAATGTTATCATCACATGCTCTATTCTTCCCGATTTTCCCCCTTTGTCCTAGTGTCGCTAAACTGGAGAGGAAATTTATTTTTTCTGGCACAAGCTCAATCCATTGTAATTATTTTTCTTGTAGTGTTACATCACCAGCCTTGTTGGGTAACAAGACAGAAAAAACATATGACTAGTTCCTTGTTGTTTGCATTTCCATAGGAAAAAATTACATGGAGACGATTTGTTGATCCACATCTTCTGAAGTGATCTGATAGCTTTCTGTGACAAACAAACCAAAGGAAGCAAGTCATACAGGTTTTGAACAACATGAGGGTGAGTAATTAATGACAGAATGGTTTGTATATAGTTATTGTATGCCATGTATGTTGGCTTTGTTCTACAATAAATAAACAATCAAAAAAAAAAAAAAATCTCATTCTGTGCTCAGATTTACCACGATACCAGTCTGCAATCAAAAATATATATGAGCTCAATATTATTTATCAACAAATTCTTCTAAGAACAATTTATCTGACATATGCCAGTCACATGACTTTTATTCAAGTCCTGTACTTTTAACACTTTTAAAGAAACAACTGAGAATTATCAGTACCATTAAGTCTTGAAAGAGTTTCCTGTGGGTTTGTGTACACAAGTGTGTGCGTGTGTGTGCGCACATACTCGTACAGGCCCACAACCAACACTGTCAGCAGGCAGAGCTGAAGGTCACCGCAAAAACAATCAATGAAACATTGTCCGCCCATCAATACAGCAATGACATTGTACATATACACTAATTCCACACAACCAGAGCATAGCCCATCACATGACATCACATGACCATGGGGCAGTCGTAGCCTAATGGATAGAGAGTCCGACTTGTAACCCGAAGATCATGGGTTTGAGTCTCAGGTCCGGCAGGAATTGTCAGTGGGGGGAGTGAATGTCCAGCACTCTCTCCACCTTCAATACCACCACTGAGGTGAGACGAGACCATTGGCTGCCCACTGCGAAGGTCACACTGTGTGTGTGTGTTTGTTCACTTCTCACTGCTGTGTGTGTGCACTTGGATGGGTTAAATGCAGAGCACAAATTCTAAGTATGGGACACCATACTTGGCCTTAATGAACACCACAGCATTGTGTCCAATGTAAACAATAGAGCTGCTTCCTGAAAAGGTGTTGAAACATGAGCATGTGCGAACCTTACACGTGTCTCTCCTATCTGTGTGTTTTTCAGAAATGCCTGCAGGTAAAAAATAATACCTGTTAACCCAATGTGATATGGATTTGACATACGGCAACATAGTTTTCCTTCTCTTTCTTGCTATCAAGAAAAAACAACAACAAATTGCACTGTTAAAATTATAAGAGCAGCCTTTAAAGCAACCAATAATATTCTTTTTTTTTTTTTTGTCACATGACATTTGATTTTCTCTCCATGACTTCTTCCTGAGGTCACTCTTAAGACACATCGACATGCTCCTCAATTATGTTCTTAGACATTTTTAATTGATTTTTTTTCCCTACATCTGGATTTCTGTGGCATCTTTTATAAGTTAAATAGATGTTTTTGTTCACAGAAACACTTAAGAAAAAATGAATACTGCCTTATAGCAATTCTGTACCTCATTTGAAAATTTTCCAGACTGGGGCATCAATTAGTTATTTATTTGAAAATGTGTATAGTAATATAATTGTATTTATGCATTAATTATGATTTATGTTTTGAGTGTTAAACAGTAAAATACTGTTTTTGTTTTATTTTGTTCCAACAGGTACTGTAACTATGTAAATGCATAGACATCAATATGGAGTTGGTTTCGGAGTGTTTCTGAGGAATTTTTGTCCATTCTTCCAGTAGAGCATTTGTGAGGTCAGACACTGATGCTGGATGAGAAGTCCTGGCTTGCAATCTCCATTACAGTTTATCTCAAAGGGGTTCAATATGCTTGAGGTCAGGGCTCTGACAGGTTCTTCCACACCAAACTCAACCAATCATGGGCCTTCCCCAAAAAGTTAGAAGCAAAGTATTGTCCAAAATGTCTTGGTAAAGCATTGTGCTTTACATTGTGTGTAATCCACAACGCACAGTGGCATTGTGCTTTACACCACTCCATCTGAACTGGTGGAAAAAAGTTTTTCCAAAACTGAAGTCCAAACTAAAAATGCCCATTTGTAAAAAAAAAAATACCACTGTTAGACAAATGCGTATTATAGAGGATTAACAACTCTAGAGTACCTGCGTCACAGGCCCTAAACCATTTACCAAAGCCATGATCTTCCTTTTTTATAAAGGTGGATGGAAGTAATTTTTGACATCCATTAATTAATGATAATTTACCTATAATCCCAGACACTGACATGAAGCCCATTGTCTCACCTGAAGACATTATGAATGACAAAAGCGGCATATACGCCCACTCCAGAGCCACTGGTACTAAAACACTTTTCTTGTAAATCATTAAATGTCACCTACCATTAATGTAAAAGAAAATAGTTCCTTCTAGACCCAGGGGATCCATAATGACATGCTTTTCTCCATTTTGAACGTTTTTCCTTGCAGCAGCTTTGCGCACTTTCTCAAATGCTTTGTGTATGTGTGTTGTCCTCATGAAACTTGTCCTCCACATCCTCTCAGATTAAGATCTTAATTAGCGGCATGTATGCCTAAATCTGAGTGTGTGCCTCTATGGAAGGGACTGTTCTTGAGGACATGTACTGAGAGTTTGTGTGTGTGCAATGGTTTCTATATAGATGTTAATGAACACAGTTGTTCACAGTTGTGTATGAAGGTCAAAAAAGATGAATGACTCAATATAAAGATATTAAAAACTAGATTTTTACATTATCTGAAGAAACTGTGGTGCTTGCCAACTAATAACTCACTCCTATAATGCTACAGAATTTCTTAGGCATTTCTAGGTGCTTAAAACAAACCCCCAACTCTGAGTATGAGCTACGGTGTGAGAAATCAGCTTAAAAATTGCTTACTTACATTTATCTTGTTATATTAAGCTGAAGTAGGAGAAAGTATTTTAACTAACTTTAATTAGACATAAATGAGGTATAGACATACAGCCTGTCAACCTTTCTTCTTAAAAGAATGACATTTTCTTAATGTGAAGAACATCAAAAGAACCTTTTTCCAGTATAAGGAAGCATTGGAAAGTTAAAGTGCAATGTTAAAGGTTCTTCATGAACCATAGATGCCAAAAAAATCCTTTATTTTTAAGAGTGTACTTCTGTTCCCCAGCCTCAATTTCATTTGCCTCAAATGAAATTCATCTACCCTGACTGTGGTCCATAACAACAGTGACGTTTGCCACTTAAAACAGCACAGTTAAAGCTGTAGATTAAGGATGAGCATTAGAGACAGAGATAAGGTCAGAGAGGGACAAGAAAACACAGAGATTAACATTAGAGGTTCTTCATTCAAAGATCCAGTCAACCGTGCCACCCTGACCCACTTCTGGGCGCTGCAACTGCAGCAGTGCATCCTTACAGGAATAAACAACAGTGGGATGTTGAATGGAAAAATGACACTCTGTGACACAGCTTTGTGATTTATAATATTGTTCAAAATTTTGGGGTCATTAAGATTTTTTTTAAAGAAAATATTTTTATTGCACAAGGATGTATAAATTGATTTCTGTTAAAAACTGATCATTTAAACTTTTAATTCATCAAAGAATCCAGAAAAATGTATAACACGTTTCACAAAAAAATTAAACACCAAAACTGTTTTCAACACTGATAATAATAATAATAAGAAGAAATGTATCTTGAAATCAAACCAGCATATTAGAATGATTTCAAAAGTATCATGTGACACTGAAGAGTGAAGTAATAATACTGAAAGTTTAGCTTTGCATCACAGGAATAAATTACATTTTAAAATATATTATAATGGAAAACAGTTTGACAATATTACTGTTTTCACTGTATTTCACTGTAAATAAATTCAGCCCTGCTGAGCATTACAAAATCTCTGCCTGCATACAATGATCAAAAAAAAGAAAAGAAAAAGTAATGTTGTGAAAATGAAAAAGAGAAGTTGATTTAGGCACTCATTCATGTTTAGATGCATAATGAACCGTTGTTTATATCCAAACACCTTCCCCTCCAGGACAGTCATTTTTGTCCAAATACAATAATTTTATTATTATTATTTTTTTATTTTTGCCAAAAATAAATTTCATTTTCATGAGATTTTCAAAAGTGAATGCCAGTTCTATCACATTAGTGCAATCTGAGTAGTTTCAGTACAGCAACCTCTGTCAGTGTGAACGAGGTCAGACAGACATGCACAGACTAGTACATACTGAGCACAGGAGATGATGCCCTCACCTAGATTTGATGGTCCTGATGACATAATGACTTCCTCCACCATAGCAGTAGTCTGGACGTTGTGTCCCTGCAGAACAACTGTGCCAGAGCATCAGGAAACAATTATGCTAAACAGAGGGCTGTTAGTTTACCCTATCAAAAAACAAGAAGTGCAATACAGTATTGAGAACAATCTTTTGTTTTATTGGGATTTGTTGATTAATAGAAAGACAAAACAAATTGTTTGCCAGTCTTAGTCTTACAATGCACACACATGGACTGACTGACGCATATATTATTGAACAAAAAAATTTGAAGTTTTCTCAAAATGACAAGCTCTAATCTGATTAGCTAGCTTTACGCAGTTTCCTGGAGTGAGTGAGTACAGGTTGTTATCTTCTGGGAAACAAATTTGTGTTGACAAGCTCCCAGTCTGCTATATATATTCATATATATGAATATGTGACCCTGGACCACAAAACTAGTCATATTTGTAGCAATAGCCAACAATACATTGTATGGGTCAAAATTATCGATTTTTATTTTATGCCAATAATCATTAGTATGTTAAGTAAAGATCATGTTAAATGAAGATATTTTGTAAATTTCCTACCAAAAATATATCAAAACTTATTTTTTGATTAGTAATATGCATTGCTAAGGACTTAATTTGCACAACTTTAAAGGCGATTTTCTCAATATCTTGATTTTTTTGCACCCTCAGATTCCAGTTTTCAAATAGTTGTATTTTGGCCAAATATTGTCCTATCCTAACAAACCATACATCAATGAAGAGCTTATTTGTTCAGCTTTCAGATGATTTATAAATCTCAATTTCAATAATTTGACCCTTATGACTGGTTTTGTGGTCCAGGGTCACATATATAATAAAACAGACGATGAACACTATTAACAGCAAGTATTATATGTTGAAATCAAACTTATAGCAAGATTTGGTAGTTCTGTATGTTGTTTCAGGGTTGGCATCGTCTGAGGTCCTCTGAGGGGTTGGCATCATCTCTTCTCGGGTGTTCTGGATTCAGACTGAAGCTTGTGTAAGGCAGAAACAGAGAAACAAATAGAGACATAATTAGCGTAGCTGCTGTTCCAACCAAGCAAAATTGATTTGTTTAACCCAAGCTAAAGAATAATAATGTGCATTTGATCAGATATAACTGCAGTACAAGATTATGAGATGCATTATTTGAAAGCTTGGCCAAAGAGATGAGTCTTTAATCTAGATTTAAACAGAGAGAGTGTGTCTGAACCCCGAACGTTATCAGGAAGGCTATTCCAGAGTTTGGGAGCCAAATGCGAAAAAGCTCTACCTCCTTTAATGGACTTTGCTATCCTAGGTACTACCAAAACTCCAGAGATTTGCGACCTTAGGGAGCGTGATGGATTGTAGCATGGTAGAAGACTAGTTAGGTACGCAAGAGCTAACCCATTAAGGGCCTTATAGGTAAGTAATAATATTTTGTAACTGATACAGAACTTAGTAGGTAGCCAGTGCAGAGACTGTAAAATTGGGGTAATATGATCATATTTTCTTGATCTGGTAAGGACTCTAGCCGCTGCATTTTGGACTACCTGTAGCTTGTGTATTGAAGATGCAGGACAACCAGCTAGCAGTGCATTACAATAGTCCAGTCTAGAGGTCATGAATGCATGAACCAGCTTTTCTGCATTAGAAACAGGTAACATGTTTCGTAGCTTGGCAATGTTTCTTAGATGGAAGAATGCTGTTTTTGTAACATGAGAAATATGATTTTCAAAAGACAAGTTGCTGTCTAATATAACACCCAGATTTTTGACTGTAGAGCAGGGCTGGGCAACTTCGGTCTTGGAGGGCCGGTGTCCTGTAGAGTTTAGCTCCAACCCTAATCAAACACACCTAAAGAAGCTAATTAATGTCTTCAAGATCACTAGAAAGTTACAGGCAGGTGTGTTTGATTAGGGTTGGAGCTAAACTCTGCAGGACACCGGCCCTCCAGGACCGAAGTTGCCCAGCCCTGCTGTAGAGGAAGTAACAGTACATCCGTCTAGTTGCAAATTGTAATCCAAGAGATTCTGTGTACATTTTTGGTCCAATAAGTAATATCTCTGTCTTATCTGAATTTAATAGGAGAAAATTATTGGTCATCCAATCTTTTACATTTTTAACACTCTGAAAGCTTACATAATTTAGAAGTTTCATCTGGTCTTGTTGAGATATATAGTTGAGTATCATCAGCAAAACAGTGGAAACTAATCCCGTATTTTCTAATAATATTATCAAGGGGCAACATGTATATTGAAAATAGCAGAGGACCTAGGACAGATCCCTGTGGTACTCCATACTTTACTGGTAATAATTGAGATGACTCCCCATTTAAATAAACAAAGTGGTAGCGATCGGACAGGTAGGATCTAAATCATCTTAAAGCCTGCCCTTGAATACCCGTATAGTTTTTAAATATAAAGTTCAAAAGAACAGCATTCATTTGAAATTGAAATTCCATGTCACCTTTGATCAACTTGATGCATCCTTGCTGAATAAAAGTATTCATTTCTGTCCAAAAAAAAGTACTGATCTCAAACTTTTGAATGGCAGTATACACCTAAACCTCACATAAAAATGGGTTGGCCATTTGGCGATCTAAATGTGTGGTTCTTGGCCAGAGTGAGCTGTTTGAGCAGATTTTATGATGGAAGTCTAGTTCATCTCATCCATTTCTTCCAATAAGAGGGATTTTCCAAGTGCTGTTCCTGTTTTCTCTGACTCTCTTGAGTGTTTATGGGATGTTGTTCTACTGTATAACTGTATATAGCTCTAACCTGCTCTTTCACTCTCTCTATGATTTCATTCTCACTCTTCCTCTCTGGAGTGTTTGAACAGATGAAGTGTCCAGAGCACTTGGCTCCCACTAGCTTTTAGTACCACCACTATTCTGGGCTGTTGATGACATCATAGGGAGGCCCGGCAACAAGCTTCAAGATGCCATGACTCATAACCTGACACACCGATACACACACACTTTAAAACAATTAACATGACTTCATCACCCGACCACTGCCCTGGCAACTCAACGAAATACAGACAAAATGATTCTTTTTGGAGGGCACCTATTATGCAAAATTCACTTTTACATGTTGTTTGAACATAAATATGTGTTGGCAGTGTGTGTACACAACCACCCTATAATGATAAAAATCCACCCGCTCTTTTTTTAATCCCCATAAATCATAAGCAGTGTCTCAGAACAAGCTGTTCACAGAATCCGTAAAATGTGACGTCACATTTTACAAGCCCCACCCACGACTGTTGACAGACACCGCCGTATTAGTGGATACCCCGCCCTGAGCGAGCCACACACAATCTTCCAGGTTTATCTTCACGCTAGAGCATTTAAAAGCAGCATTCAAGTGAGAAATGTCTTCTTATTAGAGCTACAGAAATGATTCATTCAAATGCATTGAGTGATTTTCTGTTTTTATTTTATTGTTTGGGTCATATTATCAGGATGGACAGCAGTGTAGGTACTGTATATTACGCTGCTGTCACTTAATACACCGATCTAATATAAACGTGATTTCTTTCCCAGCTCTTTGCCTTCACAGACATAACCTACTGTGCTTTTGTAACTCGTGTGTTTTTAACATAAACTTTGTGTATTTGACAGTTTAAGCGCAATAAGACATGAAAGAGTACTTAGTTAATACTCACATGCTGTGTGACAACCGCTTTCTGTGTGCGTGCTTCGGATGTGTGCGCTCAGAAAACCGTATATCAGAAGTTTAAACTGATGTGGCTTTAAAACACAAACGCGCGATAGACATAATCAAAACCAAACTGATGTTTTTTGGCAGAATATCTGAGATATGAGCTGTAAAGGCACAGCCCTATTCTGGAAAAGGGGGTGGAGAGCAGTTGCTTATTTGCATTTAAAGAGACACTAAAACAGTTCTCTAAAATAGTGTGTTTCTGCTTCCACTCAAAATAGGCAAAATGATATAATAAATAATCTGTGGGGTATTTAAAGCTGAAACTTCACAGACACATTCTGGGGACACCTGGGACTTATATTACATCTTGTAAAAAAAGGACATAATTGGTGCCCTTTAAAAGAATACTGCAGCTTTCATATGTGTGTATATATATTGCCTTGCAACTAACTGAATTAAATTAAGTCACTAAAATTACTGACTGGAAATAATTTTTTTGAGGTTGAAACACTTTCACATTCTACAAGATTTCTGTTTGTATATAAATGACAAAAAATGTTGCTGCATTGCTCACTTGCATATTGTCAGTCTGCCAAAAATAGGCAATGTTTATTGAAAATCAATGCCTTCTGGTTGCTTTATCAGTCCTAATTGCTGTGAATGTCCCTTCACACATACACAGTACAATATTCCTTTTGTATAGAAAGAAAAGCAGTAAAAAGCACACATTCCCTAAATATTGCAAATGAACAGTCACCATTTAATACTGTAGCTCCATAATGTTCATATAATCTGTGTGAATCTTACTTTATATAACCCATAAGAGCTACATAATGGTAATTACGCCTGTGTGTCATTGATTTAGACCTGTGTTTGGACAGGAAGTTGTCTTCCTCTATGATGTCATCACACTTTAGCATCCTACGCACTTCAGTGGTTCCAGCCCTCAACATCTATTGTTACCATGGTGACAGCGCTGACACATGTACTTGTTCTGTCTCGCACAAGATACTCTCTGTATCATTTAATTCTTGATTCGAGCTTACGCCCTCAAGAACAGGACTGTGGTTATTGCTCAGTGAAAAAAGAGGGCCAGAAATACCTTGCATAACTTTAATGTGGTTTGACGCCGGGTAGTTTTGGGGTTATTGAATGAGAGGGAACAGAGGGAAGGCGGGTGTTATAACTGTGCAGAGAAAGTAAAGAGCTCTTTCACTCTGAGAGCAGCTGGTGGCGTCTCTCCTCTCATCCACCCACCTAGACAAACACACACACACACACACACACACACACACACACACAGAGAGAGAGATATGAAGGACACGGACAAAACCTTCCACCTTGTCTTTTTATTAAAGGATTAGTTTACCCAAGAATAAACTTTCTGTTATTATTTACTTACCCTCATGTTGTTCCAAACCTGACTGACTTTCTTCAGTGGAACAAAAAAAGATGATTTTTTTGAGGAATATCCTGGGCCCACTTATCTATAAAACTGAATGAGGAAGCTCCTTAATGACCAAAACAGAACCATATAAGAATCATGAGAGACTCATTCACACATTCTAAATCTGTTGCAGTCTTATGATCGTTTTCTGTGCAGGGAAAAAAAACAAACTTAAATTTAAATCATTATTCACTGATAAACATACCCTCCAGTGAGCTGTTAACCACTACAACAGGACCAAGTCAGTGTCAATCAATCTGATTTATGAATTAATCATTTAGGCCGCTTTTGTGAACTGGATCAGTTGATTAATTGAAAAGATTTGACTCTAAAGGAGTGTTGTTTTTGTTAACTAAAACTAGAAATTGTTTTTGTTTCTTGAAATAAAGCCAATATAAAATAAAACATTAAATGAAAAACTTTTTCTTCAAAAGTAACTGAAATAAATACTAAAATGACTAAAACTGAAATAAAAAATTAAAGCTAAATAGAAGTATTAAAAAACAAAAAACAATAAAAATGACAACGAAAAGAACACTAAAATTATGCATTTAGCATAAAATGAAAAATGAAAACTGAAAACATAAAAATGAAAGCTAATTAAAATATAAATTAAAATATATATATATATAATAATAATAACAACACATGAATTTACATTTTGTGTTCCAAAGAAGAAAGAAAGCCCTACAGGTTTAAATTGAGGGTGAGTAAATGACAAAATATGTGGTTGAACTGATTCTGTAGTTTTACTTGATTACATTTCTTTCTTCAGTGTCTTGCTTCATATTCTGAACTAATCAGTCTCATCAGAGTCTTGTTAATCTTCTGTATCTGCCCTTTTTCTCCCCCTCAGTCTGTTGTTTGTTTGCCGTTTCTAATTTAAAGCTGTTTGCTTTTGTAAAATGTTTGAAGACTTTTTGCCATTTTATGGATAGCAAAGCTGGAAAGATAAAACTGATGGGGAAGCGAAATTGGGACACAAGAGATTTGAAACCTGCATTGCTCAAATGAGCACCATGACTCAATATGTCTACAATCACAAAACCACTAAGTCATGGCTCAAACTTAATGCTCATTTTAAACATCGTGACTGAGTCGTTCTCTTATATTGTTCACAAAAAAGGTACCCAAAAAGTACAGTGGTAGTGCTGTGTGTTTTTGGACTTGCTTCCATTGTATTACCATAGTTTTTTGGAAGTATCTGGGAGTATATGGTAAATACCATGGTCTATTCAAAGCACCTATTTACCACCATAGCAATGGTATCAGATAGTAATATTATGGTACTTTATTGTAAATGCAGTAATACAGTTTTGTTAAAGAAATTAATACTTTTACTCAGCAAGGACACATTCAGTTTATTAAAAGGTAAAGGCATTTAAATGTTACAAAAGATTTCTTTTGTAAATTCAATTTTATTTTATTTTATTCAAAATATTTCAAAATATAACTGCATGTATTTTTGATCAAATAAATGTGGCCTTGGTGGGACTTTCAAAAACATTGAAAGAATCTTGCCAACCCAAAATTTGGGTGTTTTTTTTATCAAATTACTATGATAATATCATTTGATATCATTACTGTACCATAGTACCACCACAGTACTTGTTTTCCCTCAGCTATGTTCTCTTATCACCCCCTCAGTTTCAGAAAGAAAGCACTTGTACACTCACACACTCCACCCCCGTTTGCTTCAGTGTCAGGACAGAGGCCCGTGATCCAGTCAAGCCAAGCTACTGGCGTCAGTCCAACACACACACACACACACACACTGCCTGAGCCCTCACTGCATTAGCTGAGAGAGCAAGAGGGAGAGAGAGAAAAAAATGAAAGGGAGGAATAAAAAACGAGTTGCTAAACATACACCAACTCCCTCCGCAGATCTGCATCATATGAAGTCAGGCTGGTGTCTCAATGCTGCATTAGTGATCCATTAGAAGTCACTGCCTCTGGGGTCAGCGCTAATGCTAAATTTAGCCGAGTGTTTATTTCAGGAGCGGCATGTGGTCCGCACACACATACGCACACATAAAGAGTGTTACTGTCGGGAGACTGGTCTCCACTGTAGCAGTAAAGAAAACATATCGTTTGGCTGTCCGACTGAGACCTTCCCACTGATTGTGTAGATATACTGACATACAGAGGAAACACAGTCCCAGAGAGCCTCAGGGGAAAACTCAAATCCAGCTGCAGGTCTTTTGGGCCCTCAATCATGTCCACACTGTTTGCTTGGAGAAGCTATTTTAAAAAAAGAAACAAAAATAAGAAAAAAAAATGGTAAAACTCTACAATAAGGATTCATTTGTGAGCTACATCAGTCAGCTTGAACTAATGATAAACAATACATCTTAAAGGTTTAGTTCACCCAAAAATAAAAATTCTGTCATTAATTACTCACCTTCATGTCGTTCCAAACCCGTAAAACCTTCGTTCATCTTCAGAACATAAATTAAGATATTTTTGATGAAATCTGAGAGATCTCTGACCCCTCCATAGACAGCTACATAACTGAAATGTTCCCAGAACGTCCGTAGTAAGGACATCGGTAAAACCAAAAAAGCTAAGAGAATACTTTTTGTGCGCAAAGAAAACAAAAATAACATAATTTATTCAACAATTCTTCTCCCCGAATTATTGTCATTTTGGAGAGTACCACGACACATGTGCGCTCTTTCCCCAGAACATAAACAACGTAATAAGCAATAAAATTCAATGTAATCAATAATATTATTATACTATGATTGCTGCTTAAGAGAAAATTCTTATTATTATAAATGTTAAAAACAGTTGTACTGTCGAATATTTGTGTGGAAACTGCTAAATTTTTTACTTCATTTATTACAATTAAAAGTATGAAATTCTTAATAAAAAAAAAAAACTCACCCTAAACTTTATGTATATAATAAAACTGAAACTATCACAAAATAAAAACACTGACTGAAATAGTTAATTTAATGACTAAAATTTATATTTTACCCAATATTTGTGCACATTTATTTTAATAATTTACTTCTGTTCAAGTTTGGGATTGATTTTTTTTTTTTATGTTTTTGAGTCTTTTATGCTCACCAAGACTGCATTTACTTAATCAAAAATACAGTTAGTTATCGTTTATTGACCTTATTGTTGTCTCGTCTTTGTCTCGTCTTAGTCATGGGAAAAAAGCTTGTCAACAAATATTTTTCATCATAGTTTTTGTTAACAAAATTAACATTAAGTAATACTATGAAATATTATTACAAATTAAAATAACTGTTTTAAATCTTCACACATTTTAAAATGTAATTTATTGTTTTAAATACAGTAAAAACTTATGAAAAATTATATGAAATATTATAAAATGGAATATTATATCAAATGAAATATTACTACAGTAATAATGTTAAATAATATTATTATGCTGATTTACTGCTCAACATTTCTTATTATTAAGACATTACTGAGACATTTCTTATTATTATAAAGGGTGAAAACAGTTGTGTTGGCGAATATTTTTGTGAAAAAAGTGATACATTTTTCATTTCATTTATTACAATTAAAAGTATTAAATTCTTTTAAAAAATCTTACTGACCCTAAACTTTATGTAAATAATAAAATGGAAACTATCAACAAAAAAAAACACTCACTAAAATAGATCAGTTAATGACTAAAATTTATATTTTGCCCAATATTTGTGTACATTTTTTATGTTTTTTTTAAATTAGTATATATCTTCAGTAATTGCTGTAGTGATTAGTCACTAGAAGGTATTCTTACTTCTGGTTACCTTAGTTATGTTTACGAACATCACTACCACTAAGATGTTGTTGTCATTTCACGTTAACATCAAAAGTTTTATGTTGCTAAAAATGAATTCTGGAGGTAAAAAGATAAAGAGGATATGAGGAATCTCTCGCTGCCGGTTTATTACTACAAGACAACATATTTGCTTCTGTTTTTCTATATTTTCATTTCTGGATAGGCTTTTTGAGAAACCTAAAACCAGAGCGATGACGCAGGACAAACCCACCTCTGCTGGTAATACACAAAACTCAAGTGCATTGAACGCATTGACCCCAGATCCTCTCCTGGGTCTCTGTACAAAGCAAAAGCTGTGTCCTGGCAGTGTCTCATTTATACGGAATGAGAGACACGTAAACGGGCAGGAAAGCAGGCAGACAGATAGTGACAGCACAGGGGTGACTCATCCCTTCAGAAGGATAATAACAGCTAAAGGAGGGGACACAAGACCAGCGGCCAACACTCTGAGTTCTTTGGAACAGGATGTTCTATGGCTTTCCATTATTCCAAAGTCCTGTATTTGACTCATTTAACCTCATTACAACGTCACACATGCGTGCTGGTGAATATGAGCCTGTGACAGAGCTAAACGCATTGGTGATGGTGACTCTGGATTAACAGATAGGGTCATGAGAAGGTGCTAAGAAGTGAGCCACGAGTCACAGAGAGCACTAAAAGAGCACAGCTGTTATCCTGTTACTCAAAGACAACATTACATGTGCATTTGCAATGCTTTTAACTTTCATAATGTGACACGGCATATATTTCAAAAATCAAATACTTATGAAATAATGCAGGTTGGGGCTTGATTTTATGAGATTTGGTGCCCTAGGCCAAATAAAGAAATTCTGATTTGGTGAGCAAAGAAAAACAACTCTACTGTTTTAAATTTTTGAATCCAACCTAGTGTATATCCTTAATAAACCAATCAACATTGAACTTAACAGGAAGTGATCATGCATTGTCATTGTATGAAGAAGAGCAGACTTTGACTGGTTTCATGTCATGAGTTTGTAGAGATATCAAGGGTTAGGTGAATTATAACAGAATTTTCAGTTTTAAATAAATGAACTATGACTTAGACTGACCAAATTTTTTTTATGCAAACTACTTTTCAAAAGTCTGGGATCAATACGATTTTTTTTTTCCAGCAGTATGCATTAAATTAATTAAACAGTATCACTAAAGACATTAATAATGTTACAAAAGATTTTTTTATTACTAGTAAATCCCTTTCTTTTTACCTTTCTATTCATCAAAACAAACCCTGAAAATAAAATCAAATATAAAGCAGCACAAATGTTTTCATTGTTGATAATTATAAGAAATTTTGGCTGCTGAAAATTTATTTTTGCAGTCACAAAAATAAATTACATTTTAAAATACAAAATTTATTTTAAATGGTAATAATTTTTCATAATATTACTGTTTTCACTGTATTTTGGATCAAATAAATGCAGCTTTGGTGAGCATAAGAGACTTCTTTCAAAAACATATAAATACATAATTTCTGCCAATGTTAATTGTGATTTATGTACAATCATGCAACTCAATTTTTAAAGATACACGATGTATTTATTTATTTTTGAAATCCACTTGGCTTAAAATGGGACACAAAAGTGGACTGATTAACTATATTTGACAACTTATGATTTTTTTTTTTTTTGAAAAAATGAAAAACATGCACTGAATCACACAGAGCAAGAAAGTTGCTATTAAAAGTTACAATTTCAGTGCTACTTAGAATAATGACTGTTTCCAAACAGTTTTCCCAAACACTCCTTCTATCTAGTATTGTTCAGCAGACAGACTGTTTCATCCAAAACTCAAGCCTCCGAGTCTTGAGATCAGCTAACGCATGCAGAGCGCAGTCAGAGTCTGGAGCTGTCACACGGACAGGTGTGATTTCTCAGGACACCTATTTCAGTCATGTCTGTCAAGTAAGAAAGATATTTGTGCTGAAAGAAAATGCTTACAGCTACTGTATAAGAAATTACTGTATAAGAAAGTATTAAAGTATTACCACCATATACAGCATTTTCAGTGTTCAGTTTCAGTTTTGAGATGCTATGATTGTTAAATGACTGAGGATTATATCGGAGAGAGACGCACAGTATACCTCAGGCATTTTTTACAGCTGACACCAAAAATGCCAGCTGAGGCTCGCCTCACCCCTCTGTATTTAATATAATGTGTACATGAGCACAATCAGTCACTCCCACCTCTGAATCATATTCACCCGGTCAAAAACACTAGCTGTGTCTCAGTGTATACTACATTTGGTTAGTTGATGACAGCCCAAGACAGTAGGTTTTATGACATTTAGTTTCATTTTCAGTTTGGTGTTCTTTACTGGCATGACATTTGTATGAAAGCAGTGCAAAAATAAGTAATATGTAGCATAAAATAAAACAGTTGTGCAAATTCACTAAACAAAGTAACTATTCATTTTATTTAAAAAAAATAATAACACAAAACAATAATATTATAAAATAAATAAATAAATGAAACATTTCTAAAATAAAAAAACTACAATAAATTAAAATGCTAGTTAAAGTAAATTAAATTAAATAAAATACTAGTATAAAATAAAATATTAAAATAAAATAATTATAAAAAATAAACATTCATAAATTAAAAAGTAATAAAGATTCTACAATAAATTAAAATACCCTTTGAAGTAAATTAATGAAATAAAATAAATGTAATATTAAATGTAAAAAAAATGTAAAAATGAATATGAAAATAATTATAAAATAAAAATTATACAATTAAATCCTAAAATAACTTAAAATACTGTAAAAGTAATAAGTAGCATAAAATAAAATAATGACAGTGCAAACTGACTAAACAAACATTAATAAATAAAAGTAACTGTTTCTATTTTATTAAAAAATTAATAATAAAACAAAAAACATGAAAAGTAAAAACAATATACAAATATTAATAAAATAAAATTATAAAATAAAAAATGAAATATTTCAGAAATAAAGTAAAAAACACTAAATTACAATGCTAGTTAAATTAAATTAAATGCTATTATAAAATGAAGTAATAGTAAAATAATTATAAAATAAAATTATAAAACAAAATGAGAAATAAACATTCATAAACTAAAAGATTCTACACTAAATTAAAATACTATTTTAAGTAAATTAATGAAATAAAATATGTAATGTAAATTGTAAAAATAATGTAAAAATGGGATAATATTGAGCTAAAATCATTATAAAATATAAATTACAAAACAAAACCCTACAATAACTTCAATACTGTAAAATAAATGAAATAAAATACAAAAATAAAATGAAATATGTAAATAAAAATACTATTTTAATAAAATAAAGTACCATAAATAAAAAACTATATTAATAATATAATTATATATTATATTAAAATAATTATAAAATAATAAAAATAAAACATATGAAAAAACAAAACAAAATAAAAAGTAAAAAAATCCACAATAAATGAAAAACTAGAAAGTAAATAAAAAAAATACTAATTATTAAAAAAATGAACTAAAGTAAAAGATACTACTTAAATGTGAATTTTAATTAAATTAGAAATAAATCAAATAAAGTGTTTACTCTGCTCATCTCTCTCATAATCACTGGTGTCATAATGATACCAACTTCCCAAACAAGAACCCTGAGCTCAAATACAAGATATCCCATCAGCTCTTTTTCAGACTTGTGTGCACTTCCAAACACATGTAATGTGGTGCAGTGCTGATGGTCGGGAACTGGTGGGGTGGCAGGGAGTCAGACGGGGCTGGAAAGTTCCCAACTTTCAGCAGCTGCTCCCACCATTGTCACCTAGTCTGTCAGCAAAACAGCCTGAGAGAGGTCCACACACACACACACACACACACACACAGAGAGAGAGAGAGAGAGAGAGAGAGAGAGAGAGAGAGAGTGCAACTGAACCAATTCCCCATATCAGCTAATTCCCTGAACAGATCAGCCAGAACCTGACCTCTTTCTCAGACACACATTAGTGACAGCTGATCATTTTTCATTGATCCAATGAGTGCATCTGCAATAATGATTCAGACCCACTGATCTAATGAAGACACAGATGTCGTGATGACACAGACACTCTCATTAGCCCATCCACACAACATGATTCAGGAGCGGAAAGGCTTAGCTCACCACTAAAATAAAAAATTATGTCATCATTTACTCAGTCTTATGTCTTTTAAAAGGAGATTGTGCTGGCTGCTCTTCTTCAAACAATGAAAATGAATGGGGTAGGTGCTGTTGAACTCCAAAATGACCAAAAAAGCAATATAAAATGATGTAACGTGCTATATATTGCAGTCAAAAAATTAAAATAATTAAGGTTTTGTAAATGTTTTGACAGAAGTCTCACACTCACAATGTCTGAATTATTAGACCAGAAATACAGTAAAAACAGTAATATTGTTAAATATTATATTATATAGAAACATTTCTTATTTTTATCAATGTTAGTTCTATGATAGACTGCTATTCAAAAGTTTAGGGTAAAAAAAAGAAATTAATACTTTTATTTAGCAAGTACATTAAATTGATCAAAAGTGACGGAAAAGGCATTCATAATGTTACAAAAGCTTTCTATTTCAAATAAATGCTGTTCTTCTGAATTTTCTATTTACAAAAGAATCCTGAAAAAAATGTATCATAGTTACATCAAAAATATTAAGCAGCAAAAACTGTTTTTACCATTGAAAATAAGAACCATTATTAATAATAAAGCACCAATAACAACAGCAAATCAGCATATTAGAATGATTTCTGAAGGGTCATGTGACACTGAAGACTGGAGTAATAAAGCTGAAAATTCAGCTTTGCATTTTAAAATATATTCAAATAGAATTAAAGTTATATTTTTTATTTGATAATACAGTAGTCAACATTTGAAGTGGATCAAAACCTTTCATCAAAGTTGTCCTAAAACCAAAATGCGTTTTTGTCTTAGAACTTTTTTGATCCACTTCAAATGTTGACTACTATATTTTACAATATTACCATTTAACTGCATTTTTGATCAAATAAATGCACCTTTGGTGAGAATAAGGGTGAAATTTTAAAAACATTGAAACATTTTAATTTATTCCATTATTCGATTGATTTGGACTAGTAGTGTATATCAAGTCATCTGAAGTCTTTGTAACAACTGGTGTCATACAGCAGAATCTGCACTTAACATGTCAATTCAAGTAGACTGTACTGTATGTTTCAAAACTTTAAGGAAACCGCCCAGGCCCTAAATAAGTGAAATCTTTTGTCTTAAAGCCAAAGTCAAGTCACATGCTGTCCATCCTCACAGTTTAAAGATAATCCAAAGAGACTCTGGCATTCAGACATCAAAGAAATGGCTCAAACATGAAATTTTCCTGGATTCTCTGTAAGGAACAGATGGCTGATGCTTTACTGAAAGCTGTTTCAAAGGGTCTTTTAGGAATGCACACACGATAATAGAAATTTGACACTCTTATAAATGCAATGCAATTATATAACGCTGAGATAATGTTATCTTTATCCTTTTTAAGATTAATGTTTTATTGGTTTCTTTCTACTGCGAAGAATCTCATGTCTGAGAAACTCAAGCTGTGAAAGATTTGAAAACTATGGCTGACTTAAAGAGGAATTCATGAGTTCTAATTTGAAGTGTTTTAAAATCTTAAACTGGTTTAAGAACCAGGTTCAACCATCACAAGCAATATAATATTATTATAATGCTTTATACAATAACACCAACACTGAATTATGTAGAATCCTGTTATCTTGTTGTTGGTACTGAGTATATCTGTCTGTCATATATATATATATATATATATATATATATATATATATATATATATATATATATATATATATGCATAAAGTAAGGTTTTGGATAGAATGACACAGATCAATATTTGGTGGATAAAGCGTGTGCACATGCACGCACGCACACACACACACACACACTTTATTCACCAAATATTGATCTGCATCATTCAATCCAAAACCTTACTTTATGCAGAAAAAAATATAATAGACAACACTAAAAATGCATGGTTTAAAGTAACCAATAACATCTTTCTATAGGCCATAAGATATTTTCTCTACACAAACATATTGGGGTCACTCTTAAAAAAAGGCACATGCTGAAGCCTCAAAATGTGATACTAAACACATTACAATTCTTCTTCATCTGAATTTTATGGCAAAATCTGTGGTAAGTTAAACAGCTATTTTTGTTCACTGATCAACTTTAATAACAAGAGTTTTATAGTAAATTGAGAAAATATGAGCCATATGGCAAGTTATGTACCACAATGTGAGCAAGGCAAATCCTCATAGGAGATTGCACAAACTGTATTACTGCACATAATTAGTTGGTTACAGTAATGTAATTTTATTTATGCAAAAATAAAAATAAAAGATTAAGAATGATATATCTATATATTATATATTTAAATATATAATATATATATATATATATATATATATACATATATATATATATATATATATATATATATGGAATCAAATAGGAAAATTTCATTATTACATCAAGCATACCACAGAGGGTTAATGTTAAATATTTATTATTAAATAAATATTTTAAATGACTCATTTTGTACAAACCTACACAGAAATAGTTTGTGGTAAAATGAGAATGCTAATAGCATTTAGGAGGAACATGTGGAGGACAGAACAGCGCATTATTTGAACATGAATCTGTTGGCAAGTTGTAGCATTTGGTAAACAGTGACAGATTTCTGTGTGCTGCACTCTGACACTAAAGAGACGAGCCTGACTGATGGACTGCGGAGACGCTGTAAACCCGCCATCTGTGCCATCAGAGACTGACGGAGAGAAAATGTGTCCCTGATCACTGCTAAACGCACAAGAACAGGTCATGCAGAAGACAGATGCAGGCTTATGTAATGGCCGGAGGAACGCACTCCTCTGAGATCCACAAGTTGTTTACCAGGCTATGATCACATCACCTGCCCACACACCTGTCTGTATCACTTACACACAGAAACCTCATCTGCAAACACACGGCACAAAGCTGCTAGTCTGTGCTTCAGTCACTAACAGGTCATAACGTTCAAATGGTTGGGGTTTGTAAGGTTTTTAAAGTGTTTTTGTCACTTATGTTCACCAAGATGGCATTCTTTTGATTAAAAAAACAGAAAAAAGCAATAATGTAAAATTATATTTGAAAATGTAGTTTATTTCTTTGACAACAGAGCAGAATTTCCAGTCTTCAGTGTCACATGATCCTTCAGAAATCATTCTAATATGCTGATTTACTGCTCAAGAAACATTCATTGTCACTGCTGAAAACAGTTGTCCTGCTTTGTATTTTTGTGGAAACTGATACATTTATTTACCAACTATTCTTTGAATAGGAAGTAAAAAAAAAAAAAAAAAACAGCATTTATGAAAAAATATTTTTTATAACATTATACAGGTCTTTACTCTTATGTTTCATCAAACTGATGTGTCATTGCTACAGAAAAGCATTTCTTTCTGTCAGAAAAAAAAAAACTTGCTGACTAAACTTTTGAATCAAAGTATGGGTCATTTTTCATCCATAATTAATAAAATAGGTTATATTTTGCAAGAAAAAGAAACTTTTTTTTTTTCCATCATTTTTATGACAAAGCGCTTTTTTTTTCACACAAATTCACATGAAAGTAATGGATCTGGACATTTATTTGCTTATTTTTAGTTATTCTCAATAGCGAGTATCATTATTAAAAAAGTAATTTTTATATAAACATGACTGACATATTACAACACACACAAAAAAAATGTTTCTATGAGCTTCACCTGACAGGTTTTGTAAGATTTGTCCTTATGCCAGCAGAAGGAAGTGAAAGAGGTAATAACATTCAGAAACAGTAAGCTTGTGTAATTGGCCCCCGGGGTCACATGAAATACACTTGGGTCACAGCAGCGAAAAATAATATAAAACAAAAAACACTACACACTCAGCAAGAACAGTCAAAAACAAAGCAAGCAAGCACAGGAAACACCCCTCCAGAAAAAAAAGATTCAAAACCACAGACACAACTTCCACAAGAAATGCTATATTGTGTGAACTACAAAGACTTTCCATGCACCATTCTGGAAGTTGTGGGATGAATCAGAATGGCACGTCCCATTGGAGGACTCCTGATACTGTAGCTACAAGAACAATGCCATGATACCTGCACACAATGACAAAACACTAGATGAAGAAGAAGAAGAGACTGACTCGCAGTAATGTTATTGCTTCAGATAGAAAACTTTGAGGTCAATAGTAAATTTAGATTGATAGATCACTTTATTACGAGATATAAACTCAATTTCAAAGGCAGAACTGTGAAATATAAACTTGCAATTAACTTTTATATTTTTTATTCTGTGGCACAAACAAAAAAAGTCATATAAACTAAGAATTGTGAGATGTAAATACAGAATGGCCAGAAACAAAGTCAGAATTGTGAGGAAACAGAATTAAACTTTTTAAAAATTTTTTTATTCTGTGGTGGAAATGGGCTTCCATATCATACAATTAACAAAAATAAGAACACTGCAGCATGAAGAAGCCAAACTTGTAGCAAAATGCATTTATTAACGCATAGATGAAATAATTTCATATGCTAAAAATAACTGATTATTTACAGGGCTCAATATAAAGAAAGACTTGACTTAACTACATGTGAACTAAACAATCCATGCCAGATTATTATCTAAAAATACAAATCAAAACCGGGTCCATAAAAGGGAAAAACCAAGAGGTCTGCACCGAGTATGATCAGTCCAATATCTCAATTTACCCACAATCAGTCTTTGTGAGGAGGGACGGTGCCGTGCTTCTACCAGGAACTGAAGTCTCCAAAACCTGTTCTGCCTTTGGGTTTCTTGGCAGGAGCTTGACTAGTGGAGGGTTTGTCACCATCTGGGTGGGAATGTTTCCTGATGAAGGAGAGTGAATAAGACATTAAAGTTAATTAGGTTTGTGTAATTGATTCAGTAGTGATTATGTGAGTCCAGCCTCAGCAGTTTGTCTGGCACGTTTCAGAGCACAGTGTTTTGTGAATCTGTCACAATGTAAATGCAAGGTTTTGCAAAAAGGCTGTTACTGAATGAACCAGCAGCAAATCTGGAACTTGAATGTAAATGCTGTTACTCATCATTTCACATGCAATGAGTTTAGCCAATGACAATGGACGTCCTTTACATACAGAGCTCTTAAAGGTACAGTAGCCTGTTTAAATCTAAGGTTCATAGAAAGGGTGAAAATACAATTCTACACTTTCAGTAGTAATTAGTATTTTATAGTATCTTTAAAACTGTTAAACTACAATAAAAATAAATGTCATAAACTGTTTAAAAAAAGTATAAAAACAAAAGAGAAACAAAACAAAAGAGTACAACATAACTAAAAGAAGATATACCTAAAATACAAAAAGTATACAAATATTAAAAAACAAAATACATGGCAGACTGATAGTTAAGATGAATTTAAATGGTTTTAAACTTATTAGGCATTACATTATGATTGAGGCAGCTCATCTGTTTCTGCA
The DNA here is from genome assembly GCA_039654775.1 of Spinibarbus caldwelli. Classification (NCBI taxonomy): domain Eukaryota; kingdom Metazoa; phylum Chordata; class Actinopteri; order Cypriniformes; family Cyprinidae; genus Spinibarbus; species Spinibarbus caldwelli. The sequence goes on along the minus strand of CM077222.1, from coordinate 8,076,592 downwards.
TTCAATGATTTAGTCCCGTATCTCATATTGTATTACAGTTTGGTCTCAAACTAGTGATTCTTTAATTAGAAAAACTGAGATGCTGTATAATCGGGCTGTAAAAATTAGGGGTGCGCCGATCCGATATTAAGTATCAATATCGCTCCGATACTGGCATTTTCTGCCGGATCGGGGTATCGGAACACTTGAACACTTGAAACATAGTGCACAAAAACTTTATGGTGTTTTATAATGTGTTTGTGGCTTTTGTGGGGCTTAACAATAACACAATAGTATAAGCACAATATCGGATTTGGATCGGCCTTGTAGCAACTTAGCTCAAAGGGGGGAATATTAATAATTAATCATAACTCGTTATAATTAATTATAATATTTGGATAAGTTAATAGAATTATTACCATGTGCAAGTGTGGGTCATCAAATGAGCATTAATTTGGTAGGAGACAAGATATAGGTGGGGTTACATTAACTAGTACTTCACTCATAAAGCATGCTTACAAGAAAATACAATGCAAGAGACACTGTACAAGACAGTTAAATTCATACACACAATGTCCTGGGATGCATGTTTATTCGTAGAAAGGTTTGTCTATGAGTGAAAGGAGGAAAGTTATGTATTTATGGGCATTGCATGGGTTTCAGAAGGGTCTGTTCTTACTGCACTTTGCATCTCACATACTTTTGAGCAATAAACCGTCTTATCAGATGGTTTCCCTGGTAACTGAGCCCTTTAGGGTGCTCTTTCGGGGGAAGGTCCATAGACCTTCACAGATTGTTTGCTGAATGAGAGAGTTTGCTGGATTGTTCATTAAATATAATGAATACATGTGTGTCTGATTGGTCCAAACGTAAAAAAGTAAAAAAATAAAGGATAAAATGCCAAACCATATGCAGCCAGCAGCCATATCACCCTGTAGCCCAAGACTGGTTGCCCACCGAAGCTAAGCAGGGTTGAGCCTGGTCAGTACCTGGATGGGAGACCTCCTGGGAAAACTAGGTTGCTACTGGAAGAGGTGTTAGTGAGGCCAGCAGGGGGTGCTCACCCTGTGGTCTGTGTGGATCCTAACACCCCAGTATAGTGATGGGGACATTATACTGTGAAAAGCACCGTCCTTCGGATGAGACGTTAAACCGAGGTCCTGACTCTCTGTGGTCATTAAAAATCCCAGAATGTCCTTCAAAAAAAGAGTAGGGGTGTAACCCCGGCATCCTGGCCAAATTTGCCCATTGGCCTCTGACCATCATGGCCTCCTAATCATCCCCATACACTGATTGGCTTCATCACTCTGTCTCCTCTCCACCAGTAAGCTGGTGTGTGGTGGGCGTTCTGGCGCAATATGGCTGCCGTCGCATCATCCAGGTGGATGCTGCAAACTGGTGGTGGATGAGGAGATTCCCCCCTTCTATGTAAAGCGCTTTGAGTACCCAGAAAAGCACTATATAAATGTAATGAATTATTATTATTATTATTATTAAACCAATGGCATCGTCATATTTTAAAGAAATGGCATATGCTTAATTTTACAAATTTAAAAAAATTTAACATATGTGAAATTGATTTTTAAATGCTTGCTTAATAAGGCACCTTCTGTTTTATGTAATTTAGTAAAAAGATACGATGTACCCGTTTTTTGGTACAGATTTATTTTATTATAATCATTTTGGTTATTTATACATGTAATGATTTTTTTTTTAGAAAAGCCTTTCTAGGGACATTTACATTTAGCAGACGCTTTTATCCAAAGCGACTTACAATGGAAGCAAAATCAACAAAAGAACAATGATATGCAAGTGCTATGACAAGTGCTTTTTTTATTATATAATAAATAAAAAGAAAACAAATAGAATAGAAAAAGAATAAAATAGAGCAGGATAGTGTTAGAGGCCTTTTTTTGCTTTTTGTTAATTGTATAATAAAAAAAGAAAACAGATAGAATACAAAAAGAATAGAGAAGCTAGTGTTAGTTTTTAAAAAAAAAAGAAAAAAAAGAAAACAAGCAGTTAGCAAATGAATAGAGACATGAGATGCAAATTAGCACCTGCTATAATCTCTATGTGCAGTGCATTTTTTCCAGTCTGTGACTGGAATCATGTTTATTGTATTGTCCCTATCCATATAAACGTATAAAAAAAAAAAACAAATAAATAAATAAATACTGATCTCATTTCCATGTATTTGCATTTATTAAACATTTTAAAACAAACCAAAAAAAAAAAAAAAAAAAAACATTTTTTTAAATATTTCTTTTCTTTCTCATTTTCTAAATTCCTCTTATAGAATCTTAACTTGGTATATAGGTCATTTTCATCCAAAATTAATAAAATAAATAATAGATTATATTTTGCAAGAAAAAGAAACCTTTTTTTTTTTGCATCATAACTATGAAAAATTAAGCATTTTTTTCCACAAAAATTCAAATGTAGTAAATAATTACATTAAGTAATTAATTTGTTTATTTATTTATTGCAGTTATTCTCAATGGTGAGTATCATTATTAATTGTCATTTTATGTAAACATGATTAATTGATATGACATTAATTGACGATGTAATTCTTTGAATTATTTTGAGCTCATTTAATTATCCGAACCCCATATTTGTGTTTGTGTAAGTAATAAGCAGCAAGTCAAAATGGATAAGCATATTTTTCATAATACTTGCATGCAGCATGTGCATGTGAAAAATGGCGCTGTTCCCATCAGGTAGCAGTGATGTGTGTGTGTGTGAGCAGCAGGTGTTCACATTACTGTGTATGTCTGTTTAACAGTTAGTCGTGTGTGTGTGTGTGTGTGTGTGTGTGTGTGTGTGTGTGTGTGTGTGAGAGAGAAACAGTGGGGTTGTGAGGGATAATTAGAATGATCTCCTGCCGTTCTCAGTAAACTTTGCTGATAACCTGAGTCCTGCTGTGTGGCGTGGGACGAACCCCTCACTAGTGACACCCACAAACACACTCATTTACTATCAGAGCAGATCTATATAATAAAATAATGATCCTGCAATATATGAGATCTGTCTATCCATCTATACATCCATCTATCCTATCTATCTATCTATCCATCCTTACAAAGACAGAATACAAAGTTCCTCATGTTAGAGTCTAAATCAATTCTAGTTAAATCATTTCTTTTGCCGTGATGCTGTAGATACAGTGTGTAAACTGCCGTAATCCTATAACCTTTTGATAAATAACAACAAATAACATTTATTTTCAGAAACCAAACAAGAAAATATTGCTTTTAATAAATAATTTGTTGTGATAAAGATGAGGAATACCAGAGTAAATTTCAGACTTTGAAAGTCAACAGTGTAAAGTTTTTGCGTCCAAAGCACAGGAGCTGTGAATAATTAGACTAACAGGTATCTTAAAGTAACTAGTTAATGTTCAGTCAGTGACAGAAAAGAAGCCTATTGAATTGCTGAAGACAATTTAATAAGAGTGTGAAAATGGAAGAGCTAGTAGTTAAATACAATCACAAAGCACAGCTCCGTAGGAATGTTTGAAGGGATAGAGAAGGCAGATGACCCCTACAAGTGGGCTGTCTCAATTCAAAAATTGTCCGAAAATGCCTAAAAACAAAGAGGGAAAAGTTGCTAATGCACTTCAAGCTCTTTTTTCCTCATACAAGGTAACTAAGAAAAGATTAGAAGAAATGAAAACATCAAAAACAAATTCTCAAGTCAGTGGCTATGTCATGTCATTGAGAAATTGCGAGGCTGAAAAGATCATTTTGAAGGAAGAGATAGTGAAATTGAGAAAAGAAATTTCAAAGTCCGAAACAGAGAGGGAAACATTTCGATGTTTGTATGAAGGGACAGCTAGACAGTTGGTACATGCCCAGTCCAATTCTGAATATGATGAGAATAACTGCAAGGAAGCCTTTAGTCAACGACATAATTCTTCAGATGATTCTGTAAGGTTCCCAGTAGCGCCTGTGCGAACAAGACAATGGAAATAGAAATGGAAATGAGAGGGTTCTTGATCAAGGAACTGAAAATGGCCAAGCTGTTAGACAGCTGTCTTTTATGGACTTTTAAAGTCTTGTTACAACAGTGGGCACTTTTGAGCCTGATAACATGGAGCCTGAAGAGTTCTTGTCAAAACTGGAGAAGGTAGTGGATGTTTATAGTGTGTCAGACGAAGATGCTAGCAGACTTGTTATGATGTAGATTCCTCGCTCATTAACTAGTGCTCTCTCACCGGAAGTTCGTGACAAAAGAGCAGACAAAGGTGCAAGGAGAGAAGCTTTACTTAGACTTGCTGGGACTGATTTGGTTAACTTGAGAAAAATAACTGAGGTGACAATGGAAATTGGAGAGCATCCTCTAGCATTTGCATTCAGGTTGTGGGAAATGTTTAGCTTTTACAGTGGTTGGCCAAATGTAACTAAACAAAACCTCATGTTTAAGTCTGCATTAGTTGCACAGAGTAGTTCACACATGCGAGAAGCCATTGCTCTGCATGTAGATGTAAATACACCATACGAGCAAATCATTTTCAAAATGACACAGCATTTCAATGCAAGAAGTCAAATGAAAGCTGCAGAATCTAGACATCCAGTTGCTGCCTTTGGCAGGAGAGAATGTTCTAGATTATCTAATGGTTTCCATCAGAGACCAAAGAGATTAGAAAGAGTAAATTCAGAAGGTGTTACTCTCTGTTATGCATGTGGAAAAGCTGGTCACATTGCTAGACATTGTCAAGACAATGAGAGACCTCATCAAAGCTTTGTCTGTCATGCATGTGGAAAGGATGGTCACATAGCAAGGCACTGTTTGAAGAAAGGTAGGAAAGATCAGGAAGTTGTTTGTTTTGCTTGTGGAAGGATGGGACACAAGGCAAGACAGTGTCACTTCTCACACAAAAGAAGGATGGGCTACCATGATTTGCTTAAGAAGATAGGCAGTTTAGAAACCCAGCTGGCACTGTTGAAAGGAAATAAGGAAGAAGCCATTCACACCTTGCCAAAACAGCACTGCATGAACAACATGACTGTAGCTCAATCACAAGCAGATGCTGATGTGATTTGGGGGAATTGTTTTATGATAGTAGCATAATTTAGGAAAATATTTTACTATCACAAGGGTGGTGATTCTTTATAATTTATAAGAAACGTGTTAATGGAATTGATATTTAAATGTAACTTATGATAAATTATTTAATTGCATTCTATGATTAAATTTCTGTAACAATGCTTTAAATGTGAAAAGATTCTTGTGGGGGAAAGGGGGGGCAACCTCTTCTTTTTGATCGTGTTTCAGGTATATGCTTGTTTGAAACGTGTAACGTGGAGAAAGATGATCCGGTCATATGAAGGACAAGAAGGCCAGCAGAACTAGTGGAGCCAGGGGACTTCCACAAGAAAAAGGACTTCTTAAAGAACAGAGTGATCATCAGAACCAGAAATCCAGAGATTTCCAGAACTACAAGATCCAGAACTCCAAACCTAAAAGATTTAGAAACCCTGAGACCCACCATGGGATGGATGGACCTGATAGAATGGTAAAGACTGGAAAAATGGCATTGACTGCTTCTTCTAGAAGGACTTTTTCAAAGTGAAAAGAATAAACAATGGAAAAGAGAAACAAGGAGAGATCAAACCATTTCAGAGACTATGGACAGCAGTCATTCCACCAAGATGGAAAACAAGTGGGCAAAGGACATACCCACACAAAGAAATGCACAAAGACACAGACTCACTGCACATGACACTAGAAAGACACAAATATATGCATACTCGAATGCAGAAAATATATTATTGTATTCTGAATGCACACATGGACAAAGGATGTTCACATTGATAAAAGGGACAGAACACACGTGAAGAAAGCAGTACATGCGCACACAAACACACACACACACACACACACAATGTTGCCTGTTGATTGATGTTTTTGCTCCTTAGGCTTTAGGCTATGTTTGTATGGTCATAATGTTCAGTACATTTAGATAATTCCTTTTTCTGGAATGGTTCTCAAGTGCTCCTCTCGCAAACCCAAGAAAATGTTTGTATGTAATTTTGCCAAATTTGAGATGAGTCTCTATTATAATTTTTGCCTGATTGGATGGAGCGATAACCAGTGTGCATGAGGTGAAAGTGAAAGTCGTGACGTATTGTCAAGTATGGTGACCCATACTCGAAATTGGTGCTCTGCATTTAACCCATCCAAGTGCACACACACAGCAGTGAATAGTGAACAAACACGCGCACACACACACACCCCGTGACCACACACCCGGAGCAGTGGGCAGCCATTGCTCCAGCGCCCGGGGAGCAATTGGGGGTTCGGTGCCTTGCTCAAGGGCACCTCAGTCATGGTATCGAAGGCAGAGAGAGTGCTGTTCCTTCAGGTTACAAGCCCAACTCCCTAACCATTAGGCCACGACTTCCCCAAAGGGGCTTTCTTTTATAGAAAACCTTCTGGATAAATACTAAAAGAGCAAATTTCCCAAACAACATAACATAAGGTGTCGACCTTATGATGGGTAAGATTCTCCTGTGGCCAGAGGGGGACAACCTAAGGCAGGGCTTCACCGCCACTGGGCACCTACCCGGGAAGGGAGGTGTAATCTGTGTAACGAGAGTGAGTGTGATGCTTCTTTTGGGCCAAGAGCATCAAAGAGGGGACTGTAAGAAACTATAGTCTGCCACGACCCAGATTCCACTCCACAATATATGTTTGATCATGCTCAATTCCCAAAATGGCTTAATTATTATAGAGAAGAAGAAAGTCAACAGTTATGTTGTTTGTAGACCATTTGGGATGATCACATCCTGAGCAAATGGTCACCAATTGTAGAATGGGAGTGGGTGTGGGACACCGAGAACTACCTCAGACAAAGGGGTGTCAGAACTTAATTAACATACAGACCACAGCTGTAATAACAGGAGCAACTGTAACTTTATAAAAGGTTTGAGCTTAGGATGTTCAGGGTTCATTCCCAGTCCGTTGAAGCCAAGGTACAACATGTCACTGCTATGCTGCAATAAACATCTTCATCAAGATCTTCAACGTCCTCATCACTTTTTCTTACAACAGACTTTATGTATTCAGTATGAATCACTTCTGTACTAGCAGGAAAGCTTCTGGTAATGTAACTAATATTTATTACCTCAGTAATGATCAAATAACCTCCTCACTGTTGCAAGAAAAGTAGTTGTGGATATTCAACTGAAATAAATCAATGCAATATATAAAGATCTGTGATATTACACTGCTGTCATATTCAACAGCTGTGCATCATCACGGATGTGTGTGTGTGTGTGTGTGTGTGTGTGTGTGTGTGAACTCACGTGGCAGTCATGTTGATGTATTTGCCCACTCCTGGTCTGAAGGTTTTAGGCTTGTCCTCTGTTTTTGCCTTGTTGACTGAAGCAGATGTTTGTGCTCTTTCTTCCTCCAGTTTCTGTGCTTCCTTCTCTCGCTCGGCTACAATCTAAACACACACACACACACACACACAGTGTCACATCGATGGCACGGCAAGAAAACACAACTAATACGATATTGACTATGTACATGAACACAAATTCTGACCTGTGCATCGGCTTCCTCATACGGGTCCACAAATACTGTAGCGCTCAGTAGCTTTATCTCAGACTGACAATGTGAAAGAGAAACAGAGAGTCTGAAAAAACACTTCACCTATTAGCATGCTGCTACCTTTAAAGAAATGTAAGTCTCGAAAAGGAACTGAAGTGATGTGTCAAAAACTCTGCTGCTCCAGGCTATAACATTTTACATGAAGGAGAGAAAAATGGTTAAATTCTGCCGTTTTGAATTGGACTATTTTCTTTTTTGGCATTGTGGGATTTGACAGCAGGTGGAAAAATATAAACAAACAGGAGGTACGGTGAGTCAACATAAAGCACAGCCCTACACTGCTGACATGCAATTGTGCAACCGAATTGTACATTTTCTGATGCTACAGAAGGGACAAAAATGGCTTCAGCACCTTGGGTTTGTCTGTCTTCGGATCACTTTCAACATTCTCCATCGCTGTGAGGGTCTCTAAACCACCAACCACTCTAAAAGAGAGCAAGAGAGAGACAGAATCCTATTAAAATCCTGCTGCAAAGATTAAATGAGGTAGTATTCAATGCCAAGTGGTAATAATATCTCTAATGAGACTGGATCAAACTCTTTCACTGTAGCCAACAATCTTCTACTTTTCTTAAAGGAACAACACATTCAAATATGAAAAATTCTGCAATTTATTTATCCTCATCTTGAGCTGTTATGCTACAAGAAGGGCAAAAAAGGACCAAAGCAGTACAATACATAAATATTAGGGGTGTAACGGTACACAAAAACGACGGTTCGGTACGTACCTCGGTTTTAACGTCACGGTTCGGTATGATTTTGGTACAGCAGGGGGAAAAAATTAAACTTTTTTTTTTTTTTTTAAATAGTGGTTTACTGAACAAGTTGCTCTTTCTTTAAATACATTCAGTTATAGTTTAAATTTTCTTACTGATAAAAATCTACCTCAGCTTATGCTTAAAACTATAGGGAGCCCTATGCAAACACGTAAATTGCACATAATGCATTTTTTAAATTTCTAGGTTATTTGTCAAAATATATTCAATTACACACTGGCTGTCATAGCATGTTTCATAACAGATTAATTTAAACACATTAAATAAAACGAACAGGTTTAGTAAAATATAATGAGTATATGGTGTAATATTTTGCGAAATGCTCCTCTCTAGACTTCATTTCTCTAGTGAACTAACGAGTTGTGGACACTGATGACTTGCTGAGGTAAATGAAATGCTACATGACATTTTATTTACACGCTGTTTTGTTGATGTCTTTCCGCGGTTGAAACACTGATTGAGCAATTACATGAGGCATGAGATGTTCAGTCATGTTTATTCGCATTAAAACTAGTAGTACAGAAGAAGGAATGATCGCGTTCACTTGCGCTCCGCTCTGCACAAGTCTGCGGCACGTCACAGCTCAGATGCGGGAACCGGAGCTGATCGCGGCCGCTCGAGTCAATGCTTGTGTTGGGTTTATACCAGCACGTTTCTGAACCGTTCCAGAAGCGGCTCTCCAAGGCGTTTATACAGCGATCTGTCATGCCACAAAAACTGTCAAAACGCCATTTATTACTTGAATTTCCTGGAAAAAATAAAATAAAATACTGTATACACATGTGTACCGAACCGAAAGACCCATACCGAAATGGTTCAGTACGAATACGTGTACCGTTACACCCCTAATAAATATTTTTAAGTTATATTTTAAGCCTTCTGAAAACCGATTTTAACAGGGTTGTTATTGTTAACTACAACTGTTGATAATAATTTTCAGGGAGTAAGAATAAAAAAATTAAATTAAATTAAATTAAAAAATAAAAACTAGTCGATGAAAAAACTAAACTTGCATTAAATTAAATTTTGCCTTGGCAATGTAACTGATAATAAAGTAAAGCTAAATAAAAATATTTAAAACATAAAAATGACAAGGACATAATTACAAAAACTCAAAATAAAATTAAAATGAAAACTGAAAATCAAATTTAAATTATTAATAAATACTACATACAAAATAAAACTTGTTTTTGGGTCATTGCTAATCTTGCACATTCAAACCAGGTTTCAGTAAATAACGAATTAATATGGCTATAGAAGGCTTGAAAAAGTATGCTTCTATGATCATTTCTTGGCTTTTTTTTTTTCATTTTTGGAGCTTAACAGGCTGTAGTCACTATGCACTTTCATTATATTTCTCCTTTTGTGTTTTATAATATTAAGACATTTCTTAACTTAGGAGGACAGCAAACAAATCTATAACATGCAAATGATCAGTAAATGATGCCCCATTTGTTGCGTTGGATCTATATGCACACATGCTGTGTACTTTCTCTCTTTGTACAGCTGTGCCTACTAAACAGGAGCCTCAGGTTTCTAGATGCCCCATAGGCTGAGGGTTGAGGGGTGTGAGTGTGCGCTCTCACCGCAAGTGCTCAGTAAGTACACACAGACTGAGGGGTGCATGTGAATGTGCACAGGAGTTTGGTTCAGACTTATGCTGACAAGCCTCTGAATTCCACAGCTAGAGTCCAAGGATTTCAACTCAATGCCAAATGGGCAAGACTTTCCCTCAGAGTGAAAGTGTGTGTGTGTATGTGCTGGAATGTTCTGATTCAACAGAAGACATGCTTTTCCCCAGGAAGGGTTTCACACAGAGAAAGCTAACCAAATGAGAAATAGACCATTAAACCTTCACTGGAATCCACCATAATAAACAATCTCTACACAAATACACAAACATGCATACATTTTAAGATAAACATAAACTACTATTCAAATGTTTGATGACTATATGACTTTTTCTTTTTAAAAAGAAATTAACACTTTTATTCAGCAAGGGTGCATTAAAATTATCAAAAGTGACAGCAAAGACATTTATAATAAAAAGATTTTCATTTCAAACAAATATTATTCTTTTGAACTTTGTTGTCACAAATGTGTTAAGCAGCACAACTGTTTTTAACATTGATGATAATAATAATAAATTATTATTTCTTGAGCACTAAAATTAGCATGTTAAAGTTATTTCTGAAGGATTATAGCTGCTGAAAACTTATTTTACCATCAAAGAAAGAAATAACATTTTAAAATATATTCATACAAAAAACAGTTATTTTAAATTGTAATAATATTTGACAATATTACTGTTTTTACTGTATTTTTAATCAGATGAATTCAGCTTTGGTGAGCATAAAATATTTTCTAAAGCATTAAAACAATCTTAAAAAAACATTTTTAAATGGTAGTGTAGAGATTCACGATTTATATCACTGTCAGTTATTTTCCTTTATTTTGTACGAGAAACTGCATGTCAGACTAAAAGCTTGAAAAAAAAACGTTGCAGCTATAATCACAATTTAAATTATTTAAGCAAAACTAAAATACAGCTAAGTTTATCAACCCTTTGAAGAATATATTTATTTTTAAAAGAGGTTTCATAATTTTTTTAATATTTTTTATTTAGTACTGCCCTGATGAAGCTGTTTGACTGTGAATGTCCTGTTACTGAAGACAAATCAATAAATAAGAATAAAATTACCTTCCAAACACAGTGTGTTTCCTGTCCAGGTATGTGCATGAACGAAATGTTATAAAGCTGAAAGTAAACAGAAAAGAAACATTTTAGTAAGGGCAGTTTCATACTTACACTATATTTGCCTTTCATGAGCTAAACATCAGTGCTTACATAGCCAATAAAAAATAGTGTTGAAGTTTCAGGTCAGTTTAGGCTTTGTTTCCTCTCATTTGTTTTTGCTGGTTACAGAGGGTTAAATAAGTACCAACCAGAATTCAGTATGCAAATATTAGAATGACACAGGTGCTTGTTACCTTTAAAGTGCAGAAAATTCTAGCGATGTCGAAGGTCAATATTTAAAACGGAATCTTACATTTCTGTTAAAGAGGTTTATAAAAACCTAAAGCAGACATCAGGTTAAAGTGATGTATGATATAAAGTTTGTTAAGAGGCTCGGGGTGAATTAATTGCAGAAGTTTAATACTTCAGAGGTTTAAAACAAACTCTAAACAGAGCGTTTGATATTAATCCAGTCACTGTAATGAGCAGATGAAACATTTACTCACAACTGGGATTTATTTGTGTTGGGTCCTGAGTTAGCCATGCTTAGAATACCACGACCCGTGTGAGACAGATTGGGCCTGAACTCGTCCTTGAATGGCTTCCCCCAGTAAGACTCTCCTCCTAATACACACAACAACAGAGAGAGGAACAGGAGGGGGGAAATATGGATATTAAACACAACGGGGAGCATGTGTATGAGATTAAGAGTAACACATCATGACACTTGGCCAATAACAACCCTGCTGTATGCAGCATCACATCTGTAGTCTGGTATAATTACAGCGGAAGAACAAAAGCAGTGATCCAGCACAACACAAAAACATAACTACATTTACACAAACAGAAACACATTAATTTCAAAATAAAGTGTAATTTTTCATCAAGTGGGATTTTTCTGCTCATTTTATCGTAAATCTGATCACCTAAAAAGTAACACACTTCTTAAAAAATCCACACAATTTGAGGTCCATAGCACAAATGATGGTGGGACAATTTACTTACTGGAGTTCAGTAGGTTTAGTCATTAAATCTCAAATACTAAGAATCAGCAATATGCTTCATTTAAAAAAACAAACATAGCAATCAATAAACTGTGGCAATCCAAAAATCACACAAACAACATACACTAAAATTTTGGCATCAGTAAGATTTCTTTTTTAAAGAGATGATCATTTTATTCAGCAAGGATGCATTAAATTGATAAAAAATGCCAGTAAATACATTTACAATATTACAAAAGATTTCCACAAAAAAACAGTTATATCACTGTATTTTTGATCAAATAAATGCAGCCTTGGTAAGCTAAGAGTCTCCTTTCAAAAACATTTAAACAAATTCACAGACCACACTTAATATGTTAGTGTATAATGCAGTAGTTTGACTATTTAATTCTTCCCAGATTGTACACTGAAATATTAAAGCAGTTCAACTGAACTTGACCCAGATTGTCTATTTGAATTACTTCAAATCATTTATAGAATTACTAACCCAGTGCCTCATGCACAGGCACCATGCGTTGTCTTCTGCCACCATAAACAAACACCTCATGCCAAAGGCCTCCAAATCAGGTACACTAATTAACGCTTCATCACGCTCAATCAAAAGCTCTGCTAGATGCAGCTCTCTCAGCAAGCGATCGTGTGTGTGTGTGTGCGTGCAGAGACTGACATGAGACTGCGCTCAAATGCAAGATTAGGAACATTTTTCCACAACTCAGATGGTGTTCTGAGACACCTGCACCGACTGAATTCACAGAGTCATGTGAGTTTGAAAATCTTTTGTACTTCTCGATGAACAGTAGCAGATAACTCTAGCTGTAGCAAAGCAGAGAGGAGTTTAACGTCCAGCAGCTGTCGTTGTGGAGTGATGGCTTTACGGCACACCAATCTGCCTTTGAAAACTTGCACAACCTCATAAACATTCCCCAGGTGACATTTCTGCATAATTTATGACCTTGCTGACATTTCCTACCCCATGCCACTGACTTGATTAAAAAGGATGAGAAAAAAAGGATGAAAATCAACCAGACAGAACACCAAGGCTGCCAAGATTTAAAAAACAATGGTAAGAAAAAGTGATTTGTTAAAAAAAAAAAGTTTAACAATTTTGAGCACTTTATAGAAATGTTATATTAAGAGACTACTTAATAGAAATGTTCAAATCCAAAGTTAGATGGTTAAATCCAAGCATCTGTGGAGTGCTGTGCATTATCACAGAAAATTCACATCACTTGTTCACCAATGGATTCTCTGCAGTGAATGGGTGCCGTCGGAAAAATAAATAATCCACAAATTCATCATTAAATAGTCACTATATTGTAATGTTTATATACTCATTCATGCGCAGGTATATCTAAAAATGTCTGTGCCTGTCAGCGTGAGTTGTGATGTTTTCTGCTGCACTGATAGCAAACCGCTATGTAAGAAGCCTTTGTTTAATTTTGTAGATGAATCCTGCAGAATCATAATCACTGCACATTCATTCACAGCCTAACAGCGCACCATTATTACAGAAAGCTGCGTCTCTTCAAAGGATCATTGTGTGATTTGTCACACTCATGACTTCTTGTTGAAGCATCCAAAACACATTTTGATAATTTGGTTAATATTATCTATTTTTCAACTAAATGGAGGAAAACAGGACGGCTGAACACATGATCAAAGCCTTCAAAATAATAATAAACAAGCCACATTATTATGGTTGGTATAACATCAACATTTATCAGTACATATCTTTTAACGGTTCATATTAAAGGGATAGTTCTGTCAACTTTTACTCACCCTCACAGTTTCAAACCTGTTTCTGAACCACAAATTTTAATTAAGTACTGCTTGTTCCTCTGGAATTACACAGGTTTTGTGCAAATCATATGAAACTTTTGTATGAAGAACAGACCGAAATTTAAATTGTTATTCACTGCGTCCAGGTGACACTCAGGTTTTGTGAACTGGATCCAGTGTTATTTTAGTACAAATTAAATTACTATTATAGTTTTTAATTATTTTGGAGAAAATTATATATTTATACTTTTTGTTTTAATTTTAATTGGCCAGTTTTAGTAATTTTGTTGTGTGATTTTGTAATGATTAAGTATTGTAGTGGACAGCACATTCCAGGGCCCAGTTTATGGCGGGGCCCCTCTCTGACCACAATAGTGGACAGAGGTTTGCTACATTTTGATTGGATCTTGGTGGATAAGATAAGCAAACTGTCCAACGCCATCAGATAAAGATGCCAGGACAACAGCCAGACACCTCTTAGAGGGCAAGAAGACGACCTTTGGAACAAAGCCCGGGAAGGACGGGACTTCCTATTGGTCAAAATGCAGTTTTGCCCTTCACCCACCAACAGACTGATTCCTCAGGTTTTGGCCTGTGACTTCCATAAAAATTCCTTAGGACCTCTGGACACAGCAGCAGTGGGTGAAACAAACAGGGATCACAGAGTTCCATCCAAATCCATTCATAACTATGTTCTCAAACCTTAAACTGATGCAAACTACAACACACACACATCTTATACTTATTCAGAGAAATAAGTATTCTCAGTGACAGTGATGTGTAGTGCAACATCTTTCACAAACTCAGCTGTTAATGGACAAATGAATGCATGCATGACAGTTCAATTTTCTTCCATCATGTTTGGACTTAATGTGTTCGTAACATTGCCAAAGGTATTCTAGTTGTGGTTTGGTAAGTGAATGATGCATTGGTAAAACTTTAGTGACACTTTTCTAAATGTGTGTTTGGACTATGCAAATAAGTTCCACAGGAGGAAAGAAGGGTGGGCCACATTGTGTCCCCCCTCTCTGATGGAAATAGCCAATCACAGCCTGGAAATGGAGAAGCGCCAGATTGCAATCTCCTCCTCATCGGAAAGAGATAAAGGTACCTTTCCAAAAGACACTCCTCGTTCTGAGTCTGAGTCCCGAAAGGGAAAGACGTTAACAGATAAACCAGTTCTGAGTCTCCGGCCCATAAGGAAAGGGACAGTAACAGAGCATCCGATACCCCCGTTCTGAGTCTGAGT
Organism: Spinibarbus caldwelli; assembly: GCA_039654775.1. Taxonomy (NCBI): domain Eukaryota; kingdom Metazoa; phylum Chordata; class Actinopteri; order Cypriniformes; family Cyprinidae; genus Spinibarbus; species Spinibarbus caldwelli. The sequence goes on along the minus strand of CM077222.1, from coordinate 8,061,445 downwards.
CCTGTTACTGGGAAGGCAGCAACAGAAACAACCCGTTCTGAGTCTGAGTCCCGTAAGGGAAGGGACAGTAACAGACACATTCGTTCTGAGTCTGAGTACTGCAATGGAAAAGACGTTAACAGATACACTGTTCTGGATCTGAGTCTCCGGCCTGCAAGGGTGAGACACTAACAGATCAACCAGTTCTGAGTCTCCAGCATGTGAGGGTGAGACTGCAACAGATCAACCTCTGTTCTGAGTCTCTGGCACGTCCAGGAGACACCAACAGATCAACACGTTCTGAACCTCTGGCACGTGAGGGAGGAGGCAATAACAGATACCAAGTCCTGAGTCTCCAGCTTTGAGGCAGCAACAGATACGACCACGTTCTGAGCCTCCAGCCTGCGAGGAAAGAGATAATCTATGTTCAAACTTCATTCAGAGTCTTCGTCCAGCGAGACAACAACAGATGCAGCACGTCCTGAGTCTCCATCCTAGAGAGACAAAGCGGATCGACCAAATTCTGAGTCTGTAGCCCAGAGAGGCAGAAGACACACAGACATTTGCAACAAGGTTAAGCTCCGGAGAGCAAACCTTCACTCCAAGGTACCTTTGCTTGCGTGTTCCAGGCTAAGGACCTTCTGCACCTACTTCAGGGTCACATCTGTGTGTTCCAGATTTTAGGACCCTTTGGTGCTCCAGGAGATCAGCATCCTCCAGTGCTTCGTGTTCAAGGCTGCCGAAACGGATTCCTCCTGCTTTCCCCACTGCACTGTTACCAGCACAACCAGTGGATGAAGTCACCGCTACCGGACTGCTCACTCAACCACAGAGAACGTAACTATCACCTATCCAAACCTCTTCCAGAGACCTTGGCATTGTTGTGTATTATCAGTATATGATTTTTCTAATTGACATTAGATGTTATATAGCTGATTGCAGTTGATAACAAATAATCTTTCAGGTATTTGTTTGATGCATAAGGTTCTTCACCTTACTTGTTTCAGAGTAGTGACAGTTTATCTTTCCAGATAACATAGCTCTGACATAGCAACATCCAACACAATCACTTGCATTTTATGCATCTTATGCACTTTATTCCTTTTTCATTCATGGCATTAATTTAGTAGTTGTTGATTACTCTTGTCTATCTTTTGTTAATACAATTTATTTTATTACACTTTTGTCTTCCTTGTGTTGATAATGCAGTAAGGTTCTACAAATTAGGTATCCCACCAATCTTTCTTATGTGATGTACCCCTAACCACACCTTAAGTGACACGTGATCCAAAAATCATAACGTCACCTGTGACGTGAGTACCCATCACTACACTATTTCACCGCCTCAGGTTGGCGAAAGCAAAATTCACTACAGTATGATAATGATAAGTAATGATTTTTTTATGGTTTTAATTTTCTGAATTAACAGATTCATTGAGAAGATCCGACTGAAAAAAAGATAAATTTCCAAATTACTAGGATGAATTTTAAGTGAATAACTTGAAAATCTGTTCATCACATGATTGCAGCCCCAGTCCATATTAACTTTCATTAAATTGCCACATTATTTTATAAAATCCTTTTGTGTTCTACAGAAGAGAGTAAGTCATAGAGATATGAAACAACAAGAGTAAATGATGACAAAAAGATCATTTTCATTTTTGTGTGAATTATTCCTCTAAAAAAGGCATGTGCCTTTAATTACACTATTGTACAATTATAATCAAGGGAATTGATTTGTATAATTGTTGCCATTCTGACAGATAATCACATGCATATGCAAATGCATCACTGAGGACTGAGGACACTGCAAACTCTTCCCTAACATCCGTGAACAGTCATTTACACACTGTCCCACTCGAGTGACTAAAAGCACACATTTGATACAAAATCTCACCCTCTTATCTGCATCTATTTTAGGTCAAATGCACTAGCAAACCTTGCCTCAATGTGCATGGTAATATACGCGTGAGAATGACTGGAAGATAGAAGTTGCTTCAAGTCCAATACTAAACACTTTAAAATTCACTCTCTGTTCATGACAAATCTTTCGGTCTACTTCCTTCTCTTGCTTTCAGTCCTTCTTTTTACACAAGGGTCTCAGGTGAGGCTGGAGCATTTTTTATGGGACTGAATTTTAGATACATGGGAATAGAGTGCACTAACTCCTTACCCTTTCTGTTCCTCAGTTAGACCTGCACCTTTAAACACACATGACGACAGGAAAACATCCCTCGTAAATGTGCGTCAAAAAAGCCATTTAGTTTGATGTTCTGACAAAAGCTGAGGTCATATTGTGTAGACAGTTCAGGAAAGTCTGAGAAAGTAATATAAAGCTCATCTGACCAACTGAATATGAAAAAGAATTTGATAAGCAATTTTTTTAATCAAAAGGCTAAACTTCCTGTAATTGCTTCCATTCGAAAAACTTGGTAATTTTAAGGAGAATCACAAAAATGTCCATGAGTCATCCAACTGACTTAGACTTGTAACTAAAACCATGTATTCAATATATTTGGCATCTTGGTGAGGGTACATGCCATATTTAATTTGATGTGACTGAAAACAAGGCTCAACTTGCACTTTCCTGGAAAAAGATCACGTTAAATATCACTATTGCTCACAGTTTTCCAAACAAAATCTGAAGAGAGCAACCAAGGAGGACCATGTCGTAAAGTACCCTGCTGCGGTGGTACAACAAAACACATTTTTGTGCATATGATATGAATATTAGGACACGAGTACAAAGCTTTGTTCACAAAAGAAATAATTGGTTAACAGCCAAATGCCACATTGCAACCATGGAAACATTTGGATTCATGCCGAACGAGAGAGGTACGTGAGCCCATACATTTGAAATAAGCCATAAATGGCTTTGTGTTCTGTTGTGTGGTCACTCAAACTGTTAGAGAAAGCATTGTTAACCTAACTTTTTACTTTCAGTAAATGGCAGTCTACATAAGTAATCTGTTGACAAATTAGACAATACTGACATTATCTCTTCCATCTACACTTGACCCTCTAATACTAACACGCTCTATTTTATTTCTATCAACTTTTTTCTTTCATGTATTATACTGTATTTATAAAAAAACTTGACCGTCGAACACTAGCATTCTCTCTTCTTTTTTCTATTCTATCCACTTTTTTCTTTTTATTTATTATAAAAATGAAAAACAAAACTCACATTAGCTCTCTATCTATTTTTTATTCTTTGTATTTAATATATATGAACTTGCTACATGTACTTGTTAGATAAAGTAAGGCACGGGGAAGGGGAAAGATGAAAGATATTGTGACCACAAATTAAAAATTAAATTCCGTGACTTATTTATTTTAGTTATTTTAGTTAAATCATGGCCAATTTGTACTAATTCGTTCCTTAGTTTTAATTTAACAAGGGAACAAATTCTTGAAACATGGCCACAAATTATGGGAACATGGGAACAAATTAAATTATTGATATCTATTTTTTCCACATGTCATGAGCAGGGCTTTGTAGTACACCGGTAATTCAGTTTCACTTTCCCCGAGTGTCAATTACTTTGGAATTTTGGGAGAAAACATGAAGACAAGAGATGGGCTCTGTCCTGCTTGTGTCCCACTGCCCTCTCAAAGCTCAGAGTAGGATAAATGATAAAACATTCATTCTTGTGGGGAAATACACTTCAACTTGACTTAGATACTAAAGTTCTATTACTTTTCATGTTCAAGGACTTTATATTGTTTTGATTTTAATGCACTTTTAAAGTCTGAATGTACATTGTAAATATATTGCATATGTATACACTGTGTAATTAATAATCATCACCGTCAGTCCGGGTTGTAACCGTCATACATCAGTGATCAAAATGATAAATGATTCAGATCAAATGTAAAATGATTACCTGTACCAGTCCCTGTAGGGTCTCCTCCTTGAATCTGAAAATAACAAATAACATAAACATGCCACATATTTTTCAAGATAAAAATGTGAAGGCAATTCTATAGCTTTAAATGGCTAGAAATCTATGGGAACTCCAATATCATGGAAAATGCCAAGTCTGACCAAAAAATTTAAATAAAAATCGAAAAAATCTAATATCTCAACTACTTCACTTACATCAATATAATGAATAAAATGTAATTTTATGAAAAATTTGTTTACCATGAAATTTCTAATAGAGCGGTGGAATATTGTGCTGTCATAATATCCTTTCTTACACAGTTTAATAAAGTTTTCTCCAGCCTTGGGGACCTGCAAGGAATAAAACAAATATCAGCTTTTTAATGTCAGGAAATGTGATTTATAAAAACTGTTTGTCATTATGATGACACTTGCATAGCAGCCCGCTGCACTGAAGACGGGGTGAAGAAATTTTGATTCATTTACAAATATGTATCTTTGTTGTGGCTGTGGGACAAATCACATAAAGTATCTCAGGACAAGCAACAACACTCTTTTGAAATCTCTAGGAACTGTGAAATTGTAAATAGCTACAAAAAAAAAAAAAAAAAAAGGAAAAACAAATAAATTATAAATTACCAAAAAATAAGAGGAAAAATTTAGGATCATAAGGATTTTTTTTTTCATTGTGACATAAAAAAAATCTCATTACTATAATGCAAGAAAAATAAAGATAAATTATTTTATTATTAAACATATAATAGTATTTACACATCATGGAAGAATTTATTGCACTAAATAAAAACTATGTCTGGACAGGTTGATTATTATAGTACAGACAATGAGCTTAATTATTATGAAAATAATGCCACAATGCAAAAAATCTTAATGATCCCTTTTTTGCTTATGATATTTGAGGTGAAATAAATGGTATTTCTTGCATCTTTTAATCATTCATGAATATTACAAGAACTGTGTCCACTATAACTTCAGATGATGATTTAATTATTTTACTTAACATATATACAAGCCCTTCTCTCAAAGCCCTTGTGTGCTACCAAAAGGACCGTCTGTGGGCTACAAAGGTCAATAAACAATTAGGTTTGTTAGTAATACATCTGGCAGCTTTGAATGTATGAGTCTGCTAGGTCATTCAGGAAGTGAAAGACTTGTTTATGTAAGATGTTGTTTAAAAAAACCAAAGCATTGAAAGTTAAAGCAGTTGCTTCCTCTCCCTCTCTGTAAATGTTTATGTGCTCGTTTCTATGGAAATCAAACATCCCTCTCTTCAAAAAAACCTCTGAGAGTCAATAAACTGATTTTGTGTTCAGGAAAGACATTGTGTGCCTTACTGGGAGATGCAGAAGCAAATTCCACATTAAACTTTTATAAGTCGCCCCGAGAGGAGGTCAAGCATGTCAGAACTTAAAAAAACATTTAGATTTTAATGTCACACACTCATGCATGAAACGCACACAAAACACCTACAAAAATAAAGTTGTCAAGATCTCAATCATCTGCTCCATCTAGACCTGACAGTGTTACATAACTGTCCACAATGACATTCCAATCTAGATGCCATCATGTGCTGCAAACTGTAAATCCTGGACAAGAGGACGTGTGTTTTTAGACAAATCAAAATGGAAATAAAAAGAAAAAAAAAATTCATATTTTTCTTATATAAATGAAGACTATTTTAAGAGAATTGAATAATTTAGAAGAGTTTTGCATTTACCTATGATAAAACTCTATTCTCATTATATGATTTTTAGTTATTAACAATTATATATATTTTTATTATTACATTGAATAAATAAATACATAAAAAACATTATTTAAATTGTAAAGTACTTATAAAGGCTAGGTATTGTCTGTTTTATTTTAAATTCATTGTAATTACTGTATTTCTAACTATATTACAGTATAATTTTTGCTTAATTGTTATGAAAACCAAAACACCCTAAAATAGGCTTGGTTTTATTTTGGCAAAATATATTTCTATTTTGTTCTATAGTGAGATATGAACATGATCTTGACATTTTTCTTGTCCTTTCATAAGATTTGGCCTTACAGTAAAAAAAAAGAGCTATTACTACTTTGTAAACACTGCACCACAAACAGAATCATCACAAATGCAGAGAAACCACAGGAGGGAGGGAGTGGAGGAGAGGAAGAAAAAAGGCAGAGGGTAATTTTCTTATCAATGTGACCTCTCCTCTTTATCCTGATTTGACAAGCACACAGCCAATGAAAAGACACAAAAATAGCACCTAGTTACTAGGACTATGAAGCACATGAAATACTGTTTCTGTGTCCATTAGGCAGTGTTTACTTTGGTTCCCAAGTCACACTAACACACACACGCACTACTAGAGGATGCATTTTATAGCTGTCTCTGCACACCTGGAATAGAACAAAGTGCTTCTGTTTTCACAATATTTTCCCTAAGCTTTAATTCTAAAATTCAAGGAATTTTCTAACCAAATGAAGTCTTTTGGCCTTGTAAAGGCCGTCTGCTGCTTTTGAGCACTGCATCAATTAAAGACTGAGCCAAATTGTTCATGAAAGTGATAAAATTGTGCTAAAACATAATAAATGTGATTTAAGCGTATGGAATCTTATGTATGTAATTTAAAAAGTCAGTAAAGACAAAGCTCACCAGTTTCCCTGCACTGTGTTAAAGTGAAACACTAAATGATAGATATAAAGGGATTGATGTGCAGCTTTGACCCAGGAGTGAGAGCCTGGCACACGCTCTCACATAAATAAGAACAGGGACTCTGCATCTGCTCAGCTGAGAAGAGAGAACTATGGGTACGTTTTACCGCCAGCGCAAGGCCAGAACGAACACAATTTTTCCGAGGAAGTGTTTTATGGCAGGGATGATTTTACAAGCTCAGTGGGATACAGAGCACATCAAGCAAAGGAAATGAGAAGAGAGAAAACGCATTAGAAAAAGACACAAAGAGAAAGAATCTGACATTAACAGCAAAAGCTAACCGGCAACTATAACAGAGAAGAGTTAGAAAAACAAGACAACGTAAAAACGAGAAATAAAGGAAATAAAGTGAGTCAATCAATGTAGGTCAGCAGCTGCAGTGTGTCAGTGAGACTGACCACTCTGAACGCATGAACTATACATTATGTACAGACAAGACAGCCTTTAGACCACTACTCACTCACACACACACACACAGAGCAAGGACATTAAGCATACACACCTCTACCACACCTCTGCGCAATCCAGAAATATCTGGGCAGGTCTGTGTTTTTATAAGCTAGTGTGAATTGGAGTTGAACTGTTATATGCCATATGAATTCACTGCATTGACCAACAGAAAGCTGCTTTGTTTGAAAGTGATCTCTGTGTGAGAGGTGCTTTATGCATTACTACAATATTGACAGTAAACAATGGACATTTTTTTGCAGAATTTCTGCTAATTTGATCATACCTTTAAGCCACAATTAAAAATGTATTTACAAAGTTTAACTATACAAAATAACAAACAAGTACCATTTAAAGACATATAGCACAAGCACACTTTTCAAACAAACCATTTTACAAAGTTTGTTAGATTTTAAAATATGAATTAATCTACCATTCAAAAGTAAGGGGTCAGTAAGATTTCTTTTAGGTTAAAGTCTCTTCTGCTTACCAAGGCTGCAATTATTTGATCAAAATATTGTAAAAACAGTAATATTGTGAAATATTATTTAAATTTAAAATAATGGTTTTCTACTTAAATATGTTTTAAAATGTAATTTATTCCTGTGATGGCAAAACTGAATTTTTTTTGCTGTCATTACTCAAGTCTTCAGAAATCATACTGATTTGTTGCTCAATAACCATTTCTTATTCTTATTATTACAGTTATGATGCTTAAAATTTTTGTGGAAACTGTGATGCACTTTTTTCAGGATACTTTGATGAAGAGAAAAATCAAAAGAACAGTACTGACTTAAAATATAAATCTTTTGTAACATTATAAATGTCTTTAAGGTCACTTTTGATCAATTTAATGCATCCTTGGTGAGTATTAATGTCTTTAAAACAATCTTACTGATCCCAAACTTTTTGAATGGTTATATAAATAAATGAAAATACCTACCAGTTGTCAAACTTTTTGAAACATGTTTACTGTTGATATATTACACTGTAGCTAATCTGCTTGAACACCTGTGTGAACTTGATTGGAACTGATTGACCTTAAGACCAGCGGGTTAAAAATAATTGAAAAAGTGGCACATAAATGTGAAGTTACTTTTGAGAAAAGCTCTAGCAACAACTGTCTACAGATACCACTTGCTTTGATGTTTTGTATCTAATGCAATGAAAGCATGACTTAAGTGTACAAAAGTGGACCACAGTCAGATCTGGCCTTGATCTGACACTGTGACAGACACAGTATTAGACTCAGGTGTCTAGACACAGGTGTCTAACAGAGCCAGAAAAATCACATTTAGATAATGAGCCCACATGACGACAAGAAATGTTTATAGAACAACTTTAAAAAGTTTAAATCTACCAACACATATACCCAACTGAGGTTTGTGCTAGTGTTCACGTTACCTTATCACAGTGCAACTCCACATTAAGGTCTCCTTTGTTTGTGTGCAGGCGGACATAGCCTTTCTTCTTAACATACTGGTAGCGAACGGCATCGTCAGAAATAGCATCTGAAATCACAAGGCAAATATTTTCATTCTTTACATTTATGAATGACTCTCCCGTGGACAGTATTGACAAGTTTTGTATAATAACTGCCCAATACTAGTCTGAAAGAGAATGAACAGGTATGCGAGACCGATTTGACAGCTGCCAGATGGTTTCCTGAGGTATACTGAAGCCAGATTCACTCTAAATGAGAATAAAATACGAACCAGCTCTAATACTTGCCAGGAGTTTCAGGTATTGCAATGATGCAATGTTATGAAATGCATTCAACTTCTTCCCAGCATAAACAAAAAGGGAAATGGTGTCATTTGTTGTGTGCATCACCAGTCATGGTGACATTTACATTTGCACATTTGGCAGATGTGTTAACCCAGAGCAACTAAGGGCATTCAAGATATGTAGGCAGTAAAGGAATGGTTTACTCAAAAATGAAAATTTGCTTAAAATGTACTCACCTTAAAACGTCTTAATGACTGATTTGTTTCTTATAAATGTTAACTGATAGACTGGAAAGGTGTGGATTACTTGTAGATTACTGTGATGTTTTAATCAGCTGTTTGGACTTTCATTCTGACGACACCCATTCACTCAGAGGATCCATTGGTGAGCAAGTGATGTAATGCAAAATTTCTCCAAATTTACATCTTGGATGGTCTAAGTGTGTGTAAATATTCAGCAAATTTTCATTTTTGGGTGAACTCTTCCTTTAATTAAGCCAATGAGAATCGGTAGTGTGAACTTAGAGAAGGAACCCTGAGAAGACTAATGTCAAGTTTGTGACTGATTAATACCAACCTTGCCCCATGGACCGTCTGATGCATATTTCACAAAAAAGTGGCAAGAGCTGGCTAAAACTGTCCGTTGACTGATTTGTTTGGTATGAGTAAGCAGGGAAGCATTTAATTTATAGCTCCATTACCTGCTTCATGGGTGGTGGCTGGAGCCATAGCTGTAGATGTGAAGGAGGCAGACACTCTTCCAGTGGAATAATGAGCCTGGAGGAAGAGAGACCGACACGGTTTACAGATAAGACTCTCCAAATAAGACAAAATAAGCTTTAACACCCACATCCAAAACAACTAAATGATCTTCACATGAATGACATCACTCAAACACCTCCTAATGTGTCTATCACACTTAATAATAGTGTTTTATCACCCATTCATTGTGAAGACAGACAGATAGGTGGATATGTTTCATTGATTCCTGTGGGGCAATTCAGGTGTGTTTGGATGTGTCTGTGTGCAGATGTTTCTTATCAACAGGTGTGTGTTCCAAGCTGACTTGCTGATCTTAAATGAATAGAGAACAAAACAGGCTTTTCTTTACCATTTTAACATTCATTTTCAATATTCAATGGAATTAATCTAAAGTTATAAACTACACAACCATTCAAAGGTTCAGGGCCGATAAGACTATTTCATGTTTCTTTTTCTCTTATGCGCAACATGTCTCTCATGCTTGTATTTGAATTTGAATATATTATTATATATTATGAATACATTAGTCAAATTAAGATATTTCTTTCTGCAACATAAATAATACACAATAAGTAATGCATTTTTGTGAACTTAAAATTTGAATATAAATCTATCACTATTAAAAATGGTCATTTATTTATTTATTTAGCTTGCTTAAATTTTGGGCTTAAAATGGACATAGTTATCTTTGGGATATTATAGTTTTCTTAGTATGGTGAAGAAATAGCAAAGCTAATTCAGTAGGAGAGTGGGCCTGGATGCCAGTCTATTTCAGTGTCACAATGCCAATCCAGCACAGCTAGGGCTGAAATAGACTGGCATTCATGCTAAAAGTTGAGCCAATTACATTCAATGCCTGCACTGCGAATAGGCTGAGCAAGCAAAGCTAATATAGCTGAAAGCACGGGGGCAGACACACTTCAACCTGGGCTAAAAGACGACTTGAGACACGGCCAGAGATGCACTTAAAACCATCGCAGAGTAAGTATGGGAAAAAAATAAAAAATAAAAAAAACTCTCACGGTTTAGATACCAGGTATCTATCTGGTGTCGTTTCCCAGGAAGTGAGCAATCGGTGTGTTAATTTTAGATCATTAATACAAAAATGCAAAAAATTGACATGATATTCAGAAGAAATTGTGATTCTTGCTGTGAGTGTATGTGGTCGGTTGAGGATCCTGCGAGGCATTTTCTTCTGCTCCAGTTGCTGTGTGATGGTGGTAGAGTCTGAGAGGCAAATCACCTCATAATGCACAGACACTTCAACATACACACACACACAGACACAGCAAGATAGTTCACTGTGAACCAAACAGCACTGCACAGAACTGCTTTATCTGGCCTCAAACACCTCACAGGAGACCCCATTAGCACCAATTATTACACTACTGAAGGTCTGAGGATTGTAAGGCTTTTAATGTTTTTTGTCTTACAATCACAAAGGATCCATTTCTTTGATCAAAAATAGAGTAAAAATAGGTGAATTTTAAAATATTGTTACAATTTAAAATATCTCTTTTCTAATTTCATATAGTTTAGAACTGAATTTATTCCTGTGATAGCAAAGCTGAATTTTTAGCATCATTACAGTCTCCTATCATTCTAATATACTGATTTGCTGCTCAAGAAACAATTCTTATGATTGTTAATGTTGAAAACAGATGTGCTACTTAATATTTTTGTGGAAACAATGTTTTTTTTTATGATTCTTAGAAAATACAAACTTACAAAGTTCAAAAAGAACAGCATTTTTAAATAGAAATCTTCTGTAACAAATATCTTTACTGTCATTTTTATCAATTTAATACATCCTTGTTGAATACAAGTATTAATGAAGTTTTCCAGAATCAAAAACAGCTGTAATTTACATTAAATTAAATTTTGGTTATGTCCACCTTTTAGAATTAAACGTTGTTTTTGCAACATTACGATTTCTATATACAGGTTAGTTTTGATATGAGTGGAAAACATTTTCATTTTCATCTGTATGATAAATCATTTTGGTACTGTGTGAAGTCACCATTTGACATCCAATTCCAAATCTAGATTGTGAAGCACAACCAGTTCAAAAAAAGTATTAGTGTCTGTGTTTCTCATGATATATAACCACTTCAAAATGACGACAGACAGAAAGGAGAAATGAATCAATGAAGACAAAGAGGAGAGAGAAGACTCTGCCACTGACTACAGCTAGAAAAGCAATATCTTAAAACACTCACAGCATTGAGCTTGTCTGTTTTTTTGGCTTCTGGCTCTTTCATAGTGGAGGCCAACAGCTCATCTCCTTTATAGTCCCTGTAGAGCTCTGCTAGCGTTTCTCGCGTCTCCAGGTTTGTGCTTTTCAGATGGTATGATGGGTCCTGCTTGGCTTTCTCCTCATCTGTAAGGGATAAAAATGGAGCTCATAAAAGTGACATCTTCACAATATAATACAACAGTCACAAAAACTTGGTTACCTTGCATATGATGTATATGTTAAAATGCTGTTATTTTGATCTTTCTTTTCCATTTACATTTAGTCATTTATCCAAAGCGACAAATGAGGACAACAGAAGCAATCAAAATCAACAAAAGAGCTATAATAAGTCATTAATCAAAAATAAAAAATCATGGTTTCCACAAACATATTAAGCAGCACAACCATTTTCAACGCTGATACTACTCAGAAATGTTGAGCAGCAAATCAGCATATTAGAATGATTTATGAAGGATCCTGTGACACTTAAGACTGTAAAAACGGCTGCTGAAATTTAGCTTTGCATCACAGAAATAAATTCATTTTAATATTGAAACAAAAAAAACTGTTATTTTTTATTGTACTGTTTTAATGTTTACTGTATTTTTGAGCAAATAAATGCAGCCTTGATCTTGACCTTGAGTTGTCTTAAGCTTAAAGGGGTCATATGACATTGCTAAAAAGAACATTATTTTGTGTATTTGGTGTAATGCAATGTGTTTATGAGGTTTAAGGTTCAAAAAACACATTTTCCACATACTGTACATTATTGTTGCTCCTTTATGCCCCGCCTTTCTGAAACGCGTTGATTTTTACAAAGCTCATCGTTCTGAGAAGCGAGATGTGCTCTGATTGGCCAGCTATCCAGTGCGTTGTGATTGGCTGAATACCTCAAGAGTGAGACGGAAATGTTACGGCCCTTACTGTATTGTGATGCTGTGTCCCGGCGCGACGAGACAAAAACAATAAAACTCATTATAAACGAGGCATTTTTTGCATCCAGTGGGGACATAATTACTGATTATAATGACTTATACTGTCTTTTTATGCATTGCATCGCACCGCGTAAACATTACCATGTCTGCATTTGTGATTGGAGAAACATTTACATTTACATTTATGCATTTAGCAGACGCTTTTATCCAAAGCGACTTACATTGCATTCAAGTTACAGTTTCTACATTTTATCAGCTCTTGCTTTCCCTGGGAATCGAACCCATGACCTTGGCGTTGCTAGCGCCATGCTCTACTATTTGAGCTACAGGAAAGCTTATGAAACGACAAACAACAAGCACTTCTCTACACTGCTCAAAACTAGCGCTTGAATCGTCAGTGGCAAATTCTTTAAATATGAAAACATACTTACAGGCTGTGAGTCAGAAGTGCCAGACTGTCCTTGCAAAGTTGGAATTGCCCAACTTTATAGAAACAGTCTTTGAACACAGCTGGCAGGCTACTCACAGGTTCAGGAAATAGTCCTCCGTAAAATGCGCTGCACACACTCTAATATTTGGGTTGAACTGTTCTGGAACAGTCTTGTAAACACAACTTAAACCACTGATTTCTAGTTGTGTCCTCTTTTGGAAGCCCAAAAAAAGTAGTTTCACTTTCACAATGAAACACAGCGTCTCCAGGACATGATGCCGGCGGCAGCAACAATACTACAGCGAGAATAAAAGTTCCGCGTTCTTTCTTTGCGTATACATTTGGGTGGTGTTTTGCAAATCTTCCCACACCGTGACGTCGACATGTGGGGGCGTGTTTAAATGAGCCGTTTTAGGGGGCGTGGTCGAGTCTTAACTTTTATAAAGAATATCTCTTTGGTTTTGAGACTTTAGTCTTTGCAACTTCAGGGATCTTATCTATGCACAAACTGTTTGTAACACTCCAAAGAGAAAGGAAAACTTGAAATCGCATCATATGACCCCTTTAAACATAAACAAGTAGGTATTATAATGTATTATAACTGTGGTTACGATTACTTATACATTTTCATTATAAATACCATTTCAATGCATAAAGAATCTTATAATGCATTTTATGGGATTCAAGAGCTTTTCAGGGTTTTTCGAGATTAAAATGTTGAAGTTCCACAGAGTAAAGCAGCCCCATCATGAGATCTGTTGTAACAGCAGTGCAGGCAGTGTTGTGGTGCTGTCAGTAATATGGATCTGTCCACCTAATTTAAGACCGGCAGGTCAGTGACTACAGTCTACAGTGACATACACACATAGCCATCTTGCATTCCTGTCATGATGGTTATTTTTATGGCCTTTTGAGTCTGCCATGTTCAGGCCTTCCACTGAATTCACATCATTTGGCAAACACACTTCTTTCATTAATTCATTATGCACTGTGAGTCCTCAGCGAATTGCATAGAGTTCTACCTCGTTAACCAGTTAATTTCCTAAAATCATCACAGATGGGCTAATGCTAGTAATATGGCTACATAATAAAATTTAAGGAATGGAGACTGTAATGTGAAAATAGCACACCTGAGCCTGGAGCTACATGATTCAACTCTCACAGGTAAAGTCTAATTGACTGACAGGCAGAGCATGATGGGAAAATAGGAGCCAAAAGCCTTGTAGTCAGAGCTTACATTCAGTCTATACTACCAAATAAATTTAAAAAACAATTTAAAAATCCAATTGTTCCTAGAAAAAGACATTATTACTAAAGTCCAATTGATGAATCACTCTTTTGGAACTTTTTTTTTTAATGATTTTTGCAATCTGCTGCATTGTGGAACACAGTGTGCTCTGTTGTAGACCACACATTAGTGTTAATTTTAGTATTATTTATTTACTATTATTTATTTATTTATTATTTATTTATTTATAAAACTATTAGAGTATATATTATTTTATAATTGTTTTATAATATTTTATAATTAGCTTTATTTATATACTGTAATATATTAATTTTGTTTTTAAGTTGTTAAAACCATTTTAGCATTTAATTCATTTAAGTTTTAGTAATTTTGTTATGAATTTTTGTAATTTTTTTTTATAAGTGTTAGTTTTTTTCATATTTTTTATTCGGCTTTCAATTATTTTATTTCAGTTTTAGTGTTAGTCATTTTAGCACTTCAGTGTATTTATTTTCAATTAGATCTCAAGTCAACAGTTCAAATTTTCATTTAATAATTCTATTTTATTTCAGATTTATTTAAATTAACAAAAATTATTTTAATAACTTATTTAAGACACTGCTGCACACAAAATTTGCACATACTGTAATCACACTATAAGTAAGAGTAGTATGCTCTTCCCAAAATAGCGAGACCTTTGCTGAAACGAAATGAACTCACCAGGGTCGAGGACTTTCATATTGTTTTTCACATGGAAGAAGTTGGAGACATTGAATTTATCCAGATTTGTGGGATCCTGTGATACAAAAGGACAAAATGAGATATTATATGACAACCCCAGATTTGCTGACAAACTATGCAGGGATCATTATGTAAAAACAAATCAAATATGTACTCATCACAGAACTGCACAATTGTTATAAAACAGCTCGTATCATATTTTTCCCTAACTAGAAAGACAAGTAAACACTCTCTAATGAATTTGTTTTGCCAGAGTTTTATCAGTTTAGTGGAAATGTTGCTGTCTGGACAGTTTGAGGGCTCGCCTGCTGCAACACACTCACACACAAACAAAAGAGAGTTCAGGACCTTCTCATCTCTCTCTCTCTCCTCCACAATTTGAGTGACCCACCGTAGTATCCGTTCCAAATAGGTCAGACAGTGAAACTGTACCACAGCCCATTTCAGTCCTGCTATTTCAGCTAAACTCCCACTCAACCAGCTCTCTCTTTGCAAATATTCCCCCAATCAATCCTTTTAAAACTGCCCCAGTGTTCCCACCCAACATGATGCTCAAAATAACCTCTGTGTCTGTCTGAAAAACCCTGCACACTGACACTGCAGGTCACATGCACACACACACACAGAAAATACGGATTCAGCTTATAGTGTTTTTCACACATGCCCACGTTTCCTTGTCTGAAAGAAGACATAACATAGACTTCTGTACTTACATAAGGGCTGTCATATTACACATTTAACAACAGATTCTGTATTCCCATATTATTGCATAAAAATGCACAGGAAATGCAAACATAAAACTCAACACTACTCTTCAAAAGTTTAGGGTCTATAAGATATTTTAAAATGTTTTTGAAAAAAGTCTTTTAAGCTCACCAAAGTGCATTTATTGCATCAAACAAAAATACAGTAAAAGAGCAATAATGTGTAATATTATTACAATTTTAACACATTTTAAATGCAATTCATTCCTGATGGCAAAACTGAATTTTCATCAGTCATCAGTCTTCAGTGTCACATGATCCTCCAGAAATTATTCAGATATGCTGATCTGATGCTCAAGAAACATTTGTGATTAAAAAAGCTGAAAACTTATGCTGCTTAATATTTTTGTGTAAATTGTGATACATTTTTTCATGATTCTTTGATAAACAGAAAGAAAAGAAAACAGTATTTGTTTGAAACGGAAAACATTATACATTTTAATTTTTTTTTTTTTAAATTTTGAACAGTACTGTACATGACCTACTACACAGATCCTAGTGCCATGCATAGATTTGTATATAGAAATTTGACCCTGGTTACATAAGATCTTTTATTATTAACACTCATGGATTTACAGTGAGGCTTAACACAACTTTAGACAGTCGCCACACGCTGCTGCTGTTTAATTCCATCTATTCATAAACACGCTGTGTTTGATTCATAAACTATGCAGTTCCTCAACCAGTGCTTTATTGTAGTCTTCATTTTAAGTGACAAATCAAAACACACTCACAATGTAAAGGTTTTAAAGGTATCTTCAGGGATGAAGCTATGTGGATGGCATGCTATCGATTACCACAGACAACAACTTAGCCTTGATTTTTATTTACACATAATGACGGACTTGTTTGCAGTTATATAGGTTTCAAAGCACAGTTGTGCAAGTTTGTATTATTTTTGTTGAAGGGTTTATATTAATATTACCTTACAAAAAATTATTTCAGCTTTAAATCCCTCCAAACATCCATTAGTGTTCAGACGCTAGAAGCTACAAGTGAATTTTTCTGTTTAGTTTTTGGTATCCTTGTTACCAGGTTTACAGGCTTTATGGGGACATTAGTCATGAAAATGGGGTTTAAATATTAATTTATAAATACAAATCATATGTTAACATGTGGCTCTTTTGAAACAGTGAGCATTTTAACATTTATCCTGATGAAATGACTGTGGGATCAGTGTTGTTATAGGTAAAGGTGACATATTATGCCCCTTTTTACAATATGTAATATAAGTCTCAGGGTTCCCCAGAATGTAGCTGTGAAGTTTCAGCTCAAAATACCCCACAGATCATTTATTACATAATTTTAAAAATGCCTATTTTGAGTGGAAGCAAAAACACTCTATATTAGAGCATGTGTCTTTAAATGCAAATGAGCTGCTGCTCCCCGCCCCCTTTTCCAGAAGGGAGCTGCATCATTACAGCTTGTACCTGCTAAAAACATCTGTTTTGGTTCTGATTAACATGTTTATCGTGCTGAAATCATGCGTTTTAAACCATATTAGTTTAAATTTTTGATATACGGTTTTCTGAGTGCACACATCCGAAGCACACGGACAGAAAGCGGCTGCCACAGCATGTGAGTACTAAACTAAGTTCTCATTCACAAACAAGTTTACATTAAAAACACGCGTAAGTTACAAAAACAGTTGGTTATGACTGTGAAGGTAAACAGCTGGGAAATAAATCATGTTTATTTTAGATCTGTGTGGCAACGGCAATATACAGTAAATAAATCAATAAATCACTGTTCTGTTGTCTCCTCTGAGGCTGGGACTGTAAATAGTGTTTTGTGCTAATCTGTGCAGCTAAAGACAGAACAGTTGGCATGCTTTGCTCAAATTTTCGCCACGGCATTAGAACTGGTACACTGCTGTTGCTTGCCAAATCAAAATGATGGCGTCGTGGGTGGAAACTTACAGATTAAGGGGCGGTAATATTATAATGAGATCCCTTTGGAACATCACTAGGGGAGCGAGATCAGACGCGCTCGTTTTTTCAGACGCTTGCAGAAAAAGGCTTACCAAAACAAAATTACTGCGTTAATCTTTTTCACGTTTCCTTGGCTGTAGATGCACCGGGGACCTGATTATAACACTTAAAACCTGGAAAAGTCAGATTTTCATGATGTCACCTTTAAGTAAAACGGTGACTGAAATAAAGTCGAAATAAAATAAAATAAAACATAAATATTAAATATAAAAAAGTTACATTTACAAAAACTAAAATTAGAAATGTTGATTTGGCAACTAACTGAAATAAGTGTAAGTACTAAAATCATAAAAAAAAGTGTTTAAAAAAAACTATCAATATTTTAAAAAAAGAAAAGAAAAAAAGACTAAAGCTCATACACTTTAAATTAAAATGAAAACTTAAAATATACAAAATTCTAATTCTAATTCAAAATGTGAATAAATACTATAAAAGCTGAGAAGATATTTATTATTGTGGCATGCAAATGATTCCCCCTCTGACTGTACGTCAATCATCAGAATCAGCCTGACTGTCTGTCTCTCGACAGCTGTAATCACTGTGAACAGACTGTACATTCAACCTGCCATTTCATAACACTGTAATCACACAAAAAGCACAGGTTTTGACACACAACCATATACAAACTTCAAACTAACTGGCCAACTGTTGTCTGAAACGTGTTGCTTGATTCTAACTTCTTGTGTATAGAAAACCTGTATGAAATCACAGCCATGGTGACATAACAGCACCCTCACTTAATCATACTCAACAGTCATAAACACACACTGTCTGTGCCTGTCACCTGTAGTGTGATGAGATCCTGGCGAGTGAATGGTTCGTCTGTCAACAGGTCTTTATAACTCTTTGTCTTGATGTTGAGCTGTTCCACTGCCTAAACAAAACACATCCACAGAATACTGACTATTCATGTACACATTTATACAGTTTAAAGAACGTTAACACATCAATAATAAATTATTGACATCAGCATGATATTAAAGGGGGCATGAACAATCGGATTTTCCTTGCTCTTTAGTGTAGACCTACATTTTCCACCATGCATGGAAACTGAACAGCAAAAATGTGTAATCCAAAAATCATGGATGTGATGTCAACTGCATTAATGACTTTAATTTCATTATATGGATCCAGAAGACTTGCGATATAGTGCATGAGTCATATGGACTGCTTTTATGGTTAAATTTTAGAGTTCAACCTTCAGTGGTCACTGTTTTTGTTGAATAGAAAAGAGCAACATGAACTTTAAAAAAAAAAAATAATAATCCCTTTGTGCTCCATGAAAGAAGACAAACAGAAATGTTTATTTATATAATATTTTTTATAAGAAGCTTTAATAAATGAACATTTGTATTTTTTGGGTAAACTACTCCTTTAGTAGCAAATATACACTGTTTAATTTTAAACACAAAATGGGTATTAAAAAAAAAAAAGTCATGAAAAACTGAATTATGACTGTTTTGGGTGCAAGAAACCTTGAATAACATTATAAGTGGACTCCAGGGAGAAAGAAATGGTCCCATATAAGAAGGCACTTGAAATATTTAGGATGTAGTGTGTTTTACCTCACAAGAGAAAACATTTCCTGTGACTTTGTTGGCAATGATGTGAGAGTTGTTTGTGAACACTGTGTAGAGCACAGGACAGTGGTACTTCCCTAAAGTACAGGAGAGAAAGACAGAATATGCACTGTAGAGGACGTCAATCCATTATCTCTTGTCATTAGCACATATTGTAGTTGACGCAAGCCAGGTAAGAGGATCACGAGCACACACGCACACACACACACACAAACATATTTACCTTCACTGTTTTTGCTGAAGTTCAGCTTGATGAGGGATTTAGCCTCAAGCTTCTACAGAAAGAGAAAGAAACAGGACAGTGACTATACCTGTAAGACTTTGGCTTTCTGACACACCTTCATTTCAAATATAATGTAATAACACCGTGTTAATGTCTGATTGTGTTTAATTATTTAGCATGAATTTGCTGATTCATACAGCACATGTTTGGGCAATGATAAAATAAGACACTATCTGAATAGCACTCATTTTAAACACCATCATGCAACGTTGTGGCTAGTATGCCTTTAACCATATTAGCAAGTAAATTCCTGTCTCTAATGACACTTAGATGAGATGAGCAAAGAAAGATTTATATGATTGCCTAAAGTGCTACTTAGTGCTGGCCGGTTTATTTTTTAACATATATTAAAACTGTGACTTATAAATAACAATATTTAAAGGTGATGTACACTATTGTTCAAAAATTCAGGGTCAGTTTGAAATCATGCTTTCATTGAAAACACAATATATTGACCAAAAGTGACAGCTCTAACATTTATAATATTACAAAACAATTCCATTTCAAATAAAAACTGTTCCTTTTTTATTGGTTTTATACTTGGTGACTGCCTGCACAATACATTTAAACTGACCACACTGTGATCCAGTGACACACTGATTCAGACTGTATAAGATACAGCTCTTCATCTCCCAGGATTATTTCTCTTTAAGCCTCTCCCTCCCTGATAAAGCCAGTAGCTGGGCATCTGACTGCTAGACTCTGCCTCAGACTACAGACTGTTTGCGGACCTCCTGATGGATACTGAACACAAAAATTGTAGGAGCTACTCAAAACCACCAGCTGCAGTCTGACTGGCTGAACTGGATTTTATCCATTAGAATTTGATTGGTCAATTGGTTTGATAGTATTCGCTAATATTATTTTTTCCCTACCCACACAGTCTTACTTATGTTAAATCAGCAGAGTTGTTAGAGAAATGCATTATATTTTGATAAATGATGATGAATATCATGCATTCATGAATTTTGCACAGTAAAAGGTCTTAGGAAAATAGATTAAATTGTGACTTCAGTTGAGAAACAATTGTGACTTCATGTCCTTAAGAATGCTTAGCTATGCATTTACTGAAAGAACACTGTGCTACATTCATCTGATGCACTGCATCATCATATTAATTATTTTCTTTTCTTTTTATTTGTTTTTAATTACACAGCAAATCAATTGTACTTTTACTTTTTATTGTTAACTATTTCTTAAGCTTCTGGTATGATTATTTCTAAATCTTTTGTTTTATGTAAAGCACTTTGAATTACACTTTGAACCTGGGGGTTTGTGAGAGAACTGCAGGGGGTTTGAGAGTTGATGAAGATAATAAAACTTCAATTTAAATAAATAAACAGGGCTGCAATAGTAAAATTAAAATAATAGTATTAAAAAAAAAAAACTTTAAAAAGAGACAAAAACAGAATTATAAACATCAGTTCACAATAACACTGATGACGCTTAGCGTGATTATCAAATTAATGGCTGTCAAATAACTGTATAATTAAATAACAGTTTGATGTGCTGCATGTTTCAAAGTCAAATTAAGGTATAAATACCAGTACTGTATCAGTACTGTAAAAATTATTATAATTAATTTCAAATAACAATACATTTGTTAGATGAAAACTGTGATGCTTTGCAAGCACAACTAATAATAATAATAATAATTATTATTATTATTCAGATTGATTGGTTTCTCAAAACAAAAAGATGTTTGAGTTCACATTAAAGTCCAGCTACAAAGTCAAAATTATAGACTTACTAAAAAAAGGTTGACATTTTTGGATTTACTTGCATGTCACATGACCATAAACTGACATCAGAGATCTGTGAATATGCGAATGTGTCATTAAATTACTGAAATATTAATTTAACATATCAAGGGGTACTGGACTTGCCTTGCCTAACAAACACACACTGACACTTCAAAGATGCGATATATAAGAGTGATACATAACACACATCTGATTACCTGCCTCACTACTACCCATTTAAACACAAATTTGTAAAGCAGAACACATGAGAGCATGATCTGTACAGGAGAACAAGTCGTGGCATGTCGAAAGGATCTCTTAAAAGTCACTCTCAAACACACACACAGTCGGTGTTTCTCATCAGCCCTAGTCAACTCCAGCACTTACTTTCCTCCTCTCCATCTAGCGAGACAAATCAATCATGAATACTTCAGATAACACAGTCTCACTGAACACACACACACACAAACTCATAGTGGCATGTCCAGACATGCTCTCACTCAGATGCACAGCTATGAAGATGTAAAGATGCATTACAGATGACAGCCATGTGGACAGTGAATATGAATTTTAAAGTGAGTAAATATAGGACGCCCTACATCGTGCTCTCTGTAAACATTTACACAACTTCTGCTGATGCTAGTGCTAACCGATTATGCATGCAGCATGCACACAGAGATCCTATAACTCCTCTTCCATAAATTAAGAGTGCAGTGACGTGCATCCAGTGAACTGATTATGCAGCAATTTACACCCACATCCACTCCTGGCACACTGAACGCTGTTAGCCACCGTCAGCGGGCCTGTGAAATATCTTCATTATTGTCTCAATAATGATTTCTAGATGAGTACAGTAATAGAGTATATTCCCTCTAAGCAACGCATTAAGCTTGACTACTCACCAAAAGATAAAATGAAACTCTCAGAGCAGAAAATACCTACTGTTTGGAAGCATGTAATGAAATTAAGATTATGAAAGGCTTTCGGTTATCTTAACATTTTATTGGCACTTTCATCATATTTATTTTCCTCTTTTTTCTTTGTTTTTAATGACGTTTTACTTTTTACTGTTAATTTTATTTCTTAAGCATCTGTTATGGTTATTTTTAAATTCTTTTGGGTACAATAGAGCATTTTCCCTCACATTAAGCTTGACTACAAAACAAAATTAAACTCTCAAAGCAGAAAATATCTACCGTTTAACAAATATGTAATGAAATTATGATTATGAAAGGCTTTGGGTTATCTTAACATCTGATTTGCACTTTTTAACCAAAGTATATTGGGCTTTGAATGCCTTTTTTAGAGCGTTCCTGTGTGGCTGCGAGGGTGTGCTGGGTGCTAGATGGTTAGTTACTGGTGTTATTTTGGCATTAAATATATGATATTGTAGCATTTAAAATGTAATATTTTTAATATTCATTTCAGTTAGCTTTTATTTTAGAACGTATATCATATATAATTTTGATAATTTAAATGTACACACTTGTTATTTTTATTAGCTTTTTATATTTAATTTATTTTTAATTATGCTTTAAATTTATATTTTATTTCTATTATTAAAAAAAAAATATATATATATGTTTAATAGATTTACTTAACTGGTTACTGGCCCTTGGTGTAAAAAAATAAAAATAAAAAATAAAAAATAATGTGAATATGAGAGGCAAGGGTACCTAATTCAATGTAAGTCTATGGGATTTTTTTGGCTCAGTTTATTATCTGAAAGGTAAAAATCATAAGTCTAATTGCATAAAGAAGCTCTCACACATCTCTGCTCAACATATCACATGATTTAAGGTCCAAGTTTATTACTTAGGGTAAGAGGTTTACTAACCCTAAATACAAGTTTACCTTGGAAAACAGCACTAAATATGATTAATTTTCTAAAACCCGCAGTGCTCTTTAAATCATGTGTACAACAAGAGATTCTGCTTTACAGCTTTGGATACTCTAGGATGCACAGGCAAGCACACAGATAGCATGATCTGGAGTTGATGATATTGCATTTTACTTTGTGTCATCAGTCAAGCGCTCGGCTTCCCCTCAAATGGAGTCTGACGCCCTCTGGTGGTTGAATCCATGCAAGATATTTGATCATAAAAAGCTTTCACCTCTAATGTTTTTCAAGTGTATTGGTCAGTGTCAAATAAATAAAATATTATAAATAGGAATAACTAAAATACCTCTCCAGTTATGGGGTTGGTACCAAACTTCTTAATCCAAGGCACTATGCTCCTAGAGAGAAAACAAACGTTAATCTTTTTTTTTTGCATCAACACAGTAAAAAATGTACCATTGTAAAATATCACAATATAAAATAACAAATAATAAAATAACCTTTCTATTTTAATATATTTTAAATGTAATTTATTCCTGTGATAAAAAAGCTGAATTTTCAGCATCATTACTCCAGTCTTCAGCGTCACATGATCCTTCAGAAATCATTCTAATGTTGAATGTCAATGTTGAAATCAGACTGTTTGATATTTTTGTGGAAACAGAATATTATAACAGACTTTTTTTCTTCTTTATTTTTGATAATACTATGTTAAGAAAAAAATAAAATGTTTTCAATAGAATTTTTTTTTTAAATGTAAATGACTTTACTGTCACTTTGGATCAATTTAATGCATCCTTGCTGAAAAAAGTATTAATTTCACCCCCCTTAAACTTTCAAGGGTAGTGTATGTAATAATAAATATAAGCTACAATAAATAAGTGTATTATTAATTCATGTAAGCTTTTATTAAATCATGAATGCAAATAACAGATTTACAAATTACTCATTTTGATGTTGGTGAGAGTAATTTACTCACATTAGATCAAAAACCACACCATCCACCGTGCACATGGGATACTCAAACGGCTGAAGAGACAAACTATGCAAGAGATAAGAAACAAACATTAAAAATCATTCATATAGTATGACACTGAAGCTGCTGTGTGTCATTTCTGAGCCACCA